>JAWNLJ010000233.1:600000-1138806 GCA_035042365.1 Drosophila dives | reverse complement strand
ATTTTCTATCTGTTACCTGTGCTTACCCCATGCCACCCACTCAATCGCAAATCGCATTTATTGAACAAGTTTTTAGATAGAAATTGTCACAAAATGAATTAATTTTAAACATTTTTTGTATTTACTTTTGTTTTATTAAGAATGATAAGTTAACTTTTAAAAAATCATAGTTAATCAACGATTAATCAATATAAATAGCATTTTCTAGCTGTTACCTGTGCTTACCCCATGCCACCCACTCAATCGCAAATCGCATTTATTGAACATGCCACCAAATTCTGCTCTCTGCTTTCTGCTCTCGCAAACCAAGTAATTTGACAGATGAAACACACTAAATGCATTCGCATGTGCAACAGTTACCAATCCCCTCGCCGCTCGTATTGGAGTAACCCATTTATCTTGTTGGTTCGATAAACTCGTCATGCAGCTGGCTGACAACACGGCGCCAATGGCAACAACAACAGCAACAACAACAACAACAACAACAACAATAGCGATGAGCAGCACATTCCATATGGGGGGCAGTACATTGGCAAATGCCCAACGGTAAGGAAGCAATCTCTAACTTAATACGGAAAACTTGTAAACGGTAAAGCGTAGCAAAATGGAAAACCTGAAAGCCAAACAGCAGCAGGCAACGGAGGCAGGCGATGGCAACAGCAATGGAAGAACACATCCCAATTTCAATCCCTTCAAGCGGCCGATGAATGCATTGCAAAAGCAATGGTATCGTGTACTCCTTGCCAGGCGTGTGGGCTTCGGGCCGAGGCCGCAACTGGATGAGAAGGAGCCGACGTAGTAAGTAACGGTAGGCAGACGCCGCCGGGTGACTCTGCCAGATCGAATCAAATTGTGTGAAAATTGCAATTTCCTGTTGATTTAATACATTTTTACAATTTTTTTTTGCAACCCACCCAATGCAGCGCCGACATATGCCATAGACGCTACATGGCCGCATTCCGGCGCTACAACGAGCGTTTCCGCTGGGAAATGGCAATGCACGAGCAAATGCAGCGCTGCGCAATCGACGCAATGCGCGTTCACAGGTGAATTCCACAAAAAAAAAATAAAAAATTAAAAAAAAAAAGCAAAAAATAATAATAAAGTCAATTAGCAGTTGGCAATTCAAAGTTTTTACCATGCACAATTTGACAAGCTTTGTAATTGCATTTTTTGCTAAAGTCCTAGCAAAATGTGCACTTTTTTGGCATTTAAAACAAATGTGAAAGAATTTGGTTTTTTTAAACTCCAGCAAATTGGTAAATTTTGAACTGTTTCTTATTATGATAATTATTATCTTATTGCTTAGTAATTAACATTTAAGTAAACTGCAACTTATTTTTTTTAGAAATTGTGCTTCAAATTGTAGAAAATACAACAAGCTTTTCTTCTTGTCAAGTTTTAAATTGATTAATTGATCTTTGATTTTGAAATACTAATTTGCCAATTTTTTTTTTAATTTAAAAAAGCAAAAATTCTAAATTGCAAATTTATTTTATGGGCCTTTTTTAATTTAAAAAAACATGCAACTTTTTAATGAATCTAAATTTTTGTTAGCCTATTAAAATAAACATTAACTGCAACTAATATTTAAATAAAAAAGCTTCAATTGAAATAAACTACAAGTTTAACATCTTTTCAAATATTTCACATATAAAAAAAAAAAAAGTTATATGTTCATTTTTGACAGAGATTTCCAATTAAAACCGTAGCCGTATTTGAAATCAATTTTGGCAGCATGTTGGTCCTTTGCCGTTGGATGAGTAAATAGACCATTAACATCCATTTCGTTCTAGAACTTTTGCGATAACGACACTCTGGCTGCCATTGCACTCGAAGCGGGAAATCAACTCAACGTTGGAAAAACTGGAAAGAGTTTTGACAGTTAGGGAAAGGCGACGCCTCGAGGAAATACTCAAACGCGGTGAATCGCAGGGCACGCGACGCTTTTAGTGGAACCGAGAGAAGGGAGAGGAGAGGAGCAATGCAAAAACACTTTCAAGTGCAGCACTTACTCGACTTCGTCTAGTGTACCCCAAAAAACCATTCCCACTCCCCAATCCCAATTACAACCACTCACAGCTCCTCTTTGGACTCGAATTTCACTTTAGACGCACAGCCACGTTTTTTTTGGAAATTGCTCTTCCTTCGAATGCTTTGTCGTAAATATTTAATACAAATAAAACTGCGACTTTCACTTCATTTTGAAGCGCAAATCCATGTTGGGGGCTCCAAAATTATCTAGCCAGAAATTCAGCTGCACTTTCGAATATGCAAAATTTAAGTAGCTGCATCTTAACGACGCTAAACAAAGAATCTGCACAAGAAACTGGATATGTATTTCTATATAAAATTTGCTTGACATCGAATAAGTAAATGTGATTTTTACTTACATTTAATAAAGATTTTAGAAAGTACAATTTATCATTCTGCACTTGATTAATAGCTAATTAAATATATATTCCTTATATATATCAAAACAAATTCGACCTTAAGAACCTATTGTTGTCTGCAAGACTTATGTAAATTTAGTTTATGACTTGTGCTTTCAAGTCTATCAAGTTGATACATTTTCATGGAGCCTGCCCTCTGACATATTGTAAATGGAGCGGTGCACATAGGAAATGTTGGCTCCCTTGTCAAAAGCGCACCCAAATGATAAATCCTAAAACCGAAAGGCACAAATTTAATGGCAAAATGTGAAAAATGTGCACAAATTAGGGACTGTCATTGTTGGCATATCTGGCCCATTATTAACTCACCCCGCTCCCAACTGCACCCAAAAAAAATATATAAATAACACAGAAAGAAACTAAGCCCGGGCATGGCAACGAGAATACCGCCTAGATACGACTATATCTATATATCATAGCACACACACACACACACACGTCACGGCTGGAGTTGTGTAAAAAAAAATTGGAAAAGGAGAAAGGAGTGCAAGCGGAAGTGGGGGGTGAAAAACATCTTTTCATAATGCGCACAGCTCTGACAGCGGCTGAGAAAGTAGTTTCCATTTCCGCAACGAACATGCCGCAGCCGAACAAAATACTGAGCAAAAATAAAGGAGAATTCGAGGAAGAAGCAACAGCAAAAAATTGGATTATATTAATTTGAATTAATAACATATTTTCCGGCACACTTTTCCCCTGGAATGTTGTTATGCTATGCGAGGCCAGGCCAAGCCAGGCCAAGAGGAGGTCGGTGGAAAACACTCGCAATTTTCCTCTTATAATTTGCTTTTCTATGCGCAGTGGAAACGCGTCCTGATTTACAATATGCGAAGGTTGAAGGATTACCCCACAACACACTTACCGCCCCTCACCACCGACCACTTCATTTGTCTGCATAGTAATCTGATGTTGTTGTTGTTGTTGTTGTAGCTGCGAGGTATTCGACTCCTCATTAAAATACTCTTAATATGAAGTTAATTTCCATTGGAATTTGATGTAAAATCCTAGCAACTGTTGGCGGTTTTCTGTATTCAAAATACAGCTGAATATTTCCACAGTAGCTCGCAACTTGGATTCCATAAATATATTATTTTTATTTATAATTATATTTATATTTTTTATTATTGAAGTAGATGATTCTTCAATTATAATGTTTTCCAACGCATTTTTATTTATCGATAACTACTGCATTGGAAATGTTAAGTTTCTGATATAACTTGCAGACTTCAAGTGTTTAAAGTGCAGCGGTTTAGCTTATGCCAAGTGGCAAAAGAAATTCAAAGCATTAATTCCAACCATGGACCACATGCTAACCCTTGTTACGGCTGAAGCCTCCTTCAGCATCTTGCACCCCTAAACCAGCAGGAAAGCTGCTTTACCCTTCTATATATAACTATCTCTATTTTTTTTTGGTCAGCTACTAGTGCAACGCAGCGGCAATTTATTGACTGTATTGAGACGGACTACGTGCCGCACATAAACCGCACTTATCTGGCTGACTGACTAACTGACTGAATGCCTCACTGACTGCCTTCATCCTGCCCTCGTCCTCGTCCTCGTTCGCTTTGGTATACTTCCTGCCATTGAAAGGCGATAGCAGACAAGTTGAAGAAAAATTGCATGCGGTTTCAAGAGCAGCAGCTAAATTAATGTGTCTGTCCATGTGCGCTCTACTCCCAAATCCCATACTTCTCCAATTTTCATCCATGTCCATGTTTCTCCATGCTGCATGCTGTCTCCCTCTTGTGCTCAGCTCAACTCAACTCTTAAGCAAATACTCGTGGCAAACGTGCTCGTGGCATGCATATCAAAATGATGCATGAGTGTTAGATATGTTATAAATTTTATTGAGCTTGCGCTTCTGTTAATACTTCTGTTTATCTTCTCTCCTCCTTCTTGTTTTCCGTGCACCGCCAATGCAATCAGTTATTAAACGCTTGACTGATTGAGTGACGTTGCCATTTTGATTTCTGATTAGAAATGAACATTCATAAACTCAAAAAAAAAAAAAGCGTATATCTATGGAAAAGTACATATTTAAGCAGAACGCAGCATTAACAAGTCAAGTTCTTAAAAGATGTAAAAATAAAATATGCCAATTTCATTGCAGGTTGTTCAAGCAAGCATAGCACGTTTTCGCACCATTGACATACATTGGGTTGCTGCATTAACTAAATTGCAGTCAAACTACAAATTGCTGCATACTTTTAGGAGCTTACTTTTCAGGAGCGCGCTTTTAGGAGCACAATGGCAAGAGCAAATAAAAGGTAACTTTTCTGCGATATCAAAATTATCTATCTATCCGACATTTATATTTATGACTAGAAAACGAATGTAAATTCTACAAAAATAGTTCTTCGTCGTCCAAAGAGTCTGGCCGTATATCACAAAAAAAAGTCGTTTTGTGCTTTCAAATTTATTTTATTGTTCTGCTCAAACAGCAACTCAGGATAATGTTTTGGGTTTCTCTTGAACTTTTAAGGAACAAAAGTCTTACCTTTTATGACATAAAAAAAACATACATAGATAAATATATAATACGCTAAGCGCTTAAGGCAAAAACAAAATTGGCTTCAAGAAGTATTTACGCATATAGTAATTGTCTTATTAAATGCTAACCAAATAGATCAGAGCAACAAATTTGATATATGTTTCTATAAGTAGCCTTGACAATTCCCATCAAGTACTCTGTATTAAAAAATTAAATCAATAAATTGTTTGTGTAAAAATGATAAAAGATACTTTACTTTTGAACACGCTGCATGCTGTGGATAAACTGGAGGTGGCCTTCGAGGAAACGCTTCGAACTATCGAAGATATTTGTACTCGCCATCGAACTGTCTCCATTCGGAGGAGAGCAGCTGAGAAACGTAATCGTCTCATCGAGTCGGAAATAGAGGCGGCCATCAGAGAACCCACCAAAAACGAAGATTTTACAATTAGGCGCAAGAAACGCTTGAAGAAACTAACCATACAAAAAAGCGTTAAAATAAATCAAAAGATGGACGAGAAGGTGAGTAGTAGGAGAATAGGGATTCTATGACAGGAAGTGACGTCACGTTCTGTCATAGAATCCCCATTATTGAGAGCGGCAGCGCAGCGGTTCACTTGTGTGTGCGTACATGCTTATATTTTTGAAAGAGGAGATTGTGTACATGGCGAGTAGCCTATGACCTCTCGCATAAGTATGCATGTACATGATTTCGGGTATGAGATTGGGTTCAATGACCTTTTGCTATTCGTCATTGGCTTGTGTGTGTGTGTGTGTGTTTTTACTCTCCCTTCTTACAGCGCACTCTGCTATAAAATAGCCTGGTTTGATTTGACTAGCTACTGACTTGTCAAATAGATTAGTCAAAATTGTTTTTTTTTTTTTTTTTTTTTCATTGTATAATTTATTATAAAAATGCTTACAACTATAGACATTTGTTTAGTTTTCAATTTATTTTCTAATATTCATTTTCATTTAAAGTGTATTATAATTAATATCCCGACAGTTTAACCTCTTTCTAAGGTTAGTGTACTGAAATATTAGGCGATCTAGTTTTCTCAACTTTGTCAACTTTGTCAACTCCATCTATAGCGTCATTTGAGGACCATGAGCACACCGTCAAGTGCTTCCCATATTTTGATTAAATTAGACTATAGTTTTCATACTCCATGAAATATTCTCGATAGTCCTCCAACAATTTGGAATGCTCAGGAAATATCACATCCTCAAACTCCTTAAGAAAATAATCAATTTTCCTAACATTTGTTTTGAATCCAAATTTCGAAGTTAGACCCATTCTGTTGTGTATTCTTCAAAAGCAGAAATGCAACTAAAGAATTATTTTACTTTATTCAATGTATTTATTCGTTATAGATGACACTTAAATTTAAGTCTTTAGTAAAATCTAGTACAACTCGTGCATTCCTTAAAGCACATACGCCTTTATTTTGATGAGATCCACAAACGGCGAAGTCATTTAATTTCATCTCATCTAATCGTGGACATCCAAATTCTTCAATGTTTATTACGAACGTCCTTAGAAACTTTTCGAGAAACTTTTTTTTCCAATCTCCCTTCGTGATTACTTCCATTCCATTAATAAGCTCACGTAACACATTTCTGACTTGTAAAAAGTTATAATTTCCATCATTCCAATAGAGATTGTGTTGATTTTTAGTTAACCATATCGCCGTTTTACGGGCCTTCTTTGTTAATCTGAGAAAATCATATGGTGGTTTTATGAGGTAATGAACGTCTCTGTAATATCCATTATTAAAAACTAAAGCAATCTCTTTTAATATAAAATAGTTGTCATTTCCATAAAATCCTTGAATGTCGACAGCTACTTGATTCTCCATTAAAATGAATTAAACAATACGTTGAACTAATCCTGTTAATGGTGAATACTCAACTAACCGATCATGCATAAGTAGACAATATACTTTAGTGTTTTTAATACTAGAACTCTCCAACTCAATGGAAACTCTGATATCGATTGGTCCGGTTTTAACAGTCTCATTCTGATGTGTTAAATCTATAACAACAATAGGTGCTTTTTCTTTAAATTCCTTAGGCGTTAGCAATGGTTCAGACTGCTTCATATAGTAGCTTGCTTGAAAACTTGCATACATATCATACAAACTTGCAAATCGATCACGGTTAAAATTTATACTCATATCATCATATGGATAGGCCTCGGAGTTCAAATGCACTTTCAAGTTTCGTAATTGATTTTGAATCAATTTATTATCAAGTGAAAAGCCTATTATAGCAAACCGAGGACGTTCTCTATTTGCTGCAAGCTTAACATTCCAAACATGATGAGTACCTTCTGCTAATGTTGGATTGAGATAACAATCCCAACTGCGGAATGCTACTGGTAGTGAGCCTCCACTTTTTGTTATATTAAACATTACTAATTTCTTTTCATCACTAAGAGTAATATGTGGTACTTTCCAAGTAATATTTGTTATATGTACTTTATACTCGGCACTTTCAATTTTACTATGATATAAATCGTCCATATTTTTAGTTATGAGTAGTATTAGCTCATGTTTACAATTCAATAAGACTTTGTTATAGTCTTGACAAAATCCAAGCAGACATTTAAGTGGAATAGAGAAATTAAAATATCCATCATTTGCTAGTTGTTTGTCGTTTCCATTAAACCAACCAGAATTCTCAAGCATACGACTTTCAGGATTATTCAATGAAATATAGTTTTTTAAGGTTGTTGAAATACCAACAAATCTGGTTCGATCAATTTCAATTCCATTCAACTCATATCGAACCTCATCGAACAGGTAGCTCATACAATTGTTTTTTAGTTTACCTCCTCCAGTAGGAGTGTTGTTAGACAAAGAAATGAAGCCCTCAATATTAATAAAACTCTCGGTTGGCAGCACATATAAGTCCTGATTCTGGATTGTGATTCTAACTTCGTCATTAGTCTTAAATGATTGGAGATAAGGAGAGTAGCTATGGTATTCTTTTTTGATTATACTCTCATCCGAATTGGGTTTCTCTCGAACAGTTAATAAATTAGTCATTGTTCTCTAATTTTTAGACCCAATGACTTTAAAAATAATTTATTTTCAGCTGTGAGTTTTTTGCTTGACGACCTTCTTTCTTCTGCAGTATAACTCAAAGTGCTTGATGATGGGGGATAACATATGTTTTTATTATAAATAATCATTTTTGTTGCCTTAAATGTAGCCGAAGTGTAACACTCTCATTACGTAAATTAACTAAATTTCCGTTCTGATCAACAATCCGTACTTTTAATGAATGTATCTCTCTCGTGTTCACGGGGTAATAAATAAGATTACGGGGCTTCTCACTCATTTTATAGCCTGGGGGAACATTTAAAGCAAACTCATGCAATACATGACTTGATTCTGCATTAACAAATGATCCGCACACAATGTTACATTCTATTCGAACTGTATTTACTTTTAAAATATCCACAGGCTGGTCTGAGATGTGTATAGAATTCGGCTTTAGTACCTTTTTGTTAAATCCGAATAATTAACCAATAGTATTGGCTTTGTTAAAATATATAGGTTGTTCCTTAGTCGAAATCATTACTTGAAGCGTATTATTGTTACTTTCAATGAGTGGGAGATTTAATTTATTTGCTTCTTTTTCCTCCATTTTCTCAATAATAATATTTCTTATATCGCTAAGCTCGTATGATCCAACAGGTATCTCAAAAACATGTTCTCCAATATGTATTAAATTATTATCATGATCCACATTTGGAATTGAGTTATACATGTGGAAATCAATTAGTGCACATTCATAATTTTCCTTCAATTCAATGGGTGGATGATAGTTTGCCATTAAAATTGAGCTGTTGCCCGTTAATGTGAGAGTTGTTGTCATTTCGATCGATTATAGCTTAGTGAAAAAATATTAAGGTTTTCTCATATTATATCATATTCTAATAAAGTCAGCGAATCCCCGTCTATACCGTCCATTTTCTAGAGGATCATCTTTACTTATAAGCACAAAACCATACTTTTCTTTCCAACAAAACTGACAAATGTTCTTAAATTCACCAAAATTCATATCTACGCCTACGTGATCTTGGTACACATGCTTCATATTTAATTCGTCTTGCCTGAACATTATTATTATATTTGCATTGTCACGAATAAGATGTTTAGGGACACGTGTATACGTTTGACATAAATAAAACGCATCAACGTTATTATGTCGCCCCATACAGAAGTATGCACGAATATTATTTTGTTTTTCACATGTAACATCATCAAAAATCATTAAGGAGTTCCTTTTGGCTTTAGATGGCGAGAGAACGCTCTCATTTTCTGAAAATGTAAAATATCCCATCCCTTTTATTGGGCTCACAAGTGTTTTCAAGTATTCATATTTCGGTTGGTGTAAAGACTTTGAGTATAAATAAATATTTTCAAACTTAAGCCCATTTGGGCTTTCAATCAAACTGATCATTACATTTGTTTTTCCACAATTAGAAGGTCCAACGATAAGGGCTCTAATTGAATTGGGTAATAATCTGCTATGTCTAACTTGTTTTTCTTCCCCATTTTTAAAATCGATATTCTTCACTTCTATATTCGTTTTTTGTTTTATTAATCTCATATCAGATATTGTTTTCTCAGCAGTTCGTTACTCTCTTATTATACTTTGAAGAATAAACAACAATTAAAATGGTAGTCCGCTTTTATAAATTGCCTAGTAGCAAACCACACCTCTATCAAGGTAGAGGTCTTATTGATAAAATAATAAACTCCCTCCCATTCGAGTTACATATACCAGGTTATCAGTTCTGTGGTCCAGGAACAAAGATAAAAAATCGCTTGGAAAAAGGCGAAAAGGGAATAAATCCATTAGATGCTGCTTGTAGGGAGCATGACATAGCATATTCAAATAATAAAGATTTGAGCGACCGTCATATAGCTGATTCAAATTTGGCCGAAAGAGCGTGGGAGCGTGTAAAGTCCTCAGATAGTAGTCTCGGCGAGAAAACCGCTGCTTATTTTGTAACAAACATAATGAAAGCAAAGAAAAAATTTGGAATGGGACTAAAGCAAAGAAAAAATAAAAATAAACCATGTGAGAAAAAGAAAAAATTTATGCACGCCATAAGAGTGGCTACTGGAGTATTTAAGAAGGAGAAGCCATATTATATTCAATCTGCTATAAAAATCGCTAAGAAAGCAATAGACAAAACTTTTGGACGAAAGAAAAATGAAGTAATAATTCCTCGAGTTATTAGTGTTCCTAAACTTGGTGGTTTCTTACCACTTATACCCATTATAACGGCACTCGGAGCATTAGGCGGACTTGCCTCTGGTGGTGCATCTCTTGCAAAGAGCATTAATAACGCGAAAAATGCAAAGAAAGAATTAGAGGAGAATAAACGACATAACAGAAAAATGGAAGCCATTGCTTTAGGCAATGGTCTCTATTTAAAACCATATCAAAAGGGATATGGTATATCAACCGACCATTCAAAAAACTTTTAAGACAGCTACCTAATAAGCCGCTTTCAAACATTGACATTATGAATTTTACTCGCAAACATATCCCCTTTTTCAGAGGTGTTTTTATGAGAGACTCATTACCAAAACGAGTACACAGAAGAGAAAGTGGTATTGTTAACTTGGACCTTTCAAGTGGAGTTGGAACACATTGGGTAGCTTACTACAAAAGAGATGAGCAAATCAGATATTTTGATAGTTTTGGAAATTTGCCACCACCTTTAGAGCTTATTAGATATTTAGGAGAGAATATAAAATACAATTATAATCAAGTTCAACAATTTGATTCTTTTAATTGTGGA
This sequence comes from Drosophila dives, assembly GCA_035042365.1. Classification (NCBI taxonomy): domain Eukaryota; kingdom Metazoa; phylum Arthropoda; class Insecta; order Diptera; family Drosophilidae; genus Drosophila; species Drosophila dives. The sequence goes on along the minus strand of JAWNLJ010000233.1, from coordinate 1,128,035 downwards.
CACTTATGTTTAAGATTTCTATTAATGCAGTATAAAGACGATTATTTAAAGTAACTTGTATTCAACTTTTCAATAAAAAAATAAATACATAGATTGAAAATTAATATTTTTATTTTAGTATATAACAGCTATAAACAGCAAGACTATCTTTAGTTTGATTATAGTATTTGTGTTGTTTACAACAAATTTTAACTGAAAACCGCTGGATAACTGCATGAAAAACAGCAATAAACCGCAAGTTAAACTGTGTCAAACCGCTTGAAAACCACAAACCGCCTATAAGGGTGTTTATCGGTTTAGACCTGATCGGTTTATAGTTAAAATGGATGAACATCTTCTGAAAGAATTAACGAAAACAAGACTCGCACTAAAAAGAAAATTTCAAAGCATTAAATTAGGTAGAGCAGCAAATGAGTATCAATTAGAGGAAACGTTTAAACCATTAACGCAACCTCAGCAGAAAATAGTCAGAGGGAACGAAATAGTAAATCAGTTGATGAAAGTAAAAAAAGAAGAAAATGATGGAGAAGTAAGCACTAGGGCTAAAAACTATAGTGAATATTATGATGCATTTTTTTAGGATCAACCGGATTATTATACTTTTTTTTGCTGTTAAATTTTTATTCAAAAGTATACGCATTCGATTCGAGCTTTTTTTATGCATGCATCTAGCAAAATTCAAAATTTTGGTTGATTTCCAGCCCCAAGTACCAGGCGAACAGAAATCAGCAGCAAGTTGCTGTTTATGTGCCACAATAAAAGTAAAGCATACTTTCACGGCCAAAATTCAAAAAATATTAAAATGCATTGTATACTTTTATTGCAGGTAATTTTAAGATCCAAATTTTTCATTGCATACTTTTAGCCGGTGCCGAAAAATGATTTTGGCATGCAGTAAAAGTATGCTACGTTTATTTTAGTAATATTTAGAAACCACCTGCTGATTTCTGTTCGCCTGGTACTTGGGGCTGGAAATCAACCAAAATTTTGAATTTTGCAGCAAGTTGCTGTTTATGTGCCAAAATAAAAGTAAAGCATACTTTCACGGCCAAAATTCAGCAAATACTAAAATACATTGCCTTCTTTTTATTGCAGGTAATTTTTAGATCCGAATTTTTCATTGCATACTTTTAGCCGGTGCCGAAAAATGATTTTGACATGCAGTAAAAGTATGCTACGTTTATTTTAGTAATATTTAGAAACCACCTGCTGATTTCTGTTCGCCTGGTACTTGGGGCTGGAAATCAACCAAAATTTTGAATTTTGCAGCAAGTTGCTGTTTATGTGCCAAAATAAAAGTAAAGCATACTTTCACGGCCAAAATTCAGCAAATACTAAAATACATTGCCTTCTTTTTATTGCAGGTAATTTTTAGATCCGAATTTTTCATTGCATACTTTTAGCCGGTGCCGAAAAATGATTTTGACATGCAGTAAAAGTATGCTACGTTTATTTTAGTAATATTTAGAAACCACCTGCTGATTTCTGTTCGCCTGGTACTTGGGGCTGGAAATCAACCAAAATTTTGAATTTTGCTAGATGCATGCATAAAAAAAGCTCGAATCGAATGCGTATACTTTTGAATAAAAATTTAACAGCAAAAAAAAGTATAATAATCCGGTTGATCCTAAAAAAATGCATCATAATATTCACTATAGTTTTTAGCCCTAGTGCTTACTTCTCCATCATTTTCTTCTTTTATTACTTTCATCAACTGATTTACTATTTCGTTCCCTCTGACTATTTTCTGCAGAGGTTGCGTTAATGGTTTAAACGTTTCCTCTAATTGATACTCATTTGCTGCTCTACCTAATTTAATGCTTTGAAATTTTCTTTTTAGTGCGAGTCTTGCTTTCGTTAATTCTTTCAGAAGATGTTCATCCATTTTAACTATAAACCGATCAGGTCTAAACCGATAAACACCCTTATAGGCGGTTTGTGGTTTTCAAGCGGTTTGACACAGTTTAACTTGCGGTTTATTGCTGTTTTTCATGCAGTTATCCAGCGGTTTTCAGTTAAAATTTGTTGTAAACAACACAAATACTATAATCAAACTAAAGATAGTCTTGCTGTTTATAGCTGTTATATACTAAAATAAAAATATTAATTTTCAATCTATGTATTTATTTTTTTATTGAGAAGTTGAATACAAGTTACTTTAAATAATCGTCTTTATACTGCATTAATAGAAATCTTAAACATAAGTGTCCACAATTAAAAGAATCAAATCGTTGAACTTGATTATAATTGTATTTTATATTCTCTACTAAATAACTAATAAGCTCTAAAGGTGGTGGCAAATTTCCAAAACTATCAAAATATCTGATTTGCTCATCTCTTTTGTAGTAAGCTACCCAATGTGTTCCAACTCCACTTGAAAGGTCCAAGTTAACAATACCACTTTCTCTTCTGTGTACTCGTTTTGGTAATGAGTCTCTCATAAAAACACCTCTGAAAAAGGGGATATGTTTGCGAGTAAAATTCATAATGTCAATGTTTGAAAGCGGCTTATTAGGTAGCTGTCTTAAAAGTTTTTTGAATGGTCGGTTGATATACCATATCCCTTTTGATATGGTTTTAAATAGAGACCATTGCCTAAAGCAATGGCTTCCATTTTTCTGTTATGTCGTTTATTCTCCTCTAATTCTTTCTTTGCATTTTTCGCGTTATTAATGCTCTTTGCAACAGATGCACCACCAGAGGCAAGTCCGCCTAATGCTCCGAGTGCCGTTATAATGGGTATAAGTGGTAAGAAACCACCAAGTTTAGGAACACTAATAACTCGAGGAATTATTACTTCATTTTTCTTTCGTCCAAAAGTTTTGTCTATTGCTTTCTTAGCGATTTTTATAGCAGATTGAATATCATATGGCTTCTCCTTCTTTAATACTCCAGTAGCCACTCTTATGGCGTGCATAAATTTTTTCTTTTTCTCACATGGTTTATTTTTATTTTTTCTTTGCTTTAGTCCCATTCCAAATTTTTTCTTTGCTTTCATTATGTTTGTTACAAAATAAGCAGCGGTTTTCTCGCCGAGACTACTATCTGAGGACTTTACACGCTCCCACGCTCTTTCGGCCAAATTTGAATCAGCTATATGACGGTCGCTCAAATCTTTATCATTTGAATATGCTATGTCATGCTCCCTACAAGCAGCATCTAATGGATTTATTGCCTTTTCGCCTTTTTCCAAGCGATTTTTTATCTTTGTTCCTGGACCACAGAACTGATAACCTGGTATATGTAACTCGAATGGGAGGGAGTTTATTATTTTATCAATAAGACCTCTACCTTGATAGAGGTGTGGTTTGCTACTAGGCAATTTATAAAAGCGGACTACCATTTTAATTGTTGTTTATTCTTCAAAGTATAATAAGAGAGTAACGAACTGCTGAGAAAACAATATCTGATATGAGATTAATAAAACAAAAAACGAATATAGAAGTGAAGAATATCGATTTTAAAAATGGGAAAGAAAAACAAGTTAGACATAGCAGATTATTACCCAATTCAATTAGAGCCCTTATCGTTGGACCTTCTAATTGTGGAAAAACAAATGTAATGATCAGTTTGATTGAAAGCCCAAATGGGCTTAAGTTTGAAAATATTTATTTATACTCAAAGTCTTTACACCAACCGAAATATGAATACTTGAAAACACTTGTGAGCCCAATAAAAGGGATGGGATATTTTACATTTTCAGAAAATGAGAGCGTTCTCTCGCCATCTAAAGCCAAAAGGAACTCCTTAATGATTTTTGATGATGTTACATGTGAAAAACAAAATAATATTCGTGCATACTTCTGTATGGGGCGACATAATAACGTTGATGCGTTTTATTTATGTCAAACGTATACACGTGTCCCTAAACATCTTATTCGTGACAATGCAAATATAATAATAATGTTCAGGCAAGACGAATTAAATATGAAGCATGTGTACCAAGATCACGTAGGTGTAGATATGAATTTTGGTGAATTTAAGAACATTTGTCAGTTTTGTTGGAAAGAAAAGTATGGTTTTGTGCTTATAAGTAAAGATGATCCTCTAGAAAATGGACGGTATAGACGGGGATTCGCTGACTTTATTAGAATATGATATAATATGAGAAAACCTTAATATTTTTTCACTAAGCTATAATCGATCGAAATGACAACAACTCTCACATTAACGGGCAACAGCTCAATTTTAATGGCAAACTATCATCCACCCATTGAATTGAAGGAAAATTATGAATGTGCACTAATTGATTTCCACATGTATAACTCAATTCCAAATGTGGATCATGATAATAATTTAATACATATTGGAGAACATGTTTTTGAGATACCTGTTGGATCATACGAGCTTAGCGATATAAGAAATATTATTATTGAGAAAATGGAGGAAAACAGAAGCAAATAAATTAAATCTCCCACTCATTGAAAGTAACAATAATACGCTTCAAGTAATGATTTCGACTAAGGAACAACCTATATATTTTAACAAAGCCAATACTATTGGTCAATTATTCGGATTTAACAAAAAGGTACTAAAGCCGAATTCTATACACATCTCAGACCAGCCTGTGGATATTTTAAAAGTAAATACAATTCGAATAGAATGTAACATTGTGTGCGGATCATTTGTTAATGAAGAATCAAGTCATGTATTGCATGAGTTTGCTTTAAATGTTCCTCCAGGCTATAAAATGAGTGAGAAGCCCCGTAATCTTATTTATTACCCCGTGAACACGAGAGAGATACATTCATTAAAAGTACGGATTGTTGATCAGAACGGAAATTTAGTTAATTTACGTAATGAGAGTGTTACACTTCGGCTACATTTAAGGCAACAAAAATGATTATTTATAATAAAAACATATGTTATCCCCCATCATCAAGCACTTTGAGTTATACTGCAGAAGAAAGAAGGTCGTCAAGCAAAAAACTCACAGCTGAAAATAAATTATTTTTAAAGTCATTGGGTCTAAAAATTAGAGAACAATGACTAATTTATTAACTGTTCGAGAGAAACCCAATTCGGATGAGAGTATAATCAAAAAAGAATACCATAGCTACTCTCCTTATCTCCAATCATTTAAGAGTAATGACGATGTTAGAATCACAATCCAGAATCAGGACTTATATGTGCTGCCAACCGAGAGTTTTATTAATATTGAGGGCTTCATTTCTTTGTCTAACAACACTCCTACTGGAGGAGGTAAACTAAAAAACAATTGTATGAGCTACCTGTTCGATGAGGTTCGATATGAGTTGAATGGAATTGAAATTGATCGAACCAGATTTGTTGGTATTTCAACAACCTTAAAAAACTATATTTCATTGAATAATCCTGAAAGTCGTATGCTTGAGAATTCTGGTTGGTTTAATGGAAACGACAAACAACTAGCAAATTATGGATATTTTAATTTCTCTATTCCACTTAAATGTCTGCTTGGATTTTGTCAAGACTATAACAAAGTCTTATTGAATTGTAAACATGAGCTAATACTACTCATAACTAAAAATATGGACGATTTATATCATAGTAAAATTGAAAGTGCCGAGTATAAAGTACATATAACAAATATTACTTGGAAAGTACCACATATTACTCTTAGTGATGAAAAGAAATTAGTAATGTTTAATATAACAAAAAGTGGAGGCTCACTACCAGTAGCATTCCGCAGTTGGGAGTGTTATCTCAATCCAACATTACTCATCATGTTTGGAATGTTAAGCTTGCAGCAAATAGAGAACGTCCTCGGTTTGCTATAATAGGCTTTTCACTTGATAATAAATTGATTCAAAATCAATTACGAAACTTGAAAGTGCATTTGAACTCCAAAGCCTATCCATATGATGGTATGAGTATAAATTTGAATCGTGATCGATTTGCAAGTTTGTATGATATGTATGCAAGTTTTCAAGCAAGCTACTATATGAAGCAGTGTGAACCATTGCTAACGCCTAAGGTATTTAAAGAAAAAGCACCTATTGTTGTTATAGATTTAACACATCAGAATGAGACTGTTAAAACCGGACCAATCGATATCAGAGTTTCCATTGAGTTGGAGAATTCTAGTATTAAAAACACTAAAGTATATTGTCTACTTATGCATGATCGGTTAGTTGAGTATTCACCATTAACAGGATTAGTTCAACGTATTGTTTAATTCATTTTAATGGAGAATCAAGTAGCTGTCGACATTCAAGGATTTTATGGAAATGACAACTATTTTATATTAAAAGAGATTGCTTTAGTTTTTAATAATGGATATTACAGAGACGTTCATTACCTCATAAAACCACCATATGATTTTCTCAGATTAACAAAGAAGGCCCGTAAAACGGCGATATGGTTAACTAAAAATCAACACAATCTCTATTGGAATGATGGAAATCATAACTTTTTACAAGTCAGAAATGTGTTACGTGAGCTTATTAATGGAATGGAAGTAATCACGAAGGGAGATTGGAAAAAAAAGTTTCTCGAAAAGTTTCTAAGGACGTGTGTAATAAACATTGAAGAATTTGGATGTCCACGATTAGATGAGATGAAATTAAATGACTTCGCCGATTGTGGATCTCATCAAAATAAAGGCGTATGTGCTTTAAGGAATGCACGAGTTGTACTAGATTTTACTAAAGACTTAAATTTAAGTGTCATCTATAACGAATAAATACATTGTTTTTAATCATAAATATTGAATTGTATACATAAACTAATTGGGGCAATAAAATGGGTTGGGGATTCTTCTTAAAAATACTCGAAAACGAGTGCAATAAAAAGTAATGACTCTTTGTATCAAATGACAGAAGAGCAAGAAAAAAATTGTTGCGCTTGAAGCATTAGAATTTTCGCCGATTGATGAAATTAAATGAATTGAATTGTAAACATTCATATGGATTTTTTGATAACTAAAGCAAAGTCTTATGCGGCTGATGCTGCTGACTCCACTGCTGCTGCTGACGCCGCTGCTGCGGGTCTCAACATGCTGACGCTGCTGACGCCGCTGACGCCGCTGACGCTGCTGACGCCGCTGACCCGCTGACGCTGCGGGTCTCAACATGCTGACGCCGCTGCTGTGCGGCCGCTGCGCTGCCGCTCTCAAGAATGGGGATTCTATGACAGAACGTGACGTCACTTCCTGTCATAGAATCCCCATTCTCCTACTATTAAGGTGGACGGAAACGTGCAAACCAACTGTTTCTATGAGTTTGAAGCCGATCCGAATCCTGAGATTCATTCCGTCCAGGCTCACATCCATCAAGTGGATTCTGATGATCAATTTGCAATAACTGGTTCAAGACTCAACTCGGAAAATTTGGAGCAAACTGATTCAAGGATGAGCTGCCCCTGCAGACACCACTGTTCGTCTTCCCGTTGTAAAACATATTTTTTTAAAAATGTATCTTAAATAAACCTAATGTTATGGTTTAAATTAAATTTATTGGCCGTTAACATGTATTTTCCCAACCAAATACGATTCTTTAACAATTTCGAATAGCAATAGAAATGGCATCGATTACAAATACAACAAATGTTCTCCCTGCCCCAAACTGTAGCATTGCCGAGTTGAACAAAGGGAAAAAGCGAAAATCGTTTCGTTATTTACGAGACGCATTTTGTATGGCAACTTAAACGCTAATGGCATAAACATCCGAAACGTGAGCGAAATGTTTAAAATGTGTGCGCCGCAAACGAACAGGACACGCAGGACAGGACAAACAAAGGCAATGCCAGCCAGCCAGCCAGCCAGCCAGCCAGCAGTTGGTTAAGGTGCAGGATCAGAAGCAGCCTGTCGTGGCTGTAATGTAGCCAAAAGCGCGTTTGCCACAGCCGCACACCAAATCAAATCTCAAATCATGCACGTTCCACGTTCCAAGTCAAAACCAGCCAAGGAAAGGCAACAGCAAAAAAGAAAGAAATTTGGAAAACTGACAACTGGATTGAAAAAAGTGTGTGGAATACCCTAGCCAAATAAATAAATAATTAACTGTGATTTTAGAAAATATATAAAAATTAAAGTTTGCAATTAAATACAAATATTTTAAAAATTAAATAAAAATCTATATATATTATTTTTAATTCGATACAAATTTGACCAAGTTGTTGGCAATCTGTTAGGGCATACAAAAGTGAACACTGTGGCACGGTGCACAAGTGCTACAACTTTGACTTTGCCACTGACTGACGGCAAATTGTTTGAAAATTCAATTCACACATCTGCCAGTTGTCGATGATTTTGCTGTGATTTCGGCAATGGTGCCCCAATTTCCCCCCTTCTTAACCCCTCTCTGCAATGTTGCAGCAGCAGCGGTGAACCCTTTTTTCGTGTCTATCGCGTTTTAAAAAATAAAGTGGAAAATCGCAACGAATTGTTACAATGTTGCCAGGCTGAAACTGAAACTGAGATTTCCAGAGAGAGAGAGAGTCTCAGATCAGACAGACACACAGCTAGAAGCAGGACTACAAACATCGAATCAGACAGAGACACAGACACTGCCACATGACAAGGGGCACGTGCATTTTGGTGGCATTGTTGTTGGGCTGTCGATGTGTTGGCCTACGGGTATCATCATCAGTTGCAGGCAACTCGTGACGCTTGTGGCATGTGTTTTGGAAATCTGAGACAGCCTTGTGAGGCGTCGACTGTTTAGTATGCATAGAGCTCTTCAAAAATTTAATTTATTTAGACTTTGTTGTTTTTGTTGTTGTTGGTGGTGGGCCAGTTTATTGTCTGCAAATGAAATGCGTCTGTGCCCCGGCCTTGGCTTTCTTTTTAAACGAATTACCATTTGCCGGCTTTGATGTTTCTCAGTTTCTTCTGCATTTGCCGCTGCCCACTTTTGCCAGCTTTTTCTTCATCTTGTTTCTGTTTTTTTTTTTTCTTTTTTTCCTCTACTTTTTTCGGGTGGTTCCTGCTTTGACGGAAACTTTGCAGACCATAAAGTTTTGACTTCATGCAGTTTTAATGAGTTAACAAGCGCCACGTTGGCCAAGTTCCTTTGACAAGCCGGCAACTGGCAACTTCCCATGTCCAACTCCCAAATGCCGACTGCCAACTGCTGGCAACGGCAGCTAATTAGGCAAACGCGTTCCGATTACCACACAATTTGCACTTTTCCTTTCAGGCCAAACAAACAAACTTTTCACTCTTTGCTACCGCTCAGACGATGAACAACTGACTTGGCTATAAATAACATTCGGGAAAAACTTATTGCCCAAAAAATATATAATTAAACTAAAAATAGATTAAGAACTTGTCAAATAGTTATTTTAACAACATAAAATTCACAGCAAGTTAAAATGCATCACTAAGTAATTTTTTAAGACTTCTTAGATTAATCTTTAAAGTTAATAGTCAAAAATTGTATTTGTTCTTTAGATAACATTAAAGTCAGCTTACCTTTCCTGATATTCTACCACTGATTCTTTCTTTCAAAATGATCCTTAAAAGTTTATCTACACATTCTTTTTTTATCGAAATAAGTATTAAACTTATCGGCTTAAGTTGTATGAAAATATTAATTTAAGAACTGCAAACGTAAGCAGCACTTTGCACTTTAAAATTGATTTCAAAATAAAATAAATAAAATTATACAACATCCTCTAAAAAATAATTTTTTACATGTTTGTTGTGTGTTTTTATTATACGTAGCTTTAATTTAGACAAATAAATTAAGAATTATACGATATAATAACTATGGTCAACATATGTATTATTGCAACTTGATGTGGTGGGTGTTTTTTTTTTTTTTGTATTTCTTTTATCCAATTGGAGTTTCGTTTCAATGAGCAATATTAGACGATACAAATTCCAGTAAAATTAATTTTTTAAAACAAATTAAAAATGCGCGTCGAATCGAAGTAAATCGAAATATTTGAATGATGACACATTCAATACTCATGAATAATGATGCAAAACTAAAAATTTAGCATTTGATTGCGTAGTATTTTTAGCTTTTTACTATTTTTAGTATGACTAACTAAAAGAAGACGAAGACTGTTTGTAGCTGAGTTGTTGGTGTTGTTGTTGTTTTTGGGTGAGTGAGTCGTTGTCATGGTTAAGGCGGCATACGAATTATCTTCATAACATGTCCCTGAGCACCTCCTTTTGCGCGGCAGTCAATTTCTCCGGAAATTGTATATCGAAGGCGACAAGTAGATCTCCTTTGCGCGTGGTATCCTTGGGAAAGGGCAGACCATAGCCCTGGATGCGTTTCACAGTGTTCGTCTTGATGATCTCCTGCATGGTGCTGATGCGCAGTTTATCCCCGGACATTGTAGGAACTTGAAAAACAACGCCGCACAGTGCCTGAAATACATAAAAAAAAGAAGCGAAAAAAAATACGTATCAATAAATAAATTGTTCTTACTATTCCATGGCTTATCAATCATATTGAATGTTGTTTGAAGCTAAGCTAACCCCACCCCACACCCCCACTACACCCCCATAGAACATAACAACTCAATTTCCTGTAAATTGTTATTATACCACTAACAAAAAAAAAAAATAAAAATAAATCGAAAGAGAAAAAGAAAAAGGAAAAAAACTGGACAAACAAACGCAGCACATGGGACTTAACTAGGGAATCTATCAATCTTTTTGGTAATCCTGTTTATGTTCTTAGTTGCCTCTTGCCACTTGCCACAGCAGCAACATGTTTTGTGGAAATCGAAGAAAATGCCCGCCATTCCGTTTATCGTCTTCTTATTGTGTTTGCTTTTGTGTCATGCATAAATCCTTTTTATGCTTTTTATGTGCCTAATTCGTGTTTAAACATGTTGTTGACATGTTTCTCCACTTCCTTTTCAGCCAAAATCCATACTGTGACGTCTTCCCTGTTTGTCCAGGCAACTACTTGCTGACGGTTTGGATTTTGGCCTAGCTGACATTCGATTTGTTTAATTGGCCCGCTAAAAGATAGCCATCAATCATGATTTGTATTGAAGGATCAATCAAGCCGAGATATTACTTATTGGCCTACTTAATTAGTTAACGTAAAAGTTGCTCATAATTGAAAGTCAACTGCTTTGTGGCTTTCGTTGCGTGAAAGTGCAGTACAAAAGTTTTTCCTTATATTTAATTATTAATTTGAGGGTTGATAGTCAATCACAAAAATCAGCTAAAACCAATCAGGTAAATAGTGAAAGCCTTAATTAGTTCTAGTATACAAAAACTGACAGCTTCTCAAGCAATATTATTATTTATATATGACTAAAATAAACATGCCTGTTTATATATCGAATGTTTATTCTAATGTTACCAACATGTGCTCTACATATAAAAACTATTTGGGTTTACTATAATAAATATTAAATAATGTATATTTTTGATATACCAGAATGCATTTTTTTTAATAAAGGAGCTCTTTAATGCAATACGGAAATCAATTGTTAAAAGTTCCTGCTGCATTTTTATGTTTTTATAAAAATAACTCAATAAATCAAAAACTCCCTCTTAAAATAACTTTTAACCAGCTGTTGACAACTAAATCGTGACCCTTGTCATATGTGTATATACATAAATGCACACATATGTAGAAGATTCGACAGCCAGTTACCGGCATCGGACAGCAGTTTACGTAGGAACATGAAACCATGTGAATAGTGCGAACCGCGCTGCCTCACCCAAAAAGTGAGCATAAATAAATTGCGACAAAAGCAAAGTGCACACCTTATGAATATTTAAATATATATATGTATATGTATGTGTTCGTCGAGTGGTGAATTTAAAGCGATGACAGCATAAACTGATGACGCCGGCACCAACAGCTACAACAACAACAACAATAACAACTGAGGCGGCAAGCACCACTAAACCACTACAACAGGCAAAATGCCACTGATGACGTCGACGTTGCCGCCAGCATTGATATTTTTTAATGGAAATGTTAAAAATGTTGCTGTAACGCAACGAAACACAACCAAAAAAAAAAAGAGTTACAAATAAAAAAAAACACTGAAGCCAAACAAATAAAAAGCGGCCACTACAAAAATCTGTAACATAAAAACGCTTAAACATTTTGCTACCTTTTTCGGAAGCTGAGCCATAAAAACCTGATAAAAATGAAAACAGGGAATACAAATGCAAATCGCGCGATTCGAACCACAGCTGAAATCATCTCGAACGTAAATTGAGTACTTGGTGTGTCCTAATCCCAAAATGACAATTGGTTGTTAAGTCGAACGGCAAAGGTTATCAAAAAGTTTATTATATGATTAAAAGAAAATCAATTAAATTTCTACAAATTAAATGTGGCTATTATAATACATTCTTCGTATATAAATATATTAAAATAATAGTCATTCAAAAATTAAGTATTATTGCTCGTATACGAAAAGCATCACTATGAAATTTTTTACAAATCAAAAAATAAACAATAAGTTCTGCAATTTTGTCTAATACTTTTTTATAGTAAGTTTTAATATATTGCTTAAACTGCCAATACGTATCAGATAGAACTGCTCTTGGAATACTTATGAACATATATATTTTTCTGAATTGTTAGCAAAAAGTGCTAACATACAATAGAGAAAATAATAATAATACCATTTACGCAGTATGGTTTATAGATATTAAGATGATGATTCGGCGAGTTGCATTTATATAAAATATTCTATATACATACACATTTATAAACATATGTCAAAGGTAAAAAAAAAGGGCAAAACAACTTTTGAAAAAATATAAAAAATGATTAACAAAAAATGTTTAGAAGCAATTTAAACGATTTTGGAACAGTTTTATTGTTGGTACTAGCGAGTCTCGTTAAGGGAAGCAGCAAACATAAAATACTTCAGTTTCCCGCGGCGCTAGACAATTATGCTTGCAAAAACAAAACAAAAAAAACAACAAAAACTTGAAAAAAAAAAAGTGTTTGAAAAACAAATCAACGACATTCAATGGTATGTCATAAAGCATTTGGTTGTCTGTTTTTCTCATTTCTATTTTTTTTGTTTTTTAGTGCTTTGTTTTATTTTGCGAGTTGGACGATGACGACTGTCATCAAAATGCAAACGAAGCCGTTGAATGCTTTTTGTATTGAGCTACCAATTCAATGCAGCAGTCGAAAAGTTCTCCAAACCAAAAATCACAATGGCTATGGGGCTATGGGCAGACAATATTTCAAACAGCAAGAACAACAATGATAACAAAATTTGTGACGTCTGCCCATCAGTTACACGACCATTCCATAAACATTGGACAACGTACACATAGCCAACAAGGACAAACAACAACACTCAATACTTATTTGGCATACATCAATTTTTTTTTTCGGGGGTAGCTTCCCGCATTCGCGAATGTCTGACGCAGACACTCGAAGCGTCAAATAGAAATATTTTTTTAATTTGTATTTTTTGCCATTGAGCTCTTGAATTTGCATTCCATCTAAAATTTACGAGTATATATTAAGTATTTCGATTGTCCATCTATTAAATGCAGTAGGTCAGTGTCGTGTGTGCATCGATATTTTAATGATCTCATTTCAATTGTGATTTGTCCACACACACACAACACATTTAATATGTAACAAAAAATTATTCGGTGCTTGATACTGATTTGGAATTATTATTTATATTTTAGCGTTAGCGATGATGTAATTTATGTCAGTTTTTTTTAATTTAACACACAGCAAATAAAAAACATATCCAACATGGTTGCGGTCAATTATGTGAAGCACTTTTATGGCGATTTAATTGCTTTATGGCGCACTTTTTGTAAAGCAACGAATTCAAATTGAGTCGAATTAAGCCCGTCATAAATTCAACAATTTTTCTTTTCATTTTTTTCGGCAACATTAAAGTTGCAAACAAGAATCTATGTAAATATAGGTTCTGTACATGAGTCAGCGAAACTTTTAACTACAATAAACAAAGGCATTTTCCGAATCCTATTTGTATAAAACAATAATTATGTTTTCTAAGGGAAGTTAAATCCCTAAAATTGTCTATAAAATCTTTCTTACACTTATCTAGCAGATGAAAATAATAATAACCATCTCTATTACTACTCGTAATTATCTAAAACAAGTTTCATAGGTATAGCTTTCGCTAATCTTGATCTGATCTTTACACTCAATCTCAAAACAAAAATCAACTCAAGAAATTCGTGTAGAAAATGCTTAACGTTTTTTAATTGAGCAGCCATCATAATTATCACTATCCGAGACATAAAAAAAACCGTGTCAAATATTTCTAAATAGAAACAACAACATGACACTTTTAGCTAAACTGAGACTCTACCAATAAGGCAATCATAATTTATAACTAGACACAGATATCTTTGAAAAATGAAAATACCACCAAAATGGGTAAACTGAGACCCCAAAAATATTTACTAAATTTGTCGCACTAACAAGCAATAAAATGTTGAAAATGTCAAAATAGTTGGAGAGCAACTATTTAATCTAGTTAATGCAATTAACAATTTTAACATGACTACAAACTAAGCGGCTTGTAATTTTCGCTGTTGCTTGTGGTCATTAAATATTGATGTTTTTTGGACGTTTGCCATATGTGAAGTTTGCGCCTCGATTTTTTTAACACAGTTGGCTGTGAAAAATTTAACACCTTAGCGTCATGAACTGCCTACCAACAAGTCGCATTCAGTTGGATTTGTGTACGTGTTGGCTCGGCCAACTGCTGTGACCGCCTAATTGAAACTTGACCATGTTGACCAAATTCGCGTAGCCAACCAGCTCCCAGCTGACAGCTCTCGGCTTGCACCACCTGGCTCCGAGGAGCTACCATATCTCACGCGCTCAGCTCTTGACTCGTTTGCTGGTCTGGTCAGCAGCTTCAGGTGCGTATATGGTAAATTTGCCATAACCATAACATAACGCTGATTTCATTATAATTTGATTTAGGCGCTGCTCGGTTTTTAATTGGGCGCCATGCTGTGAGAACCCCAGGCTCCAAGCCGTCGTCTTAAAGCTGACATTTTTGTCCAATAATACAAAACCTAAACGGTTGACAGCGGCATAACTTAAAGCCAAAGGGTCACTTATGGTCAGCTATAATTGTCAGTACACCAAATAATGTGTTTTATATTTAACAAGCCCATTTAATCTGCTTTTTAGTGTTTATACAAGAAGCGAGAAGCCTACAAAAAAATACTTGTTTAAATTTAAGCAATAACTTTATCCAAATCTTAAAACTGCCAACGTTTTAATTGTCTATAAATTCATAAATTCAGCGTACTTTTTATTGGAATAGACCGCCCAAAAATGATCCCTTTAAATGAAAACTTTTTCGAGCTATATACCAATATATATTGACCACGAAAGAGTCAACAAGTAATGCAATAATTAATTATTTAGTTCCAAACTATATTCAGATTCCAATTCCCCCATCAATTAATGTAGATCTATTTCTTGGACTCACCTGCTTTAGTGTTAGCCTCGCCGTATAGCGTAAATCGCTTCCTTCGCGCTTGAACATGGCATGTGGTTTATCCCTGATGATGAACACAATATCCGCTGGTATTTTGCCGGGCGCCTGGTCGCCTTCCTTTTGGAACGTGACTTTGGTGCCCGATTTCCAGCCGGGCTTAATAGATATTTGCAAGACTTTGTCCTCCTTCTTGGAGCTGCCATCGGGCTGAACTACGCGACGTGAGATTTTCATTTTCTTAACACAGCCATGATATATTTCCTCCAGGGTAACATAGAGATCGTGCTCGACGGGTGGATCCTGTTTCTGTTCCTTTTTGAACGGTGTGTGCACATTGAAGGAGTGTGATCTAAAAGAAGGTCTATGAATTCTTAGCAAAATGTTGTACAAAAGATTTAAAAATAAATAAAACTACCTGAAGGCGCTGCCTAGTCCATGCCTAGAGCCGAGGCCACCAAATGGCGATGAGAAGAAATCGGGTTCCGTATCCAAATCAAAGACATTCTTATCGAACAGATTGTCGCCCATGTCAAAGAACGAGGCAAACGGATTGCTGTTGCCAAAGAACTGTGTGAATGTGGCCCGTGGATCGCCATGATATGTAAATGTATTTCTACTACTACCGCCATTACGAGCACCTGTTAACAATGATAATAATTAAATAAATAAATATATGTGGATAAATAGGAATAGCTCACCACCACTTTTCAGACCATCCTCGCCATATTTATCGTACACCTCACGCTTGCTTTTATCCGAGAGCACCTCGTACGCCTCTGCGACTTCTTTAAATTTCTCCTCGGCATTGGCGGCTTTGTTTTTATCCGGATGATAGCGAAGCGCCAGTTTTCTGTAGGCCTTTTTAACCTCATCATCGGTGGCAGTTTTAGTTATGCCTAAAGTCTTATAGTAATCTTTGCCCATTGTGTATATATATGTATGTTTGTATGTGTGTGTGTGAGTGTGTAGGTGTAAGTGGTTTTGAGCTGCTTTATATAGTTATATGAAGTTCCCAAAAAGGCGTCGTCTTTAATTCTATGCTCTGTGCTCTAAGATCTGTGGAACACAAATAAATATAATTATTAGTTCTTTGATACTTGCGGATTAAAAGTGATTATAACTTACTGTGTATATTTCATTTGTCTATAGTCCATATATACATATTTATATATGTATATGCATTTATATATGTATAGACATATATGTTACTAATTCCAGACGTTACTTAGTTGCTATGATACTGCTCCATAAAATCTCCTGCTTTCTATAATGGCACATACATGTTTGATGATTTGTTGGTTTCTTCTTCTGTAAGCAGAGAAATGGGTTAGATTAGTTTTCAGTTGTGTCGATATACTTATTCAAATCGCCCATTAGTATTATTATAGTCGCCTCCATAGCGCAGATAACGTCACAAGCCTTGGCCATGTTCAATGCTAAATCGCCCACGCGATTTGTTAAATTTAGCACTCGAGAGCGAGCAAATAAAAAAATAAAAAAAAAAAGATGGAAAAAGCTTAAAGATTGAGAAATTTGTTGAGAGAGTCGTATGACGAGTTAAGATATCTATATTTATGAAAACATACATTTAAATTAAATATTTACGTATGCAAATTTCAAATAGAATTAACATTATTTATTTGGCGTTGAAAACATTTAACAAATAAATATCACAGCTGGCAAAACACACAAAGAAGCCGGGAAACTCTTTTAAATGTACATAAGACAAAGTACACATACAAATATACATTGTTATATATATATATATATATATATATATATATATAGATAAATGCTTGGCATTTTGTGCGCTAGCCAATTTGCATTGACCTTAGCGAAAGCTCTAAAATTCCAATTAAGTTCAAAACAAGGCGCAAAATTGAGAACTGACGATGACAGTTCTGAATGTCTTCATTAAAATATGACAACAACAGATCATTGTGGTTCTACAAATGTATGTTATATATATATATATAATAGATAGATACAACTGGTTGATGGGCAAGTGTTTGGATTCGCACATGTTATTTGAACTGTTCCTGGTTTGGGCCAAATGCAACCACAAAATAATACATCTATTAGTTTCTTCTAGTTGCGGTTAAGCGAGCAATCAGTCAACTACATTATGGCAAACAATATCTTAACTTAATCAAGTTCGGATTTGAACAACAGATGATGCTAACCACAACAATAAAGCCGCACTTGACAAATTGAGGAAAACATTATTAATAATACGTAATTTGCAGTTAATTAATAGATAACTATTTAAAGCTAAGCCACTATCTAAAACATACAATAACAAATGCGAAATCTTTTTTAAAAAAAATGATACTTTTTACTTATTTGACCGAGAAAAATAATTATTTTTTTAATTTGTTTGAAACGATCTCTTCCTGAAGACGAATCTCGTCGGCAATCAACATTAAAATGAAAAATAAACGGTAATAAATTATCAACAGATGTCACCAAATAACAAACAATCGAAACGCGACCAGAAAATGTGGCTCGGGTTAAGATGTAATTCCCAATTGCCATCAGCCAAGTTCAAGTTGATGAAATTAATGCGATACGCAAGTCCAATTCATTAACATTCAACATGTCAACGCCTGACAATCCCGTCTCAATGCAATTGCTAGCCTTGAATTTAACTGATTTCATCTTGGAATAAAATTTTATTTTTTTTTCATTTTTTCTCTCAACTTTTTGTGTAATTTTTCAACTTATTTTTCGCTTGAACAACAATATTTTCTGCTGGCAATATGCTGCCTTGAATCCAAATCTGAATCCAAATCCGATTGCTCTATTCCACACACACACACATATATATACATATATATATATATATGTATATATATGTCTCATGGAGGCAGGGGGAGCTGCGATGGCTACACGCTGTCAATAATGCGCGCAATTTGGAGGATTGATGCGGTCAGCGCCATTTCATTCCAGACATTAGTCGACTGCAATATAGATGACGATATGCATATAATTTATATGGCCCGATATCAATCTATTTATCGATCATTGAATCGTGCCAAATGTGTGCCGCTGTTCGTCAGGAGGCGTGGCGTGGGCGTTGGCAAGGCCACCACGTCGTGAACATAAATATCATTTTTTTTCCACACAATTTGACTCGGCGAATTTTTGTTTTGGGTGACTAGAGTACAAAAATGTTGCGTGTGGCCAAAAATAATTCTTGCAAATGATTACGCAAGGTAGAAACTTGGAAAATATGTTATGATTATAATTGTTGTTGTTGTTTTTTATTTTCTCTCTGTGTATATGCAAAAGTTGTGATTTTCTTTTTGACAATTTAATTGAATTTGCATTTTTCGCTCACGTTTCGTTTGGTGCTTGTTATTGAATTATTAACAACATTCGCATTGTTCGTGCGAAAATAATAAGTGTTGTCTGGAAATAAATTCATGCTGATACGAATATTATATGAATATGTATTCACACTCGACCCCCCATTGACAATTACAACATGTTTCTGTGTGGGCGAGACTTCCGCATAAATTATTTACACATACACATATGTGTATATGTATATATATATATACACTCACTTACCCACACATACAAACGAATCAAATTCGTTGCTTATTGATTACAATATAACATTTGTTTAATAATTTATGGCAATTGCATATGCAAATGTAAGTGTGTGTGTGTATGTGTAAGGTATTTCAAACATAAAGTATAGAATATATACGCATATTGTAATGTTTTTTAGACTCTGTCAATATGGGTTGGTTACAACTCAATCACAAATTTATTACTTTCATTTTCTACTACTCAACTCTTGGGTTTATTGTTGTACAATATATTTAATTTAATTATTTTTTGGATTCAATACACATATATTTTTAAAAGCTATTTTATTGAGAATATTTTGTTTTTTTACTACTAAAATATTTTGACTAAGCACAAAATTATTTCAATAAAGAATGGATATTTCCCAGTCATGCACTCCATATTAAAAGCATTCTGAAATGTTTTAGTGTCACTTTTTATATTTTGTTTTCGTTACCATTTTTGCATATGTGCAATTTCAATTTATATTTAAAACACACATATATACAAAACACAATCACACACACTCTCACACTGAATGTACACTCTGTGTGAGCTAAAATTAATAAATTGTCGTAGGTTATGAGGCCAACGCGAAAATGATGGCGCCCCATGCACTCTAATTGAATTGAACTTGATTTATAATGCCGCGCTTTACTTTTTATCCACATTTTGTGATCGCAAAGGTCTCTCAACTCATAAATTCGCAAAGCAAACGTAAAACTAAAAACGCATTTTTTTTATTGGGGGCAAAATACAAATATTGAAAAATATATTGCTTTGTGATTTATGGCCAAGCTTTAAGGTCTAATTTATGAGTGAAAAAATGACCGTTGGCATATAAGTAGAATAAGTTGAAAATAATCCGTTCGATAATCAATTTAAAAGTGGGAAAAAATGACTTGGAGCGAGAAAGAGGTTGAGTAATTTGCAGAAAATCAATTAATTTTTAATTATTTTTAATTGCCAAAGCAGCTGGTTTTTATTAAAGTTAATGAATTAAAATCTTCTGTCAAAAATGTTATTTGAAATCCAGTTTTCGACTATCTAATATGAGAAAATATTTGTAGAAGTATCTCAATATACGCATATATGTATTTATTTTTGTAAAAGAATGTAACAGTCAGAAGGAAGGAACATCTATAGGCTGAATATATTCTTGATCAGCATCAATAGCCAAGTCGATCTTACTGTCCAGGTATCATACTAAAAGAGCATTACTTTCCGTATGAATACAATATGTTTCTAACCGAGAATATATGTAATATTGACAATACAAATTTTATCAACATAGTTTGAGAAACACGGGAGAAATTCATATTTACACACTTGTACAATGAGTGTACACTTATTACATCATTATAAATTAGGGTGGTTAGACCTAAAATATCTTCTGTGACCCCTTTTGAGCTTATAGCTCCTACATAAGCCCAGTTCTAACAAAACCTGGAATCTTTGTTGCGTTGCGGGTTTCTATGTCCATGAGTCTCATAAATTGCATCCTTAGAATTCTGCATCTTTTTCTGGTTAAGGCTCTGCTAAGATGTGCATTTCACAAAATCTGAATAGGCCGCTACATAAATATAAATTTCAGTTTGGTGCTGACGTATTGATAAGTAAAAACTTGGGTTCAATCTTTTTCGCTTAAAGCCTTTTTTAATTTTTTTTTAGGTGTTATTAATAAACAGTTGGAGGGAACTCAGCATCATCTGGGTAGACTTAACGCAACTCTGAAATTTCAATTTTCAAGGTTGATGAATTTTGTATTGTGTTGTTCTCTGCCACTTGACCAACTCGATTTTATTCAACTTGAGCAGATTTGAGTTGCTCACAAAGTGCCTCCATTCACTCTCGCTCTCCGCTTCAAAGTCAACAACTGTCTCATTCATTGACAACCACATTTCGTTGTTGTTGTTGTTTTTGTTACTCAATTGTGCTATTTTTTGGCATATTTTTATTTTTTGGGTTAGTCAAAAATCAAGCGGCGTGAAGTTTATTCACCCACGTTTTGCAAAATACATTTTTGTTGAACAAAGGTAGCCAACATAAACATGAAACCAATCATAAAAATCAACGATAACATTTAGGCAAACAGACGGAACCAATAAAGCAATATTTTAAAAAAAATATTAACAACAAATATAATTCGATCATTTCATTCCAGAATGTTGTATTGTAGGTGTTTCTAAGCCGCAAATCCGTTACGAAAATAGACGAAATGACTAAGCGTAATTTAGTTTTTTTGCGGCCTTTTACCTGTCTCCCACATGCAAATATGTATGAAATTTTTTTGGAGAAAACATGTGGTATGCTTTTTTTGTATAATTTGTTTTTTGACTGAATCACATTTTCGAATGGAAATCGAGTTGCCTTCATATGAGAGTGTGACGAAAATTGTTTAGAAAGCCGTGAGAAATATTTTAAATACACTGAAAGGTAGAAAAATTTTGGGTTCTAAAATGATAAACAATAAAATTGAATCATCTGATTTATTATTGTAATCAATAATTGAAAAAGAAAATAAGTGGGTTCAACAAATGCTTATATTCAGAGAATACAATTTCCGAGCAAGCACTGTATTCAGTTACAACTATTTGGAATAATAAAAAAGCACACAACACAAAAATTCTTTAATCGAAATTCAGTTTCCGCTTAGTATTGCATTGTATTTCATATGTAATCAACCAAAACATGCCGTGTATATTTATGCAATTTGCATAGACTAACTGTGAGAGAGGAAACTACGAACAAAAATGGAAGATTTTAGAATTTTAAATATGATGGCCAAAATTTGCATATCCACTTTGAAAACTTGTTTTCATTATTGAATTTTATTATTGTTTCTAATGAAATAATTTTTGTGTGCAAATTGTTTGTTTCATCAAATTGTAAATAAATTTTCATTCTAGAACATCTATATTGTATATTATTAAATCACTTAAAACATTTATCAGCAAAAAAAATAGGTAACGTGATTAATTATTTTTTAGTTTAGTGCGAAACGTGACAGCGCTAAAAAAATAATTGTAATTAATCAATTACAATAAAATAGGAAAAGCTCTTAAAGTGTATTTTCCTATGCTTTGGTTGCGATTACTTTGCCTAATTTGCTAGCTACAACAACCACACAATAAAGATCTTCGTGCTTATCTTCTCTCTGCTTATTTATGACAAGCTCTGTTTTGTGTTTTCTGTTTTTTTTCGGCTCATTTGATTCAAGTGTGGCAAATTTTAAGACAACAAGAACAAGACAAGCAGAGGCCGTGCACCGACGCCTACGTCTGCGCCGCCCACTCAGCAGCTGTTCAAAGAGTTGTGAATGAGAGAGAGCGCTTGCTCTCTCTGTCTCTCTTTCTGACTCTCTCGACAAAAAAAAGAGAGCTGTTGATGAAGAGCGAGAGCGGGTGTGATGAGTTCTTCGTGTGTGTCATAATTTAAAAATACAAATAAAAGCTGCAAAACGATAGACTGCTAACGGTAAAGATTGACAATCTGCATGATTGCATATGTGTGTGTAAGTGATTATGGTTATGATTACCGTTCTCTCTGTCATCTTCGTAATTTGTTTTCATGGTCTTCCCCCCTCCACACATACACACGCAGACATGCAAGAAAACAAATATGTTGTTCTTGCTATTTATTTCTTTTGCCACTTTGCTTTGGAGGCCAACAATCTTCAAAATCTTTGTTTTTTTTATGATTTTTGCACTTGAATCAAAATTTTATTTTTGTCTAGCAACTCGTATTGCCCCAAGAAAAAACACTAATTGCATATATTCACCTGCAGCTCCAGGCCCTAAATTACATTTAGATATATTTATGCGTAGCATACGTATTAGTGTAGGCAAAGCTTTTTACACACAAATCTGTTCGCGCATAAATAAAGTGTGTGTGTGTATGTGTAAGTGTTTACCAATTGCTGCCTGCGTTTGTTCCAAAGAATCGCCAAAGAAAATCTCGAATATAAGCAAAAGAGGCAAAATTGGTTTGGTGAGGAAAAAAACACACGAAAATAACTTAAATATGCTAAAAATAAAACATTATTTAAAGAAATGAAACCATGAAAAATCAAAAACACACAGGCCAAAAACCAAAAGTAAAACGATGGCTGGCAAAATATAAATTATCAAGAGCAAAGAAAATTAAAATAGGAAAATTTCGATAGTGGGAAATGTTCTAGTTAGATTTTGGCTATTTTGCAGATAATCGTCTGCGAAATGGGTTGCTCAATTGCTGTACACGTGATCTGATTGGGATTTCACTGTTACACATTCCAATACGAATACGAATTTATGCTCAAAAGTTTGTGACAAAAACTCGCAAAATTTCAAACCATAAAAAGCACTTTAAAATGCACAGTATTATGTGTGTTTGTGTGTGTGTACTTTTGTGTATATGCATATGTATTTATATATATATGTGTGGATTTTGTTATTTTGCTTTGACCACATTTGGCAACACAGGCAGCAGAACGTCACACACAATCAAAAGCACACAGCAACAACTCCAGCAGCAACTCACACTACACACGCACACTCTTGCAGTTCTTGTTGTTGTTGAAGCTATAAATGAATAACAATAACAACAATATCTTACAATTGGTAGTGGCTTCACAAAATCTTGTTTCTGTTTTTATATATTTTGTATTATTATTAGCGCGATTATTCCTTAGTGTATTAGCCGAGTAAAATGCGTAGCATGGGCGCTTGGAAACCGTTAGAGCGCAACAAACGACGACAACAATAACCGAGCGAGCGATCGATCTTACCGACGACGACGACGCTTTGAGACTCACTGAAAGGCCTTACAGGCTACGAGTGTTGTCAAACGCCTGGTGATCTCTGCTCTGACGCAGGCACAGAGAGAGAGCGCCAAGTGAGACAAACAGACGGAGACAGAGAGCAAAGGCGCACGTTATGTTCTATGTTCCTGCAGACAAAAGTATATACAATGTCTATACAACTCACATCTGAATGTAAGCATGTTTAGTGGACATATTCAAGTACCACACACGCACACATAAGCAGTGGCGAAAATATAGTGCAAATTTGAAATGAATTGATCCTCTTCTATGTGTGAAGATCGTTCTCACATGCGTCATGTGTGCACAGCTTTTTCCCATAGCTGAGTTGAGAGCTTTTTAACGCTAGACACTAGAATAAAAGCTTGACGCAGTCATAATAAATGCGGAACGGTCTTTTCAATGCCCTTACAGAATTAAAATTAAAGTATATATAGGGTTTATTTTTTGTTGTCATATTGTAAGTACATAATTTATAAACTTTTTTTTATTTAATACAAATGGAAATAAGTCAATTGTAGGGTATCAATGATTTACGTTTATCAACTGCTTGCTAATTTGTCCTCTTTTTTCTCCTTTATCGAATCGGTTGACAATTCAATATTTACAGCTTTTAATGCTTCACGAATCCAACTGGGAATCGGTTCGCTACCAAAATGCCTTTCCATAAAATCGCGCACAAATTCTGGAAATTTATCGCGTTGGATTGCTTCACGCATTGTGCCCATCAGGCGCAGCTGATAAGCAACATTGTGGACGCTGAGCAGGGAGCACGACACACTCTCAACAGTGGCGATGTGATGCAGATAGGAGCGCGAGTATCGCCGACAAGTGCTACAGCCACAAGACGCATCAATGGGCCCCATATCGTGCTTATATTTTTGGTTCTTCAGATTCAGCTGTCCGCTGTCCACCAAGGCGCAACCAAAGCGCGCAGTTCGTGTTGGAAATACACAATCGAACATATCGATGCCAAGGGCAACGCACACAACGAGATCGGCGGCAAATCCTACGCCCATTAAATAACGAGGTTTATCCCGTGGCAAGTGATCCGTGCAGACGTGAACCATACGCCAAAAGTCGTGTTTGCTCTCGCCTCCACTTAATCCACCAACGGCAAAGCCACGGACCTGTCGTTCCATCAAGGCACTCACACATCGCTCCCGCAATGGAATCTCCAATCCACCCTGGACAATGGGGAAGAGAGATTGATCGTCGTTGCGGGCGTGGGCCTTTACGCAACGATCCACCCAGCGTATAGTGCGCTCCATGGCCTCCTCGACGCGTGGACCCGTCGTCGTCGTTTTTACCACATCGTCCAGCTGCATCATGATGTCCGCTCCAATGGCATTCTGTATTTGCATCGAGTGTTCCGGCGTCAACATGCACTCACTGTTATCGAAGGGAGAACGAAAGTTGACGCCCCGCTCATCGATCTCCGCCAGCTGCAGCAGCGAGACCATCTGGAACCCACCCGAATCCGTTAGGATCCCTCGTGGCCAACCCATGAAATTGTGCAAACCACCGGCGGCTTGAAGTGTTTCGATGCCGGGTCGCAAACCCAAATGATAAGTGTTGCCCAACAAGATCTGACAATCCAGTTCGATAAGTTGATCTGGCAGCACGCCTTTTAGTGTGCCCTGTGTGCCCACGGGCATAAATACTGGCGTGCGCACTTCGCTGTGTCTGCATAAGGAAAACAATAAACAATAAAGACCACAATGTATATTTTTCTTTTCAAATATTTACCTTAGCGTCATTAAGCCGGCGCGCGCCTTCGACACGGAGCACTCGGCCACAACCTTATAGGTAAGTGGTGGTATTTTGCTGCTGCTCATTTGAAACACGTTTATTACAATTACTAATAAATTATTAATAATAATAATGCTAAAACACGTGTTACACAAAAATGTAAACAAATCGACTGCGCTGGCAAGTGTGACCGCATATCGCAAGCATTTAAAAAAAAAACAGCTGTTGAGCCGATTATCGATTATTATCCAAGCAAAGTTTAACTAGACCCAAATATATTTATAATTTAATGTAGTAAATATTTTTTATGTACAATTCTTGAACTATGCGTATTTTAAATAATTCATGCGTTTGTTACCACATTATATAAAGTTGTGAAAATTGAGGTATACAATTTGTTTGCATGCAAAAATACATAATATAAAATCAAACATAATTATTATATATGATCAATAATAAAAACAATAAATAATTAGTTAATGTTAAGCATTCTCGTAGCGAGATTTCATCATTTTCTTAATGTACGTTTTGTAATCGTCGCCAGGCGCCAGAGTGCCGCTCTTATTGCCCAATCCTACATTGTTCGACCGCGCCTCAGCCTGATAGATAAAATAATATTAAAACTATTGATTTACTTCTCTTATTGTTAATATCAAACCTCAATGATTTGTGTGCGTCCCTGGTTCTTGCGTCCCAGCCCCTGGCCCTCAGACCAACCCATTTTCTGGAGCAGACGATTGCCTACATTGTTGGAGCTAATGGGCATTGCTGGCGCTGGTCCAGTGTCCTTTTTACGTGTCTGCATATTTTTAATCTCGTGCTCAAAACGTTCCCGACTACGATTCGGCGGCGGTGGATCGCCCTCACCATACTTGAGCCGACGCTCCTTGGCACGATCCCGATAGCTGGAGATAAACATATAATTTCTAAACTGTATATATCCTTAATGATCTTAAGACTTACGACAAGCCTGCATTAGCTGCATCATCGCCAGCGGCGCCGGCAGCGCTGCCCATGTTGTGCTTGGCCAGATTCTCCTTATGCAAATTGGACATTTTTAAATGCTTCTGCAGAATGTCGTGGGATTGAAAGGCACGCTTGCAGAGCAGGCAGGTCAGCTTTTGAAAGTCCACATAATCGCTCTCATCCATGGCCCCAGGTGCAGGTGCAGCTGCAGATCCAGGTCCAGGTCCAAGACCGACACCTGACTGTGCGACGACACTCTGTGCGCCAGCGCCGCTGTTGTCTTCCTCGGAATCGGAGCCACCGCCATAAGCATTCATCAGCTTGTTCATTGGTGGAGCCGCTGGTGATGGCACATAGTCGTTCAGCTTGCCGCGCTCCTTCTTCTCGAGAATAGAGAAGCCGACATCGGCATAGGCACCCGCGGCTCCGCGAGAAGTGCTCGGCCCCTCGCCGGGATCCCCGCGTCCGGGCAGAATCGGCTGTGGTGTGGCCACCACAGTATAGTCTTTTTTCTGATTCAGTTGCTTGGCCCATTTCTCCATGTCCTTGACGATCTTCTTGGCACACTTGACTCTGTCATGCTTGTTGCTGCTGCTGCTATGTTCCTTATCCTTACCCTTGTCCTTTTTCAACAATTCCTCATCCTTCTCAGCGGGTAACTGCTTCTCTAGAGATTCCTGCAGTGCCGCCTGCGTTGAGGTAGGTGTGGCCAGTAGATAAGTGCTAAGTCGTTGTTCCCAGTACAAATAGGCGCTTGTCTCATTGTTGTAAAAGTACTGCGTCTGCGCATCGTAATACAATCCCGTGCTGGGATCGTAATAGTAGCCAGATGTCTCATCGTACTGATACCGACTCACATCGGGCGTGGCTAAAGTGGGTAATGAACAAATTTTGTTAACAATCAATAAATTAAAAAAAAATGCACTCTTTGAGAGATTACGAATCAAGAACAACTATATATGTCATAAAATTTAAAAGTCTAAATTATTTTTGTAAATGAAAATATTTGCAATTAACCGAAGATGTTCTCTGAGTTTTAATTAACTTTTATAACTATCATTTTATATTTTTTTATACTCACGATAGGTTTTGCCATCATTGCCCCTGGGCGCAACCACATTTTGTGCGGCAAACGTTGCCTTTACCGCAGCAGCGGCATGCGCTGCGGCTGTTGCCGCCGCTGTAGCCGTCGTCTCAATGTTGCTCATCTTCTTCTGCTTGCGCTGGATGGCAGAGAGGGCAACAGCTGCGCCCGAATTGGCCTCGGTCACTTGTCGCTCACCCGAGGTGCTCAGCTGGCCACCCTTTTTCAGCTCGACCAGATAGTAGTCCGTGTAATATTGCACATAGTGCGCATGCTCTGCCGGCGTTGAGGCATACAGCGAGGCACTATACTCGGCTAGACGGGGCACATCTTCCAATGTATAGCTACCGCCGTTGGGGTCCGATGGCGGCACAGCGACCACATCACCGTTGTTCTGAATGCTGCCAGCGGCTCCACTTTGAGAGGCCGACTTCGGCGGCACTGGATTATTTTCCAAGTCCATGCAGTAGCTGATGCTGACTGCAATATAACCATTAATCAGAAATTATATAAAAGTGTTTTTGAAATTAGAATTATAAGTAACAAGACCCACTGAACTTAAATCAGGACTTTAAGAGATTTATCAACGTATTCCATTTGAGAAACAAATATATATTGAAAGCAAAATAAATCTTACAAACAATGAGGCAATATTATCAATGTATAATGTATAATAATGTACAATGTATAATAATAAATCTCATAAATAAAAATATTTTTATTCGAACACCTCAAAAACTGATTAATTATGCCGTAATTAATCAAAATATATATAAAATATATATATATATATATACAAAATATTTTTTTTTTTATTTATATATATATTTTTAGAGTAGCTTTAACTCACCATCTCGATCATCGATGCGTAGCGGAGGCTCCAGTGCGGTTAAAGCATTATGCACTTCCATGGAATCGTAGAGTGTCTCAAAAATTAAATAACAAATGCAGCGAGATGTTTGAGTGAGTGTATCGCGACTAATGAGCACCTTTTGTATGGTTTTGGCCAGCTTGGGCACCACCTTTTGGAGGGCAGTTAAAACGCTTTCCTCGTTGGTCAACGCGTCCAAGTTGCGCAGCATGATCTCTGCATTGAGTTTGGGTCGAATTGTAGGGGAAATACGTTTCAGTTAATATCCAAAAACAAAATCAACAACAAAAAATCGCTCAACAAAACAATTGTAGTGTAGTGTAAAGTCGGTAGTTGGTTAGTATACTTTTTGTAAGGATCGGGCTAACTTCATCGATGCCTTCGCCGCCGCCAGCTAAGATGTTTTCACTTTCCGCACGCGATGCCATGCACATGAAGCAGGAGAAACGTCGCTTGAAATTGTAGACGCCACACTGAAAAGAGAAAAATTAAACAGATATTGTTCAACTAGCTGGACAAGAATAAACCATCTTTAATACATACCTTAACGCAATGCCAGTCGGTAATGCGTTTGTGACTATATTGCAGTGAGACACGTTGATCGCCGAGCTTGAGGGTGCCCTGAATATAAGAGAGGAAGACAGAGAAGAGGTGGACATCGATTAGTCATTGATATTTGGGTTGACATATGATGCACAGAGTACGCAGTCACCAGATCGCTTCTGTGTGCTTAAAACGCGCGCAGTTGTTGTTTGTTCATTGTTGTTGTTGCACTTGTTGTTTGTTGCTGTTGCATATTTCTCCACATTAAACGCAATCAATGGGAATGCTTGCATTAAGTTCAGTTCCCGCCAGAAGAAATCATATATATTTGTCGATATATTTGATAAAACCAGACGGTTGTACACCGAAATGGGAAGTTCTAAAAAAAATATTTGGGGCCAAGATGGAAATTTATGCATAATATGCTAAAATATATACAATACAATACGATGTGTAATTGATGTCTTTGTGATCTTTTGGGCTGTTGCTCTTTGCTGTTGATTGTGGTGAACACTGGGGAATTTTGGAGAAACTGAACTTAAGGCAGACATATTTCATAATTATTGATGTCGAGTTTTTGGTTTGCTTGATTGGTTTCTTTGTTGTGCTACCTGAGTTATATCCATCCAACGTGTTGCTTCCTCAACGGTATTAAACTCGACAAATGCGAAACCGCGTGATGCACCTAAATTTTAGATAGAAGCAGATACAAAATGTTTTTGTCAAAATATGTTGTTTGTTTGATATTTTTGTAACATTTTGGGTATTTTTGTATAGTTGGTTTTGATTGATTTTTACTGGAAGGCCAAGTATGTATATTCAATTTGGTTGCTGGTGCGAACTTTGCCGGACTACTGCCAAGTTAACACAAGAGAATACTTACGCCACGTGTGTTTATAATTGTCTCACTACATAAAAAATAACATAGGTAAAGTATCTGCAACGATATTGTAACCCACCTGTTGGTCTCTTCCGTATCAGGCGTATAGATGACGGCTCCATATTCACTTGTATCAGCGCGCCCATAATCTGTAAATCAGTAAGACAAGAATTAATACTTTTAATTATTAAGGGTAAGCACTTAAATATTTGTTACTTAATTTACAAAAATAAAATACAAAGAAAGAAATAAAAGAAATAAAAAAATTATATATATTTTTAAGTTATTCTAGTTTTGCAACATAATTGTTAATCCCATTTCACTGCAAGGGCAATTTTGTAGTCTATTCTCAATATAAATCAACTCGAAAGTAACACAAAATTTGAATCAACGTTGTATAAAACACATAAAATCTGTTAAATTTCTAAAGCATGTCTTTGGCAGCTGTTCTCTGCTCGTGTCTACTCACGTCTGCCTCTGTGATGTGCTTTTTCAGACCAAATATAATTATTTGGTTGAGGGCCTCTTGGCTCGTCCTGATGTGATTACGACGAAACTGGCTATCATCGCTCTCGTCACTGTCGTAGGTATCGTCGTCCGAGGGACAGCGTCTCTCGCGCTCCCGATTGTTGACAGTTGTTGCAACGCCGCTGCTATTGCCATTATGTGGCCGATAATCGCGGCTAATCAGGCAGAGAGACAGTTTTTGTTAGAATTTCTTTGAGTATAAGGGAGCGGCAAATGGTACCTTCTTTCCATGCCCCGCTCATACTCTGTATTGCGTTCGCGAGGCTCTCGGTCATAGTTTTTCCAGCGCTGGTCACGCTGATCACGATCACGCTCTCGATCTCGATCACGCTCCCGATCCCTATCCCTATCACGCTCCCGTTCACGCTCGCGATCACTATCGTAGTTGTCGTCGCGACGATTGTGATAATTGTTATTGCGCGAATTGTTGTTGTATTTGCTGTTGTAGTTGGAGGAGCCACGCTGCTCCTCGACATAGTCCTCATTGATTAGATCCCGATATAAATCCTTGTCGGCGCTGCCAGTGTTCCGATACTGTTCGCGGCTTCGCGAACGCGTATTCCGCCGCTTGTAGCTACTTGCCTGCTCCCGATTCCGCTCGCTGAAAACCACAAATTCGCAAATCAATAAAATCTATTTTTATTGATTAATATATATATATATAAATATATATATATATATTAGTTTATCTGCTTACCGTGAACGCGAACGGGAGCGACTATGGCGTCTGTATTGGATATTGTTGCTGCTATTGTTATTTCCCCCAACAGTGCTGCCACCAGAAAAGGTGCGACCATATCGCGAGTGTGACTCCATGTTACGCGTATCTAGTGCTGCTTAATTCCTATTAAATCCAAATCGTTAGCATATAGGAGCAACTCGCACGCAACGCTTTCATTAAGCGAACCTACGATTAAGACGCGAGAATCTATTGTAGAGCACTGTATTTTTCGGTTTTAATAAATTATAGTCACACGCACAACACAATTTATGGAAAAAATTTTGGCCTTCTGCTGCCATTCACACAAAATGCCTACTACTTTTCGATGTTATCGATTTTATATAATATAAATTCACATGAGTCCTTGGTATTAAATAAATGAAAAACTCGAGCTCTTTAAATTATTTTAAGCTATAGAAATTCATATATTTAGTAAAAATGAAAACAATTAACTTTTATTTTATTTAAAAAAATATCAAAATTTTTAACCACTCTAAAAATTACCGTTGGCCACTAATATCGATAGTTGGCGTAATATTCTAAATGCATTGCTCTTAATCAATGCTGCATAAGATAATTTACACTAGATGTGCAAAAAGAAACCCAGGCTAGTAACCTTCATAAAATGCATAGTGGAATGAAGTCGTTAAATAACTTTCTGCGTGCAAAATGAGCTTTAACCCTGCTCAGAAAGAGCTGGGCACGAATAAAACAATTTGCAAATTTGTCGCTTATCGGCTCCATTTGAAATAATAATATTCTTAATTATTATTATTTTATGTTTATCCCGTAAAATATGTGCCAAGTCAAACTTTCAAAGTTAATTATTCGTGAACAGTGCTGCAAAACGTCCAAGCTCTGCATGATATATCGATTGCAACGCAGTTACGCGATTTATTTAGGTTAGTGCATGCGTGCTGGGGAAAAACCAATTTAATATAATTTCAATCAAAATAAAAGGAGACATCCCCCGATAAGCCCAGCGAACGCTGTCAGTGTGAAACAAAGTGTTAACAATGAAGAAGGTGCTTTTAACGAAAACACAACACATTCGAGTTGTGAATGCTCCAGATAAAATAAAGAAAACACAAAACCCACCCTCAATAACATCAGCGTCCGCAATAAATAACGTGTCATGCACACGTGGATTGCATATGCCAACGAATGTTATTACAAACACGTATATCCAACGCAAGTCCTTTCAGTCTATCTACGAGGATATATTCAAGCTTCTAATGCGCCTGCCCGACAAGGCGCTGCAGCAGCGCGTTGTCGACGCTATCAATGGGCGAATTGATAAGTCTACCGCCACTATCTTTGGCAATCATAATCAGTGCAATCAGTGCTCCCTCAATGTGAAAAAACCCCAAACAGTAAATGCGTCAACACAAACCGAAACCGAAACATTAACCGATAATAATCTCGCGGCCCCCCGCGAAATTCCTCAACAAATCGAAGAAACTACAACGGATGGTATCGTTGACAAAAATAAGACGACAACAGAAAAAGAAGCTAGTAAGGCAACAAGCGTAAAGAACACCCGAAAACGGGGAAGAAAGCGTAACATGTGTGTGCCACAGGTAGTCAAGCAATCGGCGGCCCAAATGGCCTTGCAGGAACGCGAGGAAAAACAGTTGACCCCATTGCCCCCCGTCAAGAAGAACAAAGTAACCCCTACCGTAAGAAATCTGTATATATTTTTTAAAATATTGATCATGTTTTAGAGTTTAGTTTTTAGTCATTAATATATATGTAAATAATTAAACTATAAAGTGTAATTTTTAAATTTGATAATTAAAATATTGAAGTATTAAAATCTCCCTTCAAATATGTTTATCATACTAATATTTAATGATTTTTTTTCTTTTGAAAAAGTTGCCTACTCCTTCTTCAAACACATGTGGCATGCAACGTCGAGAATCTGACATGTCAAGTGATCTTGGAGAGTTAAATTTAATTGAGATGTGCTCTCAAATGGATAATTACGTCAACAATAATAATCAACGCACAATTCTAACTACAATGGCCAATGAGTTGGTGGGCGCTCATATTATGTCCGAGGAGGGTTTGCTGTATGTTTTGTTTTTTTTTTTTAATTTATATTAAATTCAGCTGAGACAGTGAATTAACAATAATTTATTATATGCTGCATATGCAATGAATATATTAAATATGTAACAATATGTTATATTGTAATTTGATAAGTATTTTTTTGTTATAATATATTTACAACTAATTTCACGCATATAAATATATGTATAAATCAACAAAGAACCCATTATTTATACGTTCGTAATTTGCTATTTCAAACAATTTGTCAATTCAACGTTTCTTTGTTCTTAACAAAGTCTAAGATGATCTAACCAACTAACTATTTCGATTGATTTTATTTATAATTATTTCAGACCCATACATGATGCAATTTTATTCGACAACATTTATGGCGTAAAGCGACAGATTTTTGTGTGGTCCAAGCTAAAGAATATGACGGATTTCAATGAATTAGTGAGTGCCGATGGCGAGGATTGCCTGCAGCTGGCACTGACCAATGATTGTGATCCGGAAATAGTCAAGGCATTGCTCCAAACGGGCGTGTTGCCTAATTATATCTACGATGATTCAAATACGGCACTGCACATAGCGGTTATTAATAATATACGTTTGGAGTCGTTGCGCGAACTAATGCTGCAAATCGACCTGAATTTGCTGCTGCAGACCAACGATGATGGCTACACGGCGCTCCACATTGCCGTGCGAAATAATCGCTATGAGACGGCCGAGGTCATTTGCGACACCATCGATGAGCGGCAGCTGGGCGCACCGATATATAGACGGGCCAAAGATGAAGGGGAGGAAACGAACAACGAGCCCAGCGCCAAAACTGTCGAAGCCAAGGCAGAGAAAAAGTTTGCAAAATACTATGAGAGAATCTGCGATCAATTGGAGAACAACAAAGAGACACTGCTGAAACGGCAGCTGAAGCATGAGATACTAAATGCGAGCGAAGCTCGGGCTGGTAACACTAGTTTATTCTATGCGGTTGAAGGGGAATTGGAACATCTATGTTACTTCCTCTTGGCCCATTTGAGTAACCCCGATGAGGAGAACCTCAGCGGGAATAGTCCAAAATCTTTTCATTATGAATTTGCGCGTGTTTTGCGCATTAATTTAAAGATATCTCGCATCATGGACAAGGTTATTAGTATTCTAAATGGGGAAGGAACAACTAGATGAAATAAATAAAATATATTAGATATTTATTGTTTGCAATTAAAGTGATTTTTTTTTATATTGTTTAACCCCAACTGAAATGGCAATTTGATTGCTTCAGTTTGGTTAAATCAAGAGGCTGTAGGGAGGCCGGCAAGTTGAGCTTAGTCTTCCGCCGATTCTGTTTCTTTTTGGAGCGCTTTTTCTTCATTTGATTCACTGCAAAAAGTTATTTTTTTTAATAAGTATTTAAAATATTAATGGCAAAATTTCAAATGCACCAATTTTTTCTATCTGCTTCATTTGGTTGTCGCTGTAATGGCGAAAGTTGCAGAATAATTGGAATTTACAATAGCCAGCAAAGTAACGTTTGCATGGTTTTTTAATGCGCTCCGCTGTCAACACTTTGCGTGGATCTAAAAAGAATCAGTAATTATTTGTGGCTTTTAGAAAAAATAAAATTCAGCTCACCCTCAAATTGCCGCATATAAGTGGTTTTCGCAGCTGTATGCGAAAGGCCCGAATTGTGTAACTTGCGCACATTCAAGTCGTTTTTCATGAAGCAACAGCAGTAATCACAGTAATAACTTTTGCCACCCATTTTTAACTAAACATTTCGCATAACTCATAAATCAAATTTGTTTTGCGTTTGTTTACAAACAGTTGCTTTCTGCGGAGCTGCCAACTTGCTGTAAAAGTGTCTGCATTTTCCAACACTGTGCGGTGGATCTAATTAAAAACAACAGCGAAAATGTCGCAAAATATTTATATGCATTAGTTTAATATTAATAATTTTAAGTGAAAAGGTGAATTATTAGTGAATAATTATGTTTATGCCCGAAACCGCAGTGTTCTGCATAACACTGCTCGTTTATGGCGCCATATTGCTGCTATTGATTTACTATGTGAGTTTTTTCTTCTGTGTGCAAATTGCGGAAACAATATTTGAAAATATGCCTAAATATTAAATTAAATATTTTTTTTTGATTTGTGATAGGTGCTTACGCTGGCCGACTTGGAGTGCGACTATTTGAATGCCCAGGAATGCTGTCGACGCCTTAATTTCTGGGTCATACCCAAATTTGGCTCCCATGCGCTGCTTTGCATTCTGCTCCTCATCTGCGGGTAAAAGAAACATTTTTCCTCACATTTAAATTAAATTAATTTTTTTTTGGCTTGCAGCCATTGGGTGATGTTTTTGCTTAATTTACCGATGGTTGTTTGGCTGTATTATGAGCTACATCGGCAGAGGAGGGACAGCCTCGGCGTCTACGATCCGGTTGACATTCACAGTCGGGGTCTGTTGAAGGTGCATCTGAGGAACTGCATGATCTATCTGGGCTACTATTTTGTCATGTTCTTCGTGGGCCTCTATTGGTTAGTGAATATCATAAGTACGGCTTTATTCGCCTAACTGATCTGGGAACGCTGTTAAAACTATATTTGATTGACTAAGCTTATTGTACTACATTTAAAATTGACTTTAATCCTCAATGTTTCTAATTTGCAGTTTAATTTCATCGCTGATCAAAGGTGATCCCATCAAGCGCCACGAGGATGACGAAATTATCACAGGCTTTTAAACTATTCAGCGAACTAAATCAAATTGTTTTATTGATTTAAAGTTTAAAAAAGAAAAAAAATCAAGATTTGTGAAAATAGTAGTCCAAAAGGTGTTCAAATCCTAACCCGTTGTGACTGTTTAAATGGTTGCTGCCAGTTCCGCAAGGGCTTCCAAAAACACACACACAGAACGCAGAGAAATTAACGATATATTTTATAGAATAACTTGTGGAAATGAGACATACGAAATTTGCGAGAGATCAGTGTAAAAAAAAGTCATCCTAGTCGCACAACGAATATGAATCGTAACAAAGAACCCAAATAGTCAATAATAATTTTATATATTTTTTTTTTGCTTAGTCTCTATTTAAAAACGAATTTCCAATTTTTAACAAAATGTCATTTGCTCATGTTTTAACTATTTATTTCATAACTAGCATCTGCTGCAATTTAAGCGTATTCGAATCACAAATTAAAAAATATATATAGATTTATATGTACAATAAATGTAGTTATCACGATTTCACTGTAGAAAATCGACTACTTCCTCCAGTTCCCGTTGTCGCGCCTGTTTTTGTGCCCAACGCGCTTCAGCCGTTTTCACATTGACCACCCAACGATCGTGGGCCAGTCGAATGCCACAGACGCCATCATCCGCTTTCTTTTGGCTGCCAGCTGTTCCTGCTCCAGCTACAGTTGCAGTTGATCGCTGTTTGCCCATGTAGGTTTGGGCATCGGAGCGCGGATGACGGCGCTTGGCCGGACATAGTTTGCCGCCCTTGGGGAAGGGTGGCTCCGCAAGATAATGCTTGAGGCAACCCTGATGGAATAGATGACCGCAATAGACCCGCTCCACAAACGCATCCGCATGCTCGTCAAGCACCACTGCCTCCGGCTCCGCTTGCAGCACAGGTTTATCACAAATTGGACACAATTCCCGATGGAAATCACGTGTGGCCTCCAGGCAAAATTTTAAAGATCGATAGAGACTGCGCACGGGTCGAAAGTGTGCTAGTTCATCCTTGCTGAGACGCAACGGAGGCTCTACACACTGACGTGCTATCTCTCTCGACTGTCCGATCAGGTAACGTACCAATACTGTGGGCAAATCCGACTCGATACCACGCAACTCCACACTCTGGCTTGGATAATCGTCGGGAACCGCAGCCGTGACTCGATAAACATAACGACCGCCACGTGCAATGAGCTCCACGCAACTGGTGCGCTGGCGTAGCTTTAGCTGACTAGCCACGTCATCATCATTATCAGCCGACAATTGTGGAATGTTTATATCCTGGCGCAATTGCTTGATCTCGTCGAGGCACACGCACAGCGGATTGTCCAGCAAGTATTGTTGGGCAAATCTAAGAACGGACAACGCATGTGGTTCACCCAACTGATCCCGTGCATAGTTGTCCATGAGACGTGTCAGCTCTACGTGCAATTTATCTGAATATCCGCGACTCTTCAGCTCCACGAGAATCGAACATCTAGGATAATCCGTTGGAAAACGTAAACAAACCGTTATTGTGCGATTTGGTCGGTCGGACAGCAGATCTACACGGACAAGTGATGAGCTGCAGCTGATTAGCCGGCTATGGGAAATATGCTTTTCGCACTTGGAGCGTATTTCAACCAATTCACTCTCTATGTCATCCATGCCGAATTAAACTTCCTAAAATTAATGTTTACAAAAACCGAAAAAAAATAATATTGCAAGACAGGGCTGCTGGTCTAATAGCTATCGATAATAGTTGCAATAGCGATTAATCGCATTGCATTTTTCTACTTCTTATGGCTAACTTAATAAGCAGGTCTTTCGTTACGTTAAGAGACGTTCTTCAAAAAC
Organism: Drosophila dives; assembly: GCA_035042365.1. Classification (NCBI taxonomy): domain Eukaryota; kingdom Metazoa; phylum Arthropoda; class Insecta; order Diptera; family Drosophilidae; genus Drosophila; species Drosophila dives. Next base: position 1,090,307 of record JAWNLJ010000233.1, on the reverse strand, counting down.
TTACCAATTAACGTTTGAACTTACTTCAGCGTTAGGCTCAAAGCTCTTAAAACTTATCTCTTGGCGGTTGCACTTACGTCAAAAAAATTTTGCAGCGCTTTCGCATTTATCAGCTGCTGTAAACGAAAGTCGCGCTCTTAAAAACTGTATCAGCTTACGCAAAAAATGGATGTGCAGCGTTTATGAAGTTTTTGACGTATATCATACATAGTGGCGCACTTTAAGAACACATTTCTTAACGACCCTTATACGTTAAATTAGTTATTTAAACTTACCTCTTTACAATGTATACACCTGAACAATACTCGTGACCGATAACAGTTACATTGCACACATATTACTCATCACTGTCATCGCCACGTTGTGGTTAAAAAAAGCCGACAAATCGAAAGGCTGACGAAATCTGCAGTGCAGCTTTAATTAAATTGAAGTAAAACGCAAAGAAAATGGTATTAGACTTGGATCTGTTTCGCAGCGACAAGGGCGGCAATCCCGACGCAGTACGTGACAATCAAAAGAAACGCTTTAAAGATGTAGGCCTCGTCGAAACGGTGATCGCCAAGGATGGCGAATGGCGGCAGCAACGTCATCGGGCCGACAACCTGAATAAGGTGAAGAATGTCTGCAGCAAAGTCATCGGCGACAAGATGAAGAAAAAGGAACCTGTCGGTGCCGAGGAGGATGAGCTGCCGGCCGCCATTCGTGACGAGGATCTGACACTGTTGACAGCTGAACTGCTGCAACCCTTAACGGTGAATCAGATTAAAAAATTGCGTCTGCTTATCGACGAGGCGATGACAGAGAACCAGAAATCCCTGGAGCTAGCGGAGCAGACTCGGAACACAGCGCTGCGGGAGGTGGGCAATCATCTGCACGAATCGGTGCCGGTGTCCAACGACGAGGATGAGAATCGTGTGGAGCGCACTTTTGGAGATTGTACGAAGCGTGGAAAATATTCGCATGTGGATCTCATTGTGATGATTGATGGCATGAATGCGGAAAAGGGCGCTGTCGTCTCGGGTGGCAGGGGCTATTTTCTAACAGGTGCCGCTGTATTCCTTGAACAGGCCCTCATCCAACATGCGCTGCATTCGCTGTACGCAAAGGATTATGTGCCACTATATACGCCCTTCTTTATGCGCAAAGATGTGATGCAGGAGGTGGCACAACTCTCCCAGTTTGATGAGGAGCTTTACAAGGTGGTTGGCAAGGGCAGCGAACGTGCCGAGGAGTCGGGCACCGATGAGAAGTACTTGATAGCCACATCGGAGCAACCTATTGCCGCCTATCATCGCGATGAGTGGCTGCCGGAAGCGTCGCTTCCCATCAAATATGCTGGATTGTCCACGTGCTTTCGCCAGGAGGTGGGCTCCCATGGCAGGGATACGCGTGGCATTTTCCGTGTGCATCAGTTCGAGAAGGTGGAGCAGTTTGTGTTGACCTCGCCGCATGACAACAAATCGTGGCAGATGATGGACGAGATGATTGGCAACGCGGAACAGTTCTGTCAGTCGCTGGGCATTCCATATCGCATTGTTAACATTGTGTCGGGTGCCCTCAATCATGCAGCGTCTAAGAAACTCGATCTGGAGGCCTGGTTTGGCGGCAGTGGCGCCTACAGAGAACTCGTCTCCTGCTCCAATTGCCTCGATTATCAGGCGCGTCGTCTGCTCGTCCGCTTTGGCCAGACAAAGAAGATGAATGCCGCCGTCGACTATGTGCACATGTTGAATGCCACAATGTGTGCGGCGACGCGTGTCATTTGCGCCATCCTTGAGACCCATCAGACGGAGACGGGCATCAAGGTGCCGGAGCCCCTCAAAAAATACATGCCGGCCAAGTTCCAGGACGAGATTCCGTTTGTGAAGCCTGCACCAATTGATTTGGAACTGGCCGCGGCCGCTGACAACAAGCAGAACAAGACCAAGAAGGAAAAGGCCAAAAAGGATCCTGCGGCTGCATAAATTTTAAAACTTATTGGTGTCTAGAGTCGCTGCTCGTCGATTTCGCCACACTCAGCTTAAGCTAAGCTTCCAAGTCTAGAATTGTGTTACTTACTTCTAATCTATATATTTATCAATCGATCGCATTTATTGCCCAACTTTTACTATTAAATCAGAACAAATTGCGCTTCAAAATGCTGAAAAATTCATTTTGTTTTTTAATTTTATGGGGATATTTTTTCCACGATTGGTTTTTTCTTTTTTAGTAAACTTTTAGTTGATTTTCCAAGTTATCGCATTGGAAAGTGGGTCCCACTTTGTTAGCCAAAATGTAACAATTAATCAATTGCTTATCTTAAGTTTTATTTTAATTGTTTTCCATTTCTAAATTCTTTCGGTGTTTTTGAAACTTGGAATTTATAATTATCTATTTTCGTATCAGGTAAAGTATCAATAAAATCGTTAAGCGCAAATTGACAAACCTCAAATTAAGCAGATTTCTGTTGGAATTTTTAAAGAACAATATAAATAAATTAGTAACTTAAATTAAATTAAATAATTACATTTTTTGGCCAATCCCATTTCGCTCTGAACTGAATGATCATATAGTCTACGGGTTTAGATCTTACAGATAACTGCAGTTAAGGATCGATTAAATTAATTAATTATAAATATTATGTTATACCTAAATTTAAATATCTATTTAACTGATACACATGAAAGGCAGGAATCGAAAACTTTGGAAGCCTTATTAAAAATTGCAGAATACTTAGACTTCCGAAATTTTGGAGATAGAGATAAAATTCTTATCAGATTTTAAAGAAAAACAATTCTACGATCATAAATCCTACGCAATCTTAGAGCACATTACTCATCCATCTGCTGATGCTCCAATCTCAATCCTAAAATAAATTTATTACCCACATGCTGCCAGCTGGTCAGAGAGTTTTCCCCAATCGATTGTTTTCTCTTTGATGCCTAGCAACTGCTCTGAAAACTGTCTATTTGCATAAGTTTAATAATAATCCGGCGACTTTTGGGTTGCCTTGACAACGCCTTCAACTTGTTTACTAGCAATCTTTAGTTTTCCAGCAAGCCGAATAATAGGTAATATTCACACATAACTTTCAAAAATATTGCAGAATAATGTCGAAACGTCGCGACAAATCGAATAAGCAAACACGCTGGGATCGCATTCGCAAGCGTTATCTGATTGCCAATCCGCCGGGGCTCAAAACGGATGCAGTGCGTCGCTTCATTGAGCTGGACTACGTTGGCCAGCGGCAATCCAAGTTGCTCATCGAGGGCGATCAGTCGAATACATTGAATCCCAGTGTTGTCATGGATATGCGACATGAGATGGTGAGCTGAAGGAGAAGTTTATCTCTGTTTTTCGAGGAACTAAGATTCCCATTTTTTTCCCACAGTTTTCGCAGATACCTCGTCAGCTGCCACTGGCGACTGTGGCGCATGGCAGCACCTTGGACTCCACGAGGGCACACAATCTAGAGGTGGAGCAGCGCTACATCGACAATCAATTGCAAAAGTTTCGCCAGCAGCTGGCCAGGCAGCATCCCCCACGCCAGCGTCAGGAACGCAAGATTCGAGTGCGTCCCACCAAGCCGGACTTTAAGCTCAATCATGGCCTATTGATGCAGAGCCTGACACTTGCCTCGCAGCACATCGACAACTTTTACCAGACGCCAGTGGATGCACTCGGCCAGGCGGCCATGTTGTGCTCTATGCAGAAAAAGGTGGCGACAGTGTCGCTGCTGCAGCAGCTGCAAGGCGAGCCAGAAGCGGAGGCGGATGCGGATCTGGAGCATACCTGGCTGCAATTGAAGCAGGCAAAGGAGGTGAAGGAAGTACAAATTCAAGCGAATGGCGAGCAACTGGACATGCTGGAGTATCGCAAGTTTGTTAAGCAGGTGCAGTTGGATGAGAGCAAGCTGCAGTTGCTCCAACGTTGCCGGACTCCAAGTCCGCTGCTTACCACCGAGGAGCTGCTTAAACCAATGCGCGCTGCTGCTGAGCGCCAAATGCTGCACATGCGCACCGTCCGCCAAGAGGAGGAACAGAAGGTGGAGCATCCTACAGAGCAGCCGCAATTGCATCGGGAAACATCCTCTTGCTCCAATACGAGCGATGGCATTGATTCAGTTATATCTGATCTGGCAGAGGAGGCGTTATTCGAGCTTCAATTGGAGGCAGCCGAGCAGCAAATCGAGCAAGAGCAGGAGTGGCAACAGCACAAGGAACTAGAGGCGCCTCCAAAACTCGTGCAATTCCAGCTGCCTACAAAATCATCTGAGGAGTTGACTTCTGCCGTGCAGGAAGAAGAGCAGGAGGAAGAGCAAGTGGAAGCTTTGCTCATCCGGCGCATTGAAATACCCAAAGTTTTTGTGCTGCCCAAGCAGCTGGAGCAACCTGCAACTGATCAGAACAGCAGCGAGAATGAGCTGCAACCGGTGCCACATGATGAAAAGCAACAGATTATTGATGAACTATTCCAGGCACACGGTAATTCGGACCTGAATCTGATGCGTATATACTTCCTCAAGTGGATCCATTTTACAACCATGGAGAAACTCGAACGGGAGCCGGGCACAAGGCATGCCAATCGAGCGACGAAGATTAATGCATTTTTAGACAAGATCAGGCAGGAGAAGCGGCGTCAGTGCCAAAACACCAAGCGGCCAACAACTCCAGACAATGCCAAGAAAATTGTCCAAAAGTCGCTGGAGGCTGTCAAATTGGCCAAACAATTTAAGAATAAGTATGAGCAAAATTTTAAAAAACTTAATATTAATTTTCCAGGAAATTCCGAAAACTTTTCTTAGATTGGGTAAAAATAACTTCATTTATTTGAGATAAATTTGAAATTCGATTACAAAACCCCTGGAAATCGGATAGGCTTTTTAAACAAAATAGTTTTTTATATACTATATAAATACTTAGTCATAGGTTTCCTCTTATTAAGAGCGAACTGAATATATCATTATTTTATTTTGCACGCATTTTATTTATGTATGTGTACATTGAGAAGAAAATACTTTTAGAATACAATTATATTTTATAATATATATATTATAATTCTATAATTCTAAAATTTTATAATTCTATAATTTTATAATTCCACTCTTCGTTTACTCAATTAGAATAATCTCAATTTAATTATTCTTATTATTGCACATCTTAATTTAAGCTATTCAAACAGTTTGCGAATGTTCTCAATTATTTTTGAATTTATGTTGAGATATATTTTAAATTTATTGTCAAAGTTGAAGAATCTCACTCGATTTTCCCCAGTAGTTTGAGTGCTGTCTTAAATATTGGTTTTATTCAAATCATTTATTTAAATCAGTTTGATTAGTTTGATTAATTCTCACTTTGATAAAATGCTTTGCAGGCTTAAAATGCAGCAGGATGTTATTGATTTGCAGCGCATCAAGCTGGAGCGGCAGGAGCGACTTATAATGCAGCTAAAGCTGCACAAGCTCAGCGACGAGGCCAAAGAGGCTCGCGAGGATCTAAAGCAGGAGCTAAAAACCGTTATACGTTGTGGCGATCCCAAGGCAAAGGCAAAGGCCAAGTGTCTGCAGCTTATTGGCAGTCTACGCGATGCCGAGGACGAGGAATTCGACCGGTTGCAGGGCAGAGCGCTGATACAGCCACGCTTCCTGCAGCACATGCACGAGCGAGCTGTGGAGCGTAGTGTGCGCCACGAACAGGCGCGCCAGCGTAGAGCACAAGCGGATGCGGAAAGGGAGGCTGCCAAAATGGCCATCGAGGAAGCTAAGGTGAGACTCAGATAAGTTGTTTAAGCATCATATTTAAATCTAAAATTATTCGGACAGCGCCAGGAGGATGAGGAGGCGAAACGATTGCGCATCGAGGTACTGAAGGAGAAGCGACGACAGGAAAAAATGGCCAAGGTGCTGAAGGAGCGTGAACGCCAACGTTTTATTGAGAATCAACGCAAGGCATTGGAGTTCCATCGCCGTCTGCTGCTGCGACGAATCGGAATGGAGGGCTTTAAGCGGCTGCTGCAACGCAAGCGGGACAATCTGGTCAAGTGCGAAGAGTTCTGTCGTCGCCTATACAAGCGCAACTATTTTTTGGCCTGGCACAAGTACACCGAGTGCCGGCAACGCGAGAAATGCATTCAGGCCGAGATGTGCTATCGCCAGGCACTGAAGCACCGAATGCTAAATGCCTGGCTGCTCTATGTGAAGAAGGAGCGCAATAAAATGCAGGTGGCCATTGACTGGCATGCACTGCATGCCACGGAACATTTGTTTGGACGCTGGCTCAACTTTGCCACCCACTGTCGCATGATAGAGGACACCAAAATGCGTCAGGCCATCTCGCATCATGAGTGGTGAGTTATTAATTATAAAATGAAATAAAATCTTACATTTGTATCCTACATTAAGGCACTTGAAGTGGAAGGTGCTGGACTGCTGGCAGCGATTGCCGCAGATCTTGCGCTTGGAGAAGGAGACGGAGGAGCGTCGTCAGCGTTGGCGCATGAAAATTTGGGAGCTGCTGCCCGATTACAAGCCAAGAGAGGAGAGTTTGTGGTAGTTGAGCTATTCGTTTATTATTATAAATTTTTGGTATTGCGTCTTGCTTTTAGTTAAACTTTAAAGATTATTGGTTTTCTCGAAATAAATTGCAATTTGATTTTAACTAAAAAGCATCAAGATGACTTTTAATACATTGTCTTATTGTAAAGAGAGAGCTGTTATTTTAATAAATAATTATCAGTAAAAGAAGTCTAATACCATTTTGATTAAATCATAACATGATTGAGTAATTTACTGATAATTGTTTACATCTCAACAGCTCTAGTTTACCTTTATTTAATATTTGATAAGTACTCGTAAATCAGAATATTTAATTCAATAAATTCTTGCACTTAGCATATTCGAATAATTGCTTTATCACGACTAAAGCGATACTTAACACGATTAATTCTACGCATATCTAATAAAAGCATAAACTGTGCGCTTGCTCAGTGAATAATTAAACATAAATATATTGCTATGTTCTAGTTGATAAGATTACACATTGCGTGAAGAGAGTATACTTGAAAAACATATACAGTGGCCTAAGGTTCAGCTCAGACAGCAAAGCTCTAAGCTTTTATATAAGTTTTGCACTCCTTTTAAGTATTTAGGACTTTCTTAGCTGTTGCATTTTGCATCACTTTAAAATGGCCCGCCAATTGCTCCAAACCCGATTGCGATTCCCATTGGCTGGCACACGTTTATATTCATGCAGCGTGGTGCCGCGCCAGTACAAATACAATTGACGCACAAGGACGACGCTGATGTAGCAAGCGATGAGCATCGCATAGCCAGCAATAACAAACGATATGCTCAATCTGAAAGCAATAACCGCAACATTAATAATAAATTCAAACAAAAAGTCTGTCATAATTGAAACGACTTTAAAGCCAAGATTAAGCACTTACTCAAAGTCCTCAAAGACCTCGCTGCAATCATCGGGCAGCAGCAGAGGAATTCCCAGCAGTCGCACCACCAAAAATGGATGACAGACGGATGTCAACGTCAAATTGGCCCCCAGCAGCAATGCACACTCGGACAGGGCCAACGCCACCAGATACCAGCGATAATTACGCTCACCAATGCAGCAGTTGAGCCAATAGCTGTGATGGGAGCGACGCTTGACGCAGCTACCGCACACGGAGCAATGGTAGGCGCGTCTCGGAGTCACCTTGCGACAAGTCTCGCAGATGTTCGGCTGAGCGTGGTGGATGAGTCCCGCTTGTTCGGAGACAACGTCACCGTCATCATCATCGTCATCCTCTATGCCAAGAACAGTGTCTTCGATTTGAACGGCAGCCTGATGCGACTGCTGTTCGGCCAGTTCTTCGCCACTGGACGCTTCCGTGATACCCGGCAGCTCATCCTTGGGCGTGGTACCATATTGTGCTGTCACCAGATTGAGCGGTGCCAATTTCTTTGTGCGATATAGGGCGTAGAGTGCAGCAAACGATAAAAACACCAATAAACAGTTCTCCTCGGGCAGTAGCTCCAGCAGCGGCACCTTGCACTCAAATATTATCGCCATATAAAACACCGAGAAGACGATCCAACTCAAAAAGAAACTGGTCCGCGTCGCGGTGCGCTCCGCCAGCTGTAGGCCCCAACTTGTAAAGCCTACAAGCGTTAGCATCAACACTATAGCAGTCTTCGCGTTCAGTGCCGCCAGAACCATCATCAGGGGCAAAATCAGTGCGGGAGCCAGTGCAGCTGGTGCGATGCGTTTGGCGCCGCCACGCCATGGCAAACGCAGGCGATCCTGGAATGCAATCAACATACCGTCTATGTTGCGTTGTTCAATGCGCTTGCACGTAACGAAGCTGTCGATAAGATACGTTGAAATATCTTCAAGCGATTTTAATTGCATACAATTAAAAGATCAAACGGATAACCTGTAGATCCTATCCCTCAATTGCAACCAGTGCAGTGCCCAATATTTGTACCTACCGTGTGCAGATTAAGTCAAAGTCGACGCAATTACAGCAGCATCCTAAGATGTGAAATTGCTGCTTATCGTGGTCAATGTATTCACAACAGCAGAGACCTCGCTTCTCAGTGTTTTCGCTACGCTCGTCTTCCGTGGCTGCTGTGAAAAAGTTCAACGTCTTCGTCACCGTTGACATTTTGACGCATCGATTTATGGTGGGGCCGGGCCAGCAGATGTAAAAAGTTTCCGTTTTCCACGCAGCGTGAGTGGGAGAATAATTGGTTGAAATTAATTTAAGACCAAAGCAATAAACAGGCGACGTCTGCACATACGCAAATTAACGATTTCTGTTATAACAATTAATAATTTAAGTTTTATCGTTGCTCAAAATACTCACATTCGCGGCTTGTCGCGACAAAAACAAAACATTAACTTTGTCCCCACCCTACAATTATAGGGTGTTTCGAGTTCACCGTAGAATTGCATAAGAAAACATCGGTATTGACTATGCGATAGTATTCTGTTTTATTTCAACGATGCCGCGCTTCAAATTTTCATCTGAATGCCACAAATTGTTACTTTGGAAAATTTTACCACAATTAACCAGCTCAACAAACTGCTCTAGTCCACCACCTACTCCGAAATAGTGTGATTTACCAGCGACTAAAACAATGCCGTCTACTTTTAGACGTTTGCTAAACGTATCCAATAGCTTTTGTTGATTTTTTATGTTGTAAATTGTTTCCGATGTCAATATTAGATCATATTTCTCGTCGTTTTGTGTAAGTTGCGCAAAATGCGACCAGTCACCTGCGTAAAATTTGCTTTCCATTTGTAGCCGCTCCAATTTCTCATCATCAGTCAGGGTATCTACGAAATTCAGCATTACATTTGGCATTGTTATTTTCTCCAATACATCTTTATTCTGAAATTTTGGATGTAAAACATATTTCAAGAAATGATATTAAACTTTTATTTAGTTAGTTACTCACATAATCTTGGAAGTCAGCATTGGCACCACATTTTAAGGCATATATTCCCAAGAGTCCTGAGCCGCAGCCTAAGTCCAGGACTCGCTTGTGCTTCCAAAATGATTTGTCATAGGTTTTTGACAGGTATAGCAATAAATCATCGGTGCATTCCCAAATTTTTGCACCTCCTGCCATAAAAGATAGTTTATAATTTGTCATTACAAGCTAAATGTACATTTTTATATGTAATATTAACCCTCATATACGCCTGCAATTAAATCAGAGTGGCTCTCTTCGGATTTCCTGATATCTCGGCTGGTTATATTATCGCTGTGTGTTTTAATATCTTCAAGGAGCGCACCAGCTATAAGATGTCGTAGCTCAATGCTTCCAATAGTTTGCTCGATTGCATTCAGCTCATACAGGTCCAAGCTATTTAAAAGTGATTTATTTGGCCTAACTTCCTCAGCTTGATACCATTCTACCTTATTGTCGGTTATTGGATTATCTGCGTTGGACTTTTCAAGTTTGGGTTTTTTGAATGGACTTTCCCGGGCATCCGATGAATCCGTTTCGTCCACCTCAAAATTGAACTCAAACATAGTCTAGCCTGAATCGCCCTGTTTGTTTTGGTTCTGTTTCCCTTGTAATACCGGCACACATATATATATGTGATCCTGCGAAATAAAAAGAAAAAATATCATATATAACATTAATCTTTAGAAAAAATGTGTATTAGTTTTGTTAATTAAAGTGTTGATAGCTTGTGAAACAGCTGCTTAAGAAATATATTTACACACCACAGAGCACAACCACGCTAAATACACTAGTAATCGATAAGCACAATTAGTGATGTGAGTTGTCCAACCACCAGGCCACTTACAAAATCAATCGATAACACAAATTGGACATCACCAGAATTTGCTATTTGCTTGGAATTTTGTTTATTTTATTTTAGAAAATAAAATACAAATGGCTGATCAAATTCAACCCGATGTAAGTTCAGATCAAATAGACAAACCTCCCAATATTTCTCACATAATTTTGCACAGGGCGTTCAACCGGCGCCACTGATGCCCGTTGGAATCGATCAGCAGCAGACGCACGACAACGGAGCTGCGAATGGCAGCGATGCCGGTGACGATGATGAAGCCCAAGCGGATAACATAGATGACGAGAAGACCGCTGAACTGGTGCTGCCGAAGGCATTGGAGGATGTGCTAGCGCTTAAGGATCAACGTGTAGCCGAATTCGACACCGATGTGGATGCTCGAGGCGGGGGCCTTGGTGTCGACGGAACATCGCAAGACGGCGAATTTGCCGATGCGGCCGACGACAGCGATGATGCCGATGAAAATCTATTGAATGGTGTCGGCAACGATAAAACTGGCAAGCCGAGTAAAGCGGACAAGAACAAAAAGAAGAAACGTCGCAAGAAGCAAAACAAAAAGATACGCCAAAAATTGGAGTATGAACGGCAACAGCAAATGGCGCGTCGCTCCGAGTCCCGCGAGGTCGAGCCGGAGAAGGGTTCGAAGGCTGTTGGCAGCGAGGAAGAGCGATCGACGGTGGAGAAGGAAAAGGAGACACAGCGAGAGACGCGCAGCAGTAAAAAGAAAAAGGAACGCGCAGCCGAAGAAAAAGACAAGAGCAAGGAACGCAAACAGGCGGAAAATGGAAACGTCGATGCAGATGTCACAATTGAGTAAGTGGTAACAATTTGAATCGAAGCTTGCTTTATTTTTTGTTGATGCAAGGGACACAAATAGATATTGGGTTGGAAATGTATCCTTCTGACCAAAGTGTGTATATTTTTATTATCAGGAGTGCCCGTCCCTCTGTGTCAATACGTCTATCACAGATCCGACAAGAGATAAGAATTTGCCCTATCTTAAGATCTTTGAGTTTAAATATAGGACTCATTCAGATAATGTTTTTTAAAACTTTGAAACGCTAAAAGTAGTACTAGCTTAAGGCTTTCCCTCCTTTTTACTAACATTTCGAGTCGCCCACAGATATGTGCCCGAGAAGATAACAATTGCAGATCTAGCACCCATGTATCGTCAATTCTATCGTGTCTTTGAGATTTTTAAACTGGAGAACAAACCAAAACCCGCTGAGAAGGACAAAGCGGCGCTAGATGCGGAAGCATTGGCCAAAGCTAAGAAGTTGGCGAACAAAATGCTCGATGATGACGACGATGATGCCGACGATGACGATGATACTAAAGATGACAAGGAAAAGCTCTCCAAACGCAAGCTTAAGAAACTTACACGTCTCAGCGTGGCCGAGCTAAAACAGTTGGTCTCGCGCCCCGATGTTGTCGAAATGCACGATGTAACGGCTCGGGATCCTAAGCTGCTCGTGCAACTTAAAGCTTATCGCAATACGGTGCAGGTTCCGCGTCATTGGTGCTTCAAGCGCAAATATTTGCAGGGCAAGCGTGGCATTGAGAAGCCACCGTTCGATCTGCCTGCGTTCATTAAGAAAACGGGCATCATGGAGATGCGAGAATCGCTGCAGGAGCGTGAGGATGCCAAAACGCTCAAGGCCAAGATGCGAGAACGTGTCCGTCCCAAAATGGGTAAAATTGACATTGACTATCAGAAGCTGCACGACGCCTTCTTCAAGTGGCAGACCAAGCCGCGCATGACCATCCATGGTGATCTCTACTACGAGGGCAAGGAGTTTGAGACGCGTCTCAAGGAGAAGAAGCCCGGCGATCTATCCGAAGAATTGCGTATTGCTTTGGGCATGCCAGTTGGACCCAATTCGCACAAAATACCGCCACCATGGCTGATTGCCCAGCAGCGCTACGGACCGCCGCCCTCGTATCCAAATCTAAAAATACCCGGCTTGAATGCGCCCATACCAGATGGCACCTCGTTTGGCTACCATGCGGGTGGCTGGGGCAAACCGCCAGTCGATGAGAACGGCAAGCCACTCTACGGCGATGTTTTCGGCATGAACACGCTTGATTTGGATGTGAGTAGCACAAAATTTCAAAACAAAATCAATATTTTAATATAAAATAAAATTTTCAGAACGGTATTGACGAAGCCGACATTGAGCGCAATCAATGGGGCGAACTGGAGTCTGAATCGGAGGAATCATCCGATGAGGAGGAGGAGGATGGTGAAGATCTTGGCAATCAGCAGGATGAAACCGGCCTGGTCACGCCAGTTGAGGGTCTGGTTACGCCCTCGGGTCTTACTAGTGTGCCAGCGGGCATGGAGACACCCGAGAACATTGAATTGCGAAAAAAGAAAATCGAAGCCGAAATGGAGGAGTAAGTTTACAAAGCAACCAGCTATCTATCAGTTTATTAAAACTAACCAATTCCTCTTCCCTTACAGCAATGAAACGCCTGTGCTGTATCAGGTGCTTCCGGAGAAGCGCACAGACCGCATAGGTGCCTCAATGATGGGTTCCACGCATGTTTATGACATTGGCGGAGGAGGCACTGGTGCAAGTAAACAGCCGCCGGTGCGATCTACAACAGATCGCGAGGGCATTGTCGAGTTGGCCTTGGATCCCAGTGAATTGGATCTGGACAACGATGCGATGGCCCAACGCTATGAGCAGCAAATGCGCGAGCAACAGAATCACTTGCAAAAGGAGGATCTGTCCGACATGTTGGCGGAGCATGTGGCGCGTCAGAAATCGAAACGCAAGCGACAACAAACCGATCCAGCAAAGACCACTAAGAAGTACAAGGAGTTCAAGTTTTAGGATAAAAACAACAATAATAATAATATTTCTGTATTCGCTTTTTGCCGATTGCGTGGTATTTATAAGCGAAAAGATTCAAGTCAAGAAATTCATTAAACAAAAATTAGAAAAAATGTACAAAGCATTTTTATTGGCAGTTTGTTCAACTTCTCATTTACTCAAATCAGAATAAGTCGGACGATGAAGATCAAAATCTTTACTAATCATTCAACAATTGGCATTTTGATGGGTTGTACATTATGTGTAACTCAGCGTGGAAAAATATATATTTATATCGTTCAGCCAGCGAACATAATTAGGAGGATAGTCGTTGCTTTTTATATTTAAAAAAAACTTTATGTTGAAAAAAGCTTTAAAATTGTATAGATAAAAAGTGTTCATAAAATTGGTGTTGTGTTCTTGAAAAATATCTTATTTTACGAGTTTCGATGTGTTGCGAAAACAGGTTATTATCGTTTTTTTTTGTAAATGAAAAAATCGTTGGTTTTTTTAGTCACAAAAAATTTGTTTTATAAATGATATTATATTTTTCATTGCAATGAAACTTATTGGTGTCGGAAAACTTACATTTGTTGCCTGTGTTGGATTGCGTTGTGCTAGAGGGCCAGTATTCCAGAACAAAGCAAATGAGACGTGCAATAGGAGATACAGGTAATAGCATGTCCACGTGTCCTGAAGGAGAAAAAACACCTGCTGGAGCTGGATTAGCGTATGTTTTTTTTTTTGTACATAACTAAAGCACACTGCGCAGACTGTCTATATTATGGCTATAGCTGACTAATGCTAACTGCTGTTATTGTTAATTTAGTTTTCAATCTTGCAACCTGGGCTGGTCATTCGTCCAACTGTTCATTGAGCTGGGCTAGCAGAGCAGCTCGCTTTGATTCCAGTTCACCATCGCTAAGGGTTAGCTCGTCGTTCCGGGATGTCGCTGAATCGGATTGGGCGGCGGGACTCAGAGGCGTTGTGGATCGATTAATTCGATGCCTCTTACTTTCTTTGTCCCTTTTGGTGCGTTTTTCCTTTTTCTTCTTTTTTGCCGGTGAATGCGAATTGGAATCGTTTTGCTGCAGTGCAATGCTTGTGATTGGCGTTAAATTGTCCAACTCCGATCCGTAAGAAGACTGCAGCAAAATATTAAAAAATAATTTGTTTAAATTAGTATTTTTGCAAAAATTAAACGATTTCTTGACTTACAGCTCGTGATTTATTTTTACGCTTTTTCTTCTTTTTCATCAGCTTTTCGCTCTCAATACTGCCAATCGAACTGAGGGTGTTCTGTGTGCAATGAGAATATTTTATTGGATAAGTTTGCAAAAAGGTTAGTTTTTTCATGTTTAACTCACTGAGCGTGATTTTGAGTGTCGCTTTTTGAATTTTTCCAGTTCGATCACATCGTTTTCAATATCTGATCTGGAGGTGGAGCGTACACGTTTTTTATGCTTTTTGTTTTTTTTCGATTTACGCGATCTCGCATGATGATGACTGCACACATCTTCGCTCTCCTTGATAAAGTCCTCCCAAATCTTTTCCACGCCAATTTCTTTCTCGTAAAGCGCGAATGCCTCCAAATGTTCGACCAGCTTTTTGGTACTCTCATACGGCTCGTCTACAGACACATTCGCCTCCAGCCATTCGTTCTTGATCTCATTCTCCAATTTACGCAATCGACGTACTTCCTCTTTCATGCGCTCTTTTTCAATTGCTTCAGCCTATAAACAAAAATACCAAAAAAAAAACATTCGTTTTTTATGTATGTATTAAATATAGGTTTGACTTTTCTTTTTACCTTCTCCAGCAGCGAATTGTAAGTTAGCTTAACATTGCCCGCATCCAAGCTGGCGGAGCGCTTATCCTCACACACAACTGTGGCAAAGTCCTCAAAGGATGTCTTAGCCTGGACAACAAATTGCTTTTCTTTGAGTATTTCGCGTATAATCTTCTTTTCGTCATGGAAACGTGCCTTTAAATCCTCCACATAAAACTTGAACAGGTCCAGCGGTGTGGAGCCACTCTGGCCCAGCATAGCTGAGAAACGTATGTCCGCCGATATAGTGGGATAAAGTTCCACCCACAACGACATCGAGGTGAGTTTGCCACCCTCGTGCAGTGAGTCAAGCAGAGCCAGGAAACCATCACGGTTTTTGCGTTGCTGACGTTTTACACGTTTCTTTTCCCTCTCACGCTCCTCCTCTTCCTCCGTCTCCAGAGTGCGTATGTGCTCCTCGAATACTATAAGTGCATCCTCCTTGTCCATGCCAAGCAGCGTCACATCGTTCTTGAAAGCAGCATTGTCCAGCAACATCACCTGCGCCTCGGACCATGTGCTGGTATATGTAATAGATGTCATTGACTCGAGCAGTTCGCCAAGTACTTTCATATTTCGTTTCTTGAGCAGACGCCCCTCCTCCTTCTCACGCTTGGCCAAATTGAAAATGCAATCCTCGTAGATGTCGCGACGATCCTGTTCTGGGACCGTTGTCCATGTGCTATTGCTCGCAAAAACCTCCTCACAGCGAAAGTATTTCATTTGCGAGTTCATCTTATCGCTGGACATGAGAAACTGTTCCAAATCCTCCTTAGCCTTTTTAGCACGAAGTCGTGACTCCTCGCGCTCATCCTTTAGCTTTTGTGTCTTATAAGCATTAAATGTTTGTTTACGTTCGTTTAGCGTTTTGAAGGCATTGTAGCGCGGATCCTTTGATATGATTTTAACACACTGATCCCAGTTAGCCGTCGAGGGCACATTGCGATCACGCAACAGCTCTTTAAACGCTTCAATTGCCTCTCGCTTGTCCTTAAAGACGAGCGAGTTGTTATCTCCATTGGATCTTTCATCTTTTTTAGCTTAAAGTGCAATAAGCTAAGCATGAAAAGCATCAAATGTTAGATACGCTTCGGATACTCACAATTCTGTTGAGGCACCTCGATGGCCGCTAGCGTTGCAGCCATTGCCTGATCCATGGCCGATGAGCTGTTTTCATTGCTGCTCGGCGTCAACGGAGAGTGTATTTCGGGCGTGGGTATTCGTGGCGCTGCGGGCAATGCAGCTGGCAGGATATTAGCTAAGGCCACATGCGGCACCATTCCGGCTAGGCTGGAGGACGTCATGGCGGCAACGGCTTTAGCTGCAGCAGCAGCTCTGCAATGGTACACGTGTTTTTTATATTATTATTTCATTTTTCTGAGCAAGTTTTTTAATTTTGGTTTTGTATGCTTTGTATAATATACAATTAGAATTGGATACTTACTCCTCCGCCTTTGCCTTTGCCTTCATGTCGACATAATCTGGCGGTGGCTCCCAGCACGTCTCCTTTGTGGTGACATTGTGATAATACACTTTATTCGCATCCGACCGATATTCCTTCCAGGGGCACTGATTGTGTAGCAGCTCAGCGGGCGTCATTAGCGCTTCAGGTTTCTCCCACGAACTCTGTTTTGTATTCTGATTGTAGTAATAGGGTCGTCCGTCCGGTGCCTTATGCTCTGTCCATTCCGTGTTTGAAGCAAGCGCTCCAAATGCGGCTGCAAGCTCAGGTGGCGGTGGCGCTCCAAAGCCCGGCGGTGGCAGATTGAACGGCGGCACCGGTACCATTCCTGGGGTGTGCGTGAATCCCATGCCGCCCATTGCGGTGGCTGGCGGCATCGGCATTGCTGCGTTGCCATTGCCAGCGCTAGGAGGAACATTCATTTCACTATTTTTATATATGATTTAATGGATTTAACGGTTGGTACGAGTACCGGTCGTATTGCTGCGGCAGCCAATTTGATGCTTTTCACAATTGCAAAGTTTAACTATTTTTTTACACTTCTCCTCGTTTTGCCATTCACAATGTTGGTGCGTGGTCTTAGTGTTACCAGGTTTTGGATTTTTTTTGCGTGTTTTGAAAATATATCGCATAGCGTATATTAAAACATATCGATAGGAATATCAATAAAGTAATCGGATTTAAATTAAATTTTAAATTTAAGTTTGATAATTTCGTAGCAATTGGAAAATATTCATTTGTGATTAAATATAAGGTTATTTTATTTATACTATCAGCGTAATAGATATAATTCAGCGTGTGTTTGCGTAAATATTTTTCGAGTTTTGCAAATTTTGCTGGCAGCTTATGCAGCCAATTCTATTTGCTTTGAATCATGTTTATAATCAACCCAGCAACTGTGTTGACAAAACCACACCTGACACCTGAATCACACAGCGGTTATTTTCTATAATCGACAGGGCGTACATTTGGGAGCCGACGAGTACGTTCAAATAAAGGACTGCCACGAGAGCCAAAAATATGTCACTTTCAAATTTTAAAAATGTGTCATTTATATTAAAAACTATAACTGCAACATAGATTTGAAAAATTATTAGTTATGAATGGAAAAGTCACCAAGTTCTGTGGCTGATAGGGAAATATAATAGTTATTACATATATGCACTTAATATTTTAAACAGTTCTGCACACCCAAATGTAAAGAGATGTGCAAGTAAACTCATATTTAATTGCCGGTCAATTAAAACGGTATCGCATATATAGTTATTATCAAGAAATAAATAAATAAAAAAAATAATAAATAAATTATTTGTAATATAAACGTAAGGACAGGCAGACGAATGGAGCTGGAGTTGCATCCTTCTGCCTGTTGCGTACATGTACACAAAATCATTTTAACCCTTGTGACCAATTTTATTGGTTTACGTCATGAACATTTTGTCAAGTTTAAAAAAACAAATAAATTGAAGGTGTGTTTAAACGAGCAGACCAGTTTAAAATTATTCGTCGTATCGGCTTGTTGATCACGCATTGACGTGTTTCAACCATCTGCGTATTAAAATTCAATTACGATGTTTCAACGCTCGGTGCTGAATGGTCGATGTCTGCTAATTGCAGCCATAATTCTAAGTGCGATAGTGATTATTTATTTAACAAAAACACTAGATGATATTAATCGACTTTATAATACCTTGGAGATTAGAAGCCTAGAGGATGTTTTACTCTCAAAATCAAATCCTACTCCTGGACGAACCATTTTCTTTCACGAGACCACTTGCAATCATCCAGATTCGCCGTTCAACATGATGACTCTAACGCCTAGACAAGCTTGTGCTATTGAATCTGCTGCATTGAAAAATCCAAATTTTGATGTGTTCGTTCTCTTTTCCTGCCCTACGATCCATCCTCTATCCATCACGCAAAAGCCGCTTATCAATGCTGTAGAAAGCTATCCGAATGTTCACTTTCGGCAGTTGAATTTACAGAGGTATGCGGCAGGTACTCCAATCGAGGAATGGCTCAAGAGAGGCGATCTGCTTAACTCAAGGTATGTATGAAAGTCTATTTGAGATTTTGTGATTAGTTTAATTAAATTTATTTCCCATTCAGCTATAGGATTGAACATACTTCCGACTTACTTCGATTGATAAGTCTTTATCGATATGGAGGCATCTACATGGATCTGGATGTTGTTGTCCTGCGCAGTCTACAAAACATTCCCTTGAATTATCTAGGTGCACAAAACCCGGATACCTTGTGCAATTCTGTCATGAGTCTGGAACACAATGGTACAGGACACGAGGTTGCTGAATTATTTCTGCGAGATTTCCAGAAGAACTACAATGGTCAGCAATACGTTGGAAATGGTCCGTTTCTTGTAACTCGAGTGGTTGCAGAAAGATGCGGTGTTTCTATTAGAAAGGCGTTGCAGGAGGACAGCAAATCTTGTCGAGGATTTAAGTTATTTAATACAACGGCATTTTATGCGATTCCCTGTGAGCAATGGGAGCATTTCACACAGCCCAAATATTTTGAAAACGCAATGGAAAGGACTAAAGACTCGCTTGTGATTCACGTATGGAATAGGATTTCCAGCAGGGGATTCATAAAGGTCGGATCGAACACAGCTTATGGCAAGTATGCAGAAAGGAATTGTCCAAAGTCTTACGCATCAGCTGGTGAATACTTTTAATAATTGTTTATAAATACACTCCAAATATATATAAGATAATTTATTGAAATAAACTGACATTTCATAAACAAAAACATATATTTTATTTATTTTAATTTATCGGAAATTGTCCCATTGGTTATTGTTATATGCTTTCCACAGTGATTTTTTTGGTCTTGTATTAAACGTTGGACAATGGCACAAGCTAATTTCCATAAATATAAAATATATAAATATGGAATGATGCAATTAATGCATTTGCTGATAGTCTCTATCTAAAAATCAATTTATAATCAAGTACAGAAATGTAATTAAGGATTTTAGAATTTTTATTACCTGCTTAGTTTCATTTGAAAAGATAAGAAACTATCCCAGAGTATGTGTTCGTGGTGACTACAGAATCTAATATATATGGCTGAGTATCTTGTGTATCTCCATTAATTTTGGATTATTATGTTTCTACGCTAAACGGATGACGTCTGATGATATACAGCTGTATCATCATAGTAATTTTCTGCGAACAACATCAGCAAGCAATCGTTGATAAAAGATGTTTATGGTTAGTATGCATATCGAGATATCTCTATGGTTATTTCTTAGAATAACCATATAACAGAATATAGTATATTTTTTATTATAAAACAACAAGAATTTTGAAGAATCTATGCAGCTGTCTATATTTGACAATAGGTATTTATATTATCCTACGTTAATTACCTGGCAAGTATCTACACATATTGTTATACTCAAATTTGGTGACGTTTGTCTAGGCTCAAAAACCGGCAAAACAAACACTATCCGCTTCGAAGGGGCCAACACTCGTTACCAATTCGATATGACATTACTTGTAAGCACGAAACACATTTTCTATATTTGTGTACGTAGCTGAAATTATGTCTCTGGGTCGCAATTAATTTTTTTTTTTCTTGATAGTTAATAAATATTAGTATTGCTACATGAGGTACAAATATTTGACTTGCTTTTAGAAGTTATGTACTACATTTTAACATTGGACTTATTGGCCATTTGACCTATAATGCTAGACATTAATATAAAAGTTAAGTCAATTAGTTTAATCAGTTGTTTTTAAATTTTAAGGTTTTGGGTTTGGCCCACACATGTTACTAGTAAATAAATCGTATGATCAAGGCCTGTACGCTTTCCCGAACCACCCAGATGTTAGGCTAAAGCAATAAAACCATATTTAGAATAAATTGTCTGCTTAGTGCTGATAGGTTAATATAATAGACAAAGTCTACTGATTGCGGTCGTAGCTCTCAGTATGACAATAAATATGATCACAAGACATTATCATACAAATCATAATATCTTTTGCTTCAAAAGAGTTGAGAATATTTTACTCTCGAACTCAAATCCCCGTCCTGGACGAACCATTTTTTTCTACGAGACCACTTGCTTTCATCCAGATTTGCCGTACAACGTGATGAAATCGGCTGCATTAAATAATCCAAATTTTAAAGTGTTCGTTCTGTTTTCGAGCCCTTCGCTTCGTCCTGGTTCCATGGCCCAAATGTCGGTCATAAGTGCCATAGAAAACTATCCAAATGTTCAGCTTCGGCAGTTGAATGTACAAAGCTCTGCGACTGGTACTCCTATCGAGGATTGGGTCAAGGGAGATGATTTGCTTAGCTCAATGTAACCTTGAAAGACTAATTGAAGTGGCAAATGCTTTATTATATATATGTGTATATATATTTTTAAGTGTGTGTGTGTAATATGAGCAAATGTATAGATAAATAAATAAAAGTTTTTTGATAAATAATAATTCTATGTTATAACAGAAGTCAAGCAAAGTTTACAGAAAATCTAGAAGTTTTCTAAAATAGGAATTGCTCTGATTCTACCCCAAGAAGATTATTGACTACAAGAATAGGCAGTTGCGTAAGTTTTCAAGTAGGAAAATAGCATAAGATCCAGCCCATTGCCTCAACTATTAATTGTGATACTGAAGGAAGATACCTGTCCGTAAAAAGCTGGCTAATCTGACATCTGACAACTATATGAAAAATATGTTATACATTTGACGGTGCCCATAGACACATTACTAAACATTACAGATGCAGTTTCCGCAGATGTATCGCAGCTCGGGCTTTCCCACACAGACCATAGAATTCTGCAGAGAGTATAGAAATCTAACTCGGCAAATTTTCCAGAATATTAATGAATATTTTTGTAGTAAGATGAAGCAATACTAAGTCTTAAATTGCCTCATCGACTCAACAAGGAAGCCCTTTAAGTTTTATACAAATTTCTTCTCCAAGGAAATGCAAGTCAAGTAATTAGTTATTTAATTATAGGAAAAATGGGTGCATTAAATGTATTATCCCAAAGTAAAATGCCTCTTAATCCTTCGTATTCATTAAAAATTCAATTTCTTATTTTTATTAAAAAGCTAAGCGTTTGCATCAAGCCTCAAAACATAATACAAACCAATATTATAACGTTATGAAAATAACTTTGGATAATTATTGGATATAAAGCTATCAAAAAACTGATAGCGCAAAAACTCGTATTATCAGTCTGTTCACCGGATATAAATGAACTTTACAAATCGTCGCTTGGCATTAAATAGATTATTTATTCGAATGAAAACTTATCTTTGGACAGGTAATAAGTAAATAGTCGAGTACGCTCAACTGTAATATACCCTGTATATATACAATGTTTCATATATTCTAATACTATAATTTATAGTTTTAAAAGTTTTGCACACGTATGGCGGTCAAAGGTATTAAAGAAGAAAATATACGCATTTAAAGAACAAGTTTTCGACTATAACCTATTTATTTTTTCTGCATTATACTGTTTCAAAACTTATATACCTTATTTGTCTATTTTATGTTTAGGGTGTAAAAATACTGTATTTAGAGTTAAGGATTTTAATGCTAGAATGAGCAGACCAGTTCGAAATGAAACGTCGTCTCTTTATGTTTGATTACGCACTAGACGTGTCTGAAGCAAATCGGGAACTAAGATTTGTATGTCCATTATGTTTCTACGCTCAAAGCTGCATAGAAAACGTCTATTGATTGCGGTCGTAGTTCTCAGTATAATTGTGATTATAGGTATGATCACAAGACATTATCATGCAAAGCAAAATATATTTTGCTTCACAAAACTTGAAGATATTTTACTCTCGAACTCGAATCCTATTCCTGGACGAACCATTTTCTTCCACGAGACCTCTTGCTTTCATCCAGATTCGCCGTACAACGTGATGACTTTAACGGCCAAACAAGCTTGCGCGATTGAATCGGCTGCATTAAATAATCCAAATTTTAAAGTGTTCGTTCTGCTTTCCTGCCCTTCACTTCGACCTAATTCCATGGCCCAAATGTCGCTCATGAATGCCATAGAAAGCTATCCGAATGTTCAGCTTCGGCAGTTGAATGTACAAAGCTATGCGACTGGTACTCCTATCGAGGATTGGGTCAAGGGAGACGATTTGCTTAGCTCAAGGTAAGCTTAAGACACGAATTGTGATTAAGTGATAAGTTTAATTAAAGTGTTTTTCGTTCAGCCATCCAACTGAACATACTTCCGACCTCCTTCGCCTAATAAGTCTTTATCGATATGGAGGTATCTACTTAGATTTTGATGTTGTTGTCCTGCGCAGCCTGGAGGATGTGCCATTAAATTATCTGGGTGCAGAAAATGAAAGTATTTTGGGCAATGCTGTTATCAGTCTGGAACCCAATGGCACAGGACACGAGATTGCGGAATTATTTCTCAGGAATTTCCAGATGAACTACAACAGTACGCTCTATATCGCTAATGGACCGTCTCTTGTAACACGAGTGGCTAGAGAAATATGTGGTGTAGGAATCGTTAAGGCCATCCAAGAGGGCAGCAAATCTTGCCGGGGACTTAAGTTATTTAATTCAACGGCATTTTTTGCAATTCCCTGGTACCAATGGAAGCATTTCACAGAGCCCGAATTCTTGAAAGACACAATCCAAAAGACTAAAGACTCGTATTTGATTCACTTATGGAACAAGGTTTCCTTCAGGAATCACATAAAGGTCGGTTCCAACACAGCTTATGGAAAATATGCGGAAAAACATTGTCCCAAAGCTTATTTTGCTGCTGGTAAATATTTTTAAATAAAACAGTTGAACAATTAGTTTTAATTATGCACTCATATAAAAATGGGAAAATGGAATTGTTAATGACATAACAAATAAATTCACATTTAATCAAAATTATACAGACAAACTACGATATCATTTAATTGTTTATAGTTTATCTTATCTTAGAAATATGTTGATTTTTGTGAAGTATATTATTAATTAATTTTATTATAATAATA
Source organism: Drosophila dives (assembly GCA_035042365.1). Lineage (NCBI taxonomy): Eukaryota > Metazoa > Arthropoda > Insecta > Diptera > Drosophilidae > Drosophila > Drosophila dives. The sequence goes on along the minus strand of JAWNLJ010000233.1, from coordinate 1,066,893 downwards.
TGCTTTTTTCTATTTAGGATATAGTGCTCAGGGTTTATTGCGCTATAATTGCCTACAATGATTTGCTGTTAGTTGAAGGAAACTTGTTTCGTTAGAATTATATAGAGCTGCTTTTTCTCATGTTTAACACAATTTATGTTTAATAAATTTAGATAAAAAAAAACCCATTTAAAACCCCTAAAAGCACGCATGGCCAAGTTATTTGAACACTCAAAAAAATAAACAAAAGAAAAGAGAGCATTCAAAGAGCATCTTAAAACTTATCGACAGTATTTTTATTTACAGACAAAAATTAAAATCTATCGATGAATATATTAGTGCGTTAACAATTTTCATAATATCTGTAAATAACAAAATTGTATTTGAAGCTTAAAATTAACATCGAATATATAATAATAATTCTATGAAGTAAATAATGCACAGCTTAGTTTAATTTAACAAAATGACAATTAAAGTGTAATTATAATAAATACGGTAACATTATAGTAACAGGGTAGCAACTGAATAACATGGAAATGTTAGTTAACATTACATAGTAAAATCCTCTTTGCACAATCACAAATTGCTGCATTGGAAGTATAACAAATTGAACTCCATTTAAAAATGTTGTAAGCAACGGTGAGCAAGCTTAATATTATTTATAACTTGGTGAATGTGAAATATGCAGTTAATTTGCTCCAATTGCAACTTTAATCGATAAAACGGAAAAATACAAAAAACCTATGTGACAGTTTTACATAAATTGTCAATGTGTGTATTTGGATTAATGCAAAAACAGTTGATTTTTCCACAAAGGGTGAAATACATATTCCTACATGCATACACGCATAGACACTTAAACTCCAGCTGCTTGGCTGAATGGTGTTAAGGTGTTATGAGAATGCTGCTGGGTCGATATAATATGGAATATTATTAATAAAAACAAAACAAGTAAAACATCTGCTTGCGCAAGTAAAATGTATAAAAGTAAGAAAAGTAGATTGATTTTGTGAATGGTTTTCTATTTTCACTAACTGTCTACTTGCCAGTTGGTGTGCGTGTCACAACAAACGCACACACACATGTCATTTTTGTACGCTCTGCTCATTAGCGGCTTTTTGGACGTCATTTTTGTGTACACACAAACACATTGGTATCATTTTTAAAGAGTGCCTGTGTGGCTTTGTATATATATATATATATATATACCTAGGCAAATGTACACGAATTATCTGTTAAGCATCTATTTATTGCTGGAACTTGCTTAACATGCTACACATATTCATATTTAAGTATGTGCCTACGTGTATATATTCTTTGCTGTGATAAAAATTATGTAACTAGCTTCTCGGATGCGCGAGTTCAAGTAGCTGCTAAATAAATTGTAATCATTTGTTTTGATGAATGACTTTTTAATAAAATGCATGCACGCTACTAGCCAGCCAGCCCCCCCCAACCAGCCCGTACTTTTGAATGCTTGCACTAAACTGATAAGATTTAATTTTCAAAGACGAAAACAGATTCAATGTGTGTGTTAAACTTTTACTCAAAACTTGATGTTATCTGTCTACCATATATATTTTATTTTGGTTGCGCTAATTAAATTATTATCTGTCACTTCGCTTTTTAGCGTATATTTTTTGTCGATTTTGCTAGTTTTCACTCTTTGCTTTGTAAAAAAGCTTAACTGCGCACATAGTTTTTCTAATTTTCCGAGGTTTTCTGCACTATGTGAAAATCCGGCTTAAGTTTTACAATTGTTTGAATCCTCTTTTAAATCTCTTCCTCTTTACACCTCATAATTTTTTTAATTTTAAATTTTTAAAAAAATGTCCATGTTTATGTGTGTTTTAATAACTTAAATAAATACATAAATAATAAATAATAATAATACTTAAAATGATTTTTTCTTCTATCTTCTTTCAGATACTGGAATTAGTCGATATTAAATTAATCGCTAATCAGTCGAAAGCGTTATAAATTGCGAGCGATCGTGGTAATTGAACCAAATACAACAAAACAAAAATCGATTTTCCCTTTATTTGATCTAAATGGAGATTGGATAATAAGTTCCTCCTATTCCTCCACAGGTGTACTATGCGAGCGCAGAATGAGACACAGATAATGCCATATACGTTTTTGAGATTGCACACGGTAAAATGGAGGCAGTATCCACGATTTCCTTGATATTGGCTGCTTTGTTTATGTACAATGCAGTCGCCGCCATTAGTGCAAATCAATTTGGCTGCATCTCGGTCTACAGTCCAAGGAATGCCACAACACAACCGCTGGAAAGAATCCATAAGGTGCCAGTTACGACTCGCACTTGGCAAGAACACGAATTCTCACTGCTTGGCTACAAGTTCTATTTACCCTTTGTGGGCCATGCAGTCGATCAATTGGATAAGAGTGATGATAGTCTCGATGATGGCTGGATCTTAGATAATGGCGCCCAGCTATATATTAGAGATGAGGAGGAGGAGGAGGAAGAACTAGACCTGAAGAAAGTTGGTGTTGATGTTGCTGCTGGCCAATCAGCTCCATCGAACAGCATATTAAAGCTGCGCTGTCAAAATACAAACATAACAGAGATAAATGCCCAAATTCAGCTGCAGCAGATTTATAATAATATCAATTATGAACAGTTGATACTGAAGCAAGTGCCAGGACAATCTGGAGCTTCATTGCAGCTGCTGCATCAGTATGCCAGCTTACGTCAACTTAAATGGCGAGATAGTGCGCTGCGCGATGAGACTCTGCAATTGCTCTTCGAGCACCATCCACAGCTCGATACGCTCGAAACACTGGACGTGAGTGAGAATCAACTGAACTGCACTCACTGGGCGCAGTCACAAGCGATACGCCGCCTTAAGGTACTCCAGTTGACTGGTAATCGCTTGGCCGACTGCAGTCTGTCCGAGATACGGTATATGAATCATCTGATGGAACTGCATCTGGATCGCAACGCACTACGTACGCTGCCAACGAACTTTGTGCATGAGCTGAGCGAGCTACGGCTCTTGAATTTAAGCAATAATCAGCTAACGGAACTGCCGCGCAACATTTTTGAGGGTGCACTAAAACTGGAGATGTTGCATTTGGCCGACAATCGCCTGAGCGTCCTGCCCTTCCAGCTGTTCCAGACTGCCCGCGAGCTGCGATTCCTAGATCTCAGCAATAACCGCCTTCTCTCGTTTCCGGACAATTTCTTTGCACTGAATGGTCAGCTGCGGCAGCTGCAATTGCAGAATAATCAGCTAAAGTCCATTGGCAAAAATAGTTTATATAATTTGCGCGAGTTGCGCCATCTGGATTTGGCGCAGAATGAGTTGGGCAGCATCGATCGTCGGGCCTTCGAGTCACTTGCAAATCTCATTACTCTGAACATTTCGGGGAATAGGCTGACGCTGCTGTCGTCCATCACATTTCAGCCACTTGGTGCACTCCAGCAACTGGATCTGAGTCGAAATCGGTTCAAAATGTTGCCAGACGGCCTGTTTCAGACACAACGTAACTTGGTCTTGCTGCGCATCGATGAGACGCCGCTAGAGCAGCTGCCCAACTGGATATCCCGCAACGAGGAGCATATCGATGGACAGATTCTGCACCGTTTACGCTATCTGTCCATGCAGCAGAATACGCAACTCACTCAGCTACCTGCAACCATGTTTGGCAACGTGCGCAATTTGCGTGAGCTTCTATTGGCCGATAATAAACTGCTAAAATTGCCGCCACAGATTGGCAGCCTGACACGTCTGCAACGGCTCAGTGTGCGTGGCAATGAGCTTGGCTCGCTGCCGGAGAGCTTAAAAGATCTGAGCCGGTTGCACTACTTGAATATTCTGGGCAATGAGTACCAATGCGATTGCAGCATGTATTGGCTCTCCAGCTGGCTGACGAACGCCACGACTGCGTTGCGCCGTGTGATCTCAAATAGCAGCAGTCAGAGTCTGAACGCGTACGAGCACATCGACAATCAGATTAAAGAACTTAAGTGTCAATACGGCTATCCGGGGGATATGCTACGTGTGCTGAGCACCCTTAATTGCAGTGTGCCCGTCGTAATGCAGTCCTCGGATCCCAAGATGTACAGATTGCATGCCACGGCCAAGCTCGAGTGCATGGTCTACGGCAGCCCAACTCCTGACATAATTTGGGTAAGTCTCAAACGCAGCTCTTAATTGTCGCTTAACTAAAAATTGTATCTTGCTTAAATTATTATTATGCCGCAATTCGAATCATAATGTGCCTTGAATATACATTTTTACATAGGTTTGCCATTTTGTGGGACGTAAGTGGGCACAAAGACGGGGTTTTTGGAAAATTTCGCACCACAAGTAGGGGAGGAAATGGTGATAAATTGTCATACGCAAATTTATTGGTGTTTTCAAGATCTATTTCTGAATTTATTTTTCGTTTTTTGTTTAATTTTTGAAAATTTACTCGTATATATACTCGCATATACTCTAAATAGCAGATTATTCAATACAGATTTTGCGAAATCGGAAAATGATTGGAAACTTTGGCATGCAACTTATTTTTTAAAACTTAAAACATACTTATTTTAAGTGTTCTATCATGTGTTATTAACCGAGGGATAAAATGGGAAAAGACTCTGGATTTTTTTTATTTAATGCACATATTAAAATGTAGATTGTTTCAATTACTTCTACAGGTCACTCCACGTAACAAAATTCTGCGGCACCATGCTGATCCCGACAAACGCCCCATCATAATAAACAGCGATACTGAGCATCAGCCCAATAAGTTTGAACTGTTTGCTCTGACGGATGACAACAATCCGCATTCGCTGCATGTGAACATCAGTCGCCAGAAGAGCATTGTGGGACAGCGAGTGGTGCTCATCGAGAATGGTTCCCTGCTGGTGCACAACATTTCGCGGGGAGACAGCGGTCTCTACACCTGCTATGCCTTTAACGTTATGGGCAATGCATCGGCGGGCATCAGGTAATCTATATTTAAAGAGTAACAAATGAAACACAACTAATTCAGATTCTATTAATGCGATCTACATAGGCTTTACATCGACCCAATTGTATTTTATCGTGTCAAAATTGAGAGTCTGCTGGCGGGCACCCTGGCAGCTACGGCATTTTTGTTACTTACCCTCATAGTGCAGGGATTACGCAGCTGTTTGACAAGATTTGGGTGCATGGAGCGTTTGCATTGTTGCCGAAATCGGAACAAGAAGTCGCCAAGATCCCGACAGATTTACGCCATGCTCGACAGCATCGAGAGCTACAAGAGCCAGCAGTTGGAGCGCTTGCGCGAGAATTATGCACAGCAGGTGCATCGCATACGGGAGAATTGTACGCAACAATGCGAATGGATACAGAGCAGCTACACCACACAGGCCAAACATATTAAGGAGTTCCGTGACATGGGTTCCACTCATCTAACCGCACTGAAGGATCAATATTATGATCAGGTGAAGAAGGTGCGCGACTATTCCACCGGCCAACTAAGCTGGGTACGAGAGAACTATGTCTTCCAGCGCAACAAAATACGGAAATTTAGTGCGCATCAAGTGTTGCGATTACGCGAAGGCTACAAGTACCAGCAGCAGTCGTTGAACAAGGTGCTGGAAAATTTGCCTAGTTTCTACTTTGAGAACTGTCGCGGTCGTTGCGAGGAGGACATTGTCGAGGGTAAGTGTTACTATGTAAATTTGTGTAAAACTTAAATCAATTCGTTGCTTTATTCTGCAGACATAGACTGCTATTTCAAGGGCAAAATGGAGAAGGAGCTGCACATACAGAAGATTAAGTCACGTCTGATGGTCGCCAACAATTCGGCTAGCAAGGCTTCCGTTTACTACACGCCGCCGGAGGATGATCTGTTTCAGTGCTCCCATTTGCATATGCAAACATCGCCAATACATATTAACTATATAGACGAAAATTTAGATCATCAGAAGTTCGAATTGCACGACTTCAAGATGGATCCACAAATGCTTTTCTTTAGTAAATCCCTAGTATATGTGAACCCGGAGGGGGCGAGCAGCAGTCAGGCTGCTGCCAGTTCAGCTTTAGCGGCATGCAGCATCGAGGATAACAATCAGAATGCGCAGCTATCGGAGGAGCAAATAGTCAGTCAAATGGAGATGAATGAACTGAAGGATGCGAATGATGTGAAAAATTCCAAATCGTGTCCTGCTATTTATAAGGTATCCAAGCAAAAAGATGGTAGCACTCTGCATGAACTCCTAACCACGGACGGAGCTCCACATCAGATGGTACACCTGAATGCGGTTAATGAGACGCCATTGACGCCGCTCCAAGTGCCCAAGGAGAAGCTTAACATCATTTTAGATGACTGCGGCAACGAACATCATCATCATCATCATCCACAGATAAAGACAGAAGTAGACAAGGATTCCAATATAACGCCATCGGAATACAGTAGCTGTCAATCAACCAATTCGCTTGCTAATGCAAAGCTTGCGAATAACGCGTAGAGATTTTATTAATTTTAAACTAAGTAATTAGAACAAAACACATATAAAAAAAAACATCAAATGACGCTAAAGTTAAAACACATCAAATTGAAGTTAATGTTGAAAATGTGTAAAATGAAAAGGCATCAAACAATAATTACGTTTAGAGTTAATTAGTGCAACTTTAAGAATTTAAATGCTGAATATCAAATGGAAAAAGGAAAAAAACAAAGACAAGAAAATAATTAATAAATTTAAATCAAGAAGTCATACGATTTAAATGATAGTAGGACAAATTGAAAACCTGAAATGTGCTGGTTTTGAAGGTATCATTAATTATGTCAATAATACTTAAAAAGCCCCCATTTGTGATTGCAATTATAATAAAATGAAGCGATTTATTTATAGAGAACGCATCAAATCTACATAAATAAAGACGAGCGTATTTTAAAAAAAAACTAATTTTATTCAAATTCTAAATTGGCAAACAAATGCAACAAAAAATAAGATATATGTACAAATAAAGCTGTGCAGTGAGTTTCTGGTAAATTAAAAAACTGATGGTATAAAATTCGAAAGTTTATATTCATAACTATAATAAAATAATATACATTTTTTTATAATATCTTATTTATATCTTTTTGGAGTACTTTGTTGGCGTTTCTTATGTTATATTGTTGCATTTTGTGTTTTAATTAGATATCGAGACAGTCCGGCTGCTTGAGCACCTCAATGGCACAGGGATTGGCATTGATTTTGCATGGATCGGTGTCTGTATCGGCTTCGGTTAGATCATAGTCACACTCGCAAGAAAAACACTCCATTTCACCGCCCTCGCCCTCGGTTTCACCCTCTTCACCTTCGCCATAGAAGCTAATCTTTTCCTGACTAAGCGCGCTCGGCTCTGTAGTTATCGAGCATATCGATAGCTCAGAATCGGAGACGGGCAGTGGTACCGGCTCTTGCGGGAGCAGTGAATAATCATAGACGGCGATCTCTTGGGCAAACCACAAGGTCGGCTTCATCTCCGTGTCTGCGTCCTCTTCTTCTTCTTCGTTAGCTTCATCTTCGCCATATTCAGCGGTAGCATGACCGTTGTGATCGCGCGGCAAAAAGTAGCCAAGCAGCATATAGCGATTATTAAAGCTAAAGACGGCCGGACCAGTCGGATAAAGATTATTCCAGGTTCCGTGCAAAATAGTGCAATTATCATCGTTGCCAATGTAAAGCTCAAACGGACCCATTCGCACATTGCTGCTCCAAGTAGACTTAAGGCGCACGGACATGCAACAGTTATCCTTCTCCGATTTGAAGCTATAGATGCCAACCCCATGACGTTGCCCTTTGAGCCAATCACCCGAATAAATATCCCCATTAGCATAATTGTAGCGACCCTTGCCGTGCTTTAAATGCTTGCGCCAGTTGCCCTCGTAAACGGAGCCATCAGGGTAAATAAATATGCCGCGTCCACACCGCGTGCCACAACGATATTGTCCATAATAACGAGCGCCGTTCTTAAAAACATACAAACCAATGCCATGACGACGACCTTTGCGATAATTGCCATCGTACTGATCGCCATTGGGCAGAATTGCCCAACCGCGTCCATGGCGCTGTCCCAAACCATTTCGTCCACCTATATATTTCTTTGGGTGGCACAAGGATCAAGATTAAAAAGTCCAATTTCGAATGTTAGAATATAGTTGACACCTACACCAATGTTCGGACCCTCGTCCTCCTCATCGGGCACCGAAAGTTCCGACTCGTCCGACAAATCAGTTACGCTCATGATATAAGTTTTATTTACTTCCCGATTGATTGTTATCAAATATATAATTTAGTTCTTACATTAGCTTTTACTCGGGAACTGATGTGTTAAAATAATTCACATAAACTATATAAACAGTTAAGGCAAACGCTTGCTACAAATAGTTGCAAAAACATGTAGCTTTTCAGATTGATGACTAGGTTGCGTAAAAGAAATTGGCCAGCGGGTATCGTATAAAGAGGGCCAGGAGTGAGCACAACACCTGGAAGCCCATAAGCATTTCGGTGGCCACACGCTCATGCACCGGTCCAAAGATGACCAGCAATAAATTGATTAATGTAAAATTGTTGGTCACAACTCGTCCGTCGGCCTGTTCCTGCCAGCTAATGACGCGCAATGTCCGCAGCACCTTTACCATTAGTCGTCCCAGGCTGCTCAGTTCGCTCGTGCGAAATTCTGTGGTGCTTATGTGCAGCAAATCCGATTTTGAATCGTATTTCGGAAGTCGATGTCTTGGGCAGGGCACAAAGTGAAATAACTGCGGCGTCGAGTACAGAAAGTTCAGGATCTGTGGCAGAAAGAAGAGCAACAGAGTTTTGCTAAAATGACCCAAAATACCAACGACGGCAAAGGACATGCCGGCAAAGTAGCAATAAGTATCGCCCACAAACACTTGCGATGGATATCTGCAAGAAGAACAATTAAAATTTTTAAAATTAACGATCAACATTTGAATAATCCAAAAATGTAACGCATTGCTCTATAAAATGTTTGCATGCAGACAATGAAGGTTAACCCAGTTAATAAAGCGGTTGCTGTAATATCGAGTGTGACGTCACTTAGTTGCTGTCACAAAAATAAAAAACACATCTATTGCATTCGATTACAAATATGCAACTGCACTCGATATAATCGTGTAACAAAGGAACAGCTGATAAGTAATCATAAAAGGTTGTGACCTTTCCTAAACTTTGCTTGTAGAACAGCACTTGACGAAAGTTAAACACACTACAATTTTAATTACAATTATGCATATAAAAAACATAAAAGCAAGGTAAAAAAAAATCGTTTATCTTAACAACTGTCAGCTGTGTTGGTAACTCGAATGTGAGACGTACATTCGGCATGGCGTGACCTTGTACCGTTATACCATGCACTCAAAGAGAGGAGCATAATGTCAAAGCGACAGCTGTGAGCTGTGCGGGTGGGCAGCAAAAAGTGGGTGTGTTAACTGCAAAAAAAAAGTAAAGCCGAAAACCTAACTAAAACGTCAAAAGCAAAAGCAATCTGACCAAAGAATCATGTCCTGTTGTGTGTGGTAATTAAGAGCAAACAATGGCCCGAAGCAGTACAGCTGGGAGTCACCACACAATAATAACGCTGGCAAACAGCAAACGGCTTGTTTTGTGGGCTGTGGTGCTGGTTCAGTTGGGTTTCATTGGCTGTATTTGGCTGCTGCAGAATAATCACAGCCAGCAAATTCAGCAGCAACCAGAACTGGACCAGATTGGACGCGTGCATTTTGTGCGGCAGTCGAGAAATGCGAGGCTTAAGCTGGATGGGAGGCAGCAAATTCGGCGTTCGCATTGTTTGCCAAGCGAGAACATAAATCGCTATCTGCAGGATTTCTATCAAATGAAAGCGGATCAAGTGAATAGTTCGGCGGATTATGCTGCACCAATATACATGGACCAGGAGCTGGCGCCAGCACTGTGGTGCTTTCGGGAGGGCACACTCAACGAGTCGCGCAACGAGCGCAATAACATTGACTATCTGCAAGCCCAACCGCAGTGTCTGTGTGCCAGCGGCTGGCATGGCCGGGACTGTGGACAGCCCGAGATTATATGGCGGGCGCTGATGACGCATCGACGCACCGGTGGCAGCATTAATGAGGCGCCATTGAAGTTGCGTGAGGCGAGCAGCACATCGCTGAAACATCTCTATTATATGCTCGAGCTGGGTGATTGGGAGCACATCAATATGGAGCTTCTCGAACTGCAGCTGCACACCCTAATCCACGTTGTGGACTATTTTTGTATCTACTACTATGTAAGAGAGCGAACCACCAAGCACAAGGATTTGACGAGACGCTCGCTGGAACGGCAACTGGACACAATGCTCATTAGCAGCTATGTATTGTACCAGTGCGAGAATCACTCTCACTGCACCAGCGCTGTGGCCTACAATTATTTTCGTTATCAGCTTTGGATGCTGTGCAGCATTCAGATGCAGCCCACCGATTTGCTATTGTTTGGCAATAGCGAAACAGTTTATGCACCGATAGCATTAAAATTTTTGAAATACTTTGCCGCGGATGTGTTGCCTCTGCGATTCCGGCTAAAGCACAATGTGTACGGCTTCTACTGGCAACATCCGGAACGGACGCGACTGCAAGGCGTCATTGGTTCAGTGATGCATATGCACGGCGATCCGCAGCGAATTGCGAGACAGGCAAGCTATACCCTGGGTGATCTCAATCACTTTGGCGGCTGGAGCTGTGAGCTCTGCATGCCACCCGAGCAGATTGTGCACAAGCTGACAGCAAGCGCTGTTGACGGACCTGAGCCGAGAAGCACCGTACGCTTGCCCAATGGGACCCGAAGTTCTCGCATTGATGCCGCATATGTACAACAACTAATGACGGCTGGCAAGCATCTGGACGGCAACACAATGCTACTGCGTCTGCGGCAACAGAGCGAGAAATACTATGCGCCGGAAACGGCGCTAGCACATAGCAGTCAATTTGGTCAATTGCTTGTCAATTTGTATGATGCGAATGAACTGGACGATGTGCAGGAGGACGAAGACTAATAACTTATGACTAGCACATTGAAAGTCAGGGTTAAATCCTATTCATCCACCCGGCTAGTTGTATTCATATACAAACATATATATTAATTAATGTGCCTGCTTTCCGATCTTACACGCTTTACTTTAAGCTAAACATATCGTCATATTTAATCGTATCTCATTCATTGAATTAATTCAAAATTTAAAATCTAGTATCAGCAGGCAGACGACGACCATCTCTGTGATAAGAAACTAAACTAGAGAAATGTATTTCAAAAGATTCTCAATTTCATGGAATTTGCTGTTGTGAATTAAGTTATAAAGTACGTAATTTAAGTATGCCAATTTAAAATATAAACAATTTCATGTGTTTGTGAAAATGTTAAGAAAATAATTTTCAATAATTATTAAATAAATCGGAAAAAAATTTAATAAACATAATTAACTTACCTATTAAATTTCCATAAGGCCAGCGAGGTAGCAAGGAATGGTATCATGAAATATAGAGAAAACTGATGCGATTCCACTTGATGTCCCAGAAATAGCTCTATGAAGTTGAAGATAATTACTGAGCCGGCTATAATAAGAGATTGGCCCACCTCCAAACCATTGATGCCAGCGAGTATATTGATGGCATTCGTGCAGAACACAGCCAATTTACCCATGAAAATGTAGTAGAGTATGCCTGGAATTAATCAATCGATTAGATGGGATCAATTTTTTCAGCTGCTATTTTTTTTTGTTATTTATTACCAATGTTAACAGAAGTACCAAAGAAACCACGCGCAAAATTGGGAATCATTACGGTTGTGGAATTGTAGTTAACGTAGTAAACCATTAGAAGGGGCAAAGTCGCTATCGTTGGCAGCAGAAGCTTGTTTCGCCAGCGCAGGTCAAGCACATCGTCGGCAAAGCCAAGAAATATCATGCAACATATTGATAACAGGGCGGCAATCAATTCCACAAACTGTTTCAACGATAATTATTATAATTTCGATGCAAATGACAGAAATGAGTCAGCATTAATTAACCTTATCATGTGGAAATGTGATTGGTTTGCCGCCGGTAACTGCATCCGTGGCTGCATCCTCATCGAAGGCAAATGGTATGGGTATAAAAAAAAACATCGAGATCAAGAAAACGCAGCCAATAATCACGCCATAAGATTCGGGACTGCAAAAAATAAAGGGCTTATAATACAAGGACAATGTGAGAAATTCGACTTACACCTGTGGCTTGTCCCGCTTGCATAGATCCTTGCCGCACAAGTTTGCCTTGATGAACATCTCACGCAGACGGGGAATCATGCGCACCGTCATAAAGTACGCACCCACTGATATTGCTCCATTTATTGCAATTGCAGTCGTGGACATTTCGTAAGCAGTAATTTCACTAATTAGATTACAGTACAGCTGATCGGATGGGTGCACCAAACTGTTGATTTTTAGTGTGTGAACTAAGAATGTACCCAAGGGATTATAACACAGTCATTCTGCCATAACTAAAGCTTGAACTGGGCGGAAAAGACCACGCACAATCTCCGGTAGCAGATAATAACAATTACAGCTGTTTGGCTCATGTTTACAATTATCGCTCAATTTGAATGTAATCGATTTGGCGCAAGCATCGATTATTTACTCTAAGCATCGATAACAATAATTAAGATGAAAACATCGGAGTTTAATTTGAATTAAATTTTATTGCGATTTATTTATATTATTTTATATTTATTTTATATGGTATAGAGAAATTTGTGATTTTTCCTCTTTTAAAACGTATATTCCAATTTACACATGTACATAAACATAACAATACATTAATGTAATTAACGAGTGAGAAAAAAATACTTGAAGAATATTAAGTTTGGTCCTGTTTTTTTGCCTTTTATAACTAAAAGTAATACTATCGCTCACGAAAAAAGGGGAAAACTTTTTGCAATTCGGCTTTCGATTTGCATGCCTCCACCTTAGGCAAGGCCTCGACAATATTCAAAATATATATTTGCAGTTGCTGGCGACGTTCCTCAACAAAAACGAGATTCATGTTGCCAAAATGCTTCTTTGGCGGAAACTCAATTGGGCTAATAATGCTGGGATGCGTGCGCAGCAAGGATTTATGAAGCTTATTAAATTCGTTATAGCGTCGAAAGACTGTCCAATGCTCCAGCCGCTGTCGCATGGTCAGGTGCATCTCATACTCGTAATGTGAACTGGACCGATGCGTGGTGACAAGCTTCACATTTGGAATGGTTATCAGAAAGTTGGAGCAAAACGATGAGCTTGGATCGATGCCAGTGTCTTTGAATTGTTTAGTCAGCCGGCGAATGAGCTGGCGATTCTGTAGATTGAGTTCGGCGACACGTGTCTCCAACAGCGCACAGCGTTCTGTCAATTGAGTCACCTGTTCGGCTAGGTGCGCAGTTTGCTGAGTTCCGTTGAGGCCATTCGCCGAGGAGGATGATTTGCTCCACTGCGACGAGGTATCACTGTGATCCTCGAACAGGTCCTGATCCGTCACATTTACGACTTCTTCAGTACTAAACTGTTCCTGTTCCTCTGCTTGGCAAGTGGTGTACCCTACATCGGGTAGAGGTGTCTTAAGGAACTCCAGCTCAGGTTCTATGGGATCACAGGGCATCGAATGTTGAGGCAACTCGGGCATGTGCCTCAACTCCTGCTCCAGTGCCTCCCTAGAAGTAAGTTGCTGCACCTCCAGCATTTCACGTGCATTAAGCGCACCTAGAAGATCCTCTGTGGAGGTATCACAGACAATGGGCCGATTCACAGCAGATGTGACGCGTCCACGCTTCCTTGCTTCCACAGGCACCGGTTGCGGTGCAAAAATAATGGGCTCCTCTTTCACCAAGCTCGCTCCAGGCGCGGACAGTCGTTTGGCAGCATTCAGATGAGGATTCTCGACTTTCAAAGCAAAGAGAACATCCTTGAGGCTGTTAAGAATGTCGGGTAGTTTATTCACCGCCTCCTCGTTGAGCAGCAGCGACCACGGCGTGTAGAACCGTTGCAATTGCGTCTCATCACTCAACCAGGTCAGTATGTGGCTCTGCAGGCGCTTCTCGTTGAGCGTGGCGCGTATGAAGGCACGACCACGTCCATGTTTTGTCCAGATTTGCTTGAGTTCATCGTAGCGCTGGCGTTCGTGTGGCGTCAGCTGTGTTTCACAGAAATCCCAAAAGGTGACTTCATTGCTGTTGCTGACGCCCCCTCCACCTGCTGCCCCTGTTCGACCTGTTACTATCTCGTGCATATTTTGAAATATGCTGGCAGCGGAAAATGTCACATTTAATGTCTGTCGCAATCCGTAGTTCAGGGTTTCCTCGAGTGCTTCGCATAGCTCCAGCACGACATCGTCATCTTCCGTTGCCAGTTCGCGTTTTCCACTATAAATTTGGCTCGTTTGTTGCGCACTTTGCTGCAGTCGTCGAAATATGTCCTCTCTGCGCTGGCCAAATGTACTGCCACCTAATGTGGAGCGTATTTGCTCTGGCAATCCACTTTCGGGCATTTTCAGCAATTTATATATATTTATTGTTTGTTATTGTTGTGATTGGTAATTTATTTATTTTCGTTGTCATTGTTTTCCCTTACACAATTCTAGTGCAAGACAATGTCGCTTTGAAGTTCATTATCGATATCGCTTTGTATCGTTGTTATAACATTTTGTATTTTAATATGCCTGAAATAAAAAAAATTATGAACTTTATCATCAAGGTAATATATAATTAATAAATCAAACAAATTTCGAAAAATATATAAATATCGAGTTTATATGAACCACAGTTTACAACACTAGCTGGCCCACGCGATTCACAGCCAGACAATAACACATCGTTAGGTATCGGCTAAGTGGCGTTTACGCATCACCAATCATCGCAAAACTAGCATTAAATTTGCGCGTAAAAGAATGCCAAAATCTGGCAAAATGCTTATAAAATAATAAATGCAGTGAAAGCCCTGCACTAAATGTGAGCCGAAACAAATCATAAGTATACCACGGCTTATTAGGTGTGCTAATATGTAAGTTTTTCGATGCGCGAGGACCAATTTATGTGTTTTCTTTTGTGTTCGTTCGTTCATCGTCTGTTCGCACGGTGCGCTTCATTGACTTTTCGAGCTAGTGTAAACCATATAAAATGACCAAAAACTACACAAATTAATTTGACTTTTGCAAGCAATAATTTAATATAACACTGCAAATAAGTGAGTCATTAAATAGTTGAATGCAACTGCTTTGCAACGGAAGTTGATGAGCTCTTGAATAGCAGCTGCTGCTCTACAAAAGAGAGAAAAAGACAAATAAAGGGGAAACAAACAGAAGCGGAACTGAAGCAGAATTAGAAACAGGCGCCGCTGCTTTTGTTGTTGCTTGGGTCCAGCATATGGCCAGCAGTTGCAGGAGTCTCTTTAATGCATATATATGTGTGTGTGGGCTTGTGTATGTGTATTTGTACCTGTGTGTGTTTCCATTGCAGCTGAGAATTCGGTTTACAAATGCCACAGCAAAAATACAAAATAAAAACAATAATCGAGTAACTTACTGAAGCGACAACAACAATAACAACAATGAATCCGGCTGAATTGCACATGATGTGGATGAGTAGCCAATACAACTCAGAGCGCATTTCATTTGAAGATGCGGCCCAATTGCTCACTCATCCAACAGTTGGCCTTTCCGTCATGGAGGATATGACACATCAGCCCACATTGGTAAGTCCTTAAGTCAGTCCATCACGCAAGTAAATTCGTCTCTTCCCAGTTCACCTCTATAAATTGAACAAACCCCTCAAATTCTGTAGGTTAAGTATTTTCTTGGGAATTAATCAACTTGTCATAAATATATGAATGTAAATACCTCAAATAACTCATTAATGTAAAGCTGAAATTATTTTCAAATCAAAAAAAAAATTCAATTAAGATAATTAAAATTGAACGTATAAAGAACTAGTTGATGGTAGGGTCAAGTATTTTTAAAATGCTTGCTAACCAATTTCTTTTTATATATATCTGTATCCCGCCTGATTCTGGCCTACAATCTAAATTCACATTTCAATAGTTTTTATATAATGCAACTTAATAATAAAATATTTAGCGGCTGGTTTTTTAAATAGAACTCATACAAATACCTTCCATAAATGCCTGTAGATATATATATATATATATATATATATATATATATATATATATATATATATATATAATATATATACAAATACATATCATGTGTTTCTGCTTTAGTTAAAAATTGGAATTTGTTTACTTATTTCTTCTACTTTCTTTTCTATGATTTATGTATTGGTTACTACGTTGTATCCGTATCCGTATCCATTCAACTGTCAACTATATCCAACTGCCTATTAAAAAAAAAAAAACAAAATACAAAATAACAATCAACACAAAACTGCACACCACCCAAAATTGACACACATCACAACAAATAAAGGATATGAGTCCAATGATGAGCATTGTGGGGGGAGATTTTTCGGGACAGGCTGCTGCAGCCGCAGCCGCATTGGGCGTTCAGCCCGGAACGTTAATTGCGACGAATACAAATAATTTGTACGGCTTTGCGCACATGGGCGGACTGCAGCAGCAGCTGTTGCAGCAAACTGCTGCGGCGGCTGTTTTTCAAAACTATGCCGAGGTGATGGATAACGATAATGCTGGCGGTGTCGATTCGTCGACGGGCGTCGATGATGATCAACAGGTCTATGGCCAATTGGATGATGGTAGCTATGACGATGGCGGCGCCAGCGGCGGCATGTCGGATCTAGAGCCAAAGCAAGAGATCATTAACATTGATGATTTCGTTATGATGAACGAGGACAACAATTCGTATGATGGCACTGATTTTATGACCTCATCGGACAAGGACATATCACAGTCCTCATCCTCGTGCATGACCAGCATGCCAACCGTTAATAACAACAATGATCTTCTCGTGCCACTGGGCGATGGCCTATTGCATCACAAGCTGCTGGGCACCACGCATGCCATGATCAATGCCACATCGGCCGCAACCCTAGCCGCCGGCATGAATCTGTCTGGCACCGGTAATGGCTTTACCAATATTCTCATTTCTGGCGAGGATAATGCGGCAGCAGCAGCCGCCGCAGCAGCAGTTGCAGCTAACGCGAAGGTTATGCGTTCCTACGGCATCGCACCAGGCGGCTGTAAAGCTGGCAATAGCAGCTCCGTTTCCGGTCCTGGTTCCGGGTCCAGCACATCATCGATTCGTGCACAGCGCAAAACACGCAAAATTGAGCCAGTTAATAGACCAGGACTTGTGCTTAAAACACCGATTGCCTACAAGGGCAACATTGATCCTTCCGTAATACCGATACAGAAAGATGGCATGGGTATGTTTTTTTCACTTTTCTTCACTATACTTTACTTTACTTTATTATTACTATAATTTTTCGAGCTTAAGTTATTGTTACTTTTAATTAATTAATTTTAAGTTAAACGTGTTTTCTGGGGATTTTTTTGTCTGGCAAATTAATTACCAGATCTAATTAATGTAAAATTAATGTAAATTTAAAACACACAAAACAAATCTAATTTAACATTTTACATAGTATTAACTGAATTTTTAAATGGACCCACATTGAATACAAAAACTATGCTGGTATTAAACCCAGCAAAAGTATCTCTTTTGGGTGATTGTCTCAAGGCAACTTTAGCAGAAGTAAACAAGTTAGTCTAATCGGGAGTTGACAAGCAATAAACCTATATCATTTAATATTGCTGGATTTCAGACTAATCGATTTTTATAATTATTATCTGCTCCTGCAGCTGTCTGTGAGCGTTGTGGCGCCATCGGTGTGAAGCACACTTTCTACACGAAATCGCGTCGCTTCTGCAGCATGGCCTGTGCCCGGGGAGAACTCTACTCGATGGTGGTCAATAACAAAATGGATGCGAGCAGCTCGCCAGTGGCGCAACCACTTGAAATGACAGAGACGAACGCATTGGAAACAGTGCTCGTCTCCGAACAGGATATAGACGACCAACAGCAGCAGACGCAGTCGGATATTGAGCTAACACTGCAAGCGGCACATATCAAGAACTCCAATTATCGTTTTCGCATTACGGATCAATCGAAGATCACACAGCTAAATGGTTTTGGAGAGCCGATGTCGCTGGGCGGCGATGCGGCCGCCAGCAATGTGCAGATGGCAACGGACGAGACAATCGCGGCGCTAAATGGTGGCGCAGTTGGCGACGCTGCGGCACCGGCAGCCGAGGCTAGCGGAAGCGAAACTAATTCTAGCGCCAACAACAACACATTTGTGAATGCAGCATCTACGCCGAAAGCGTTGCGACTATTTCGCGATGTATATCCGCAGGATGATCTGCCACAAATTCCCAAATACGAACGTCTTCCGGCACCGTGTCCCCAGATGGAGAAGATCATTAGCATACGGCGGCGCATGTACGATCCGACGCACTCGTACGATTGGCTGCCTCGACTGGGCAAGAGTAATTTTTATGCGGCGCCTGTCACCTGCTTCCCGCACGCGCCTGGCTATGAGGTGTGGGACAATCTGGGCGTGGGCATGAAGGTGGAAGTGGAGAACACCGATTGCGACAATATCGAGATAATTCAGCCAGGCCAGACGCCCACATCGTTCTGGGTGGCCACCATACTGGAGATCAAGGGCTATAAGGCGCTAATGAGCTACGAAGGATTCGATACGAATACCCACGATTTCTGGGTGAATCTCTGCAATGCTGAAGTCCATTCGGTTGGTTGGTGTGCGACGCGCGGCAAGCCATTGATACCGCCCCGCAGCATTGAGCACAAGTACAAGGATTGGAAAGATTTTCTCGTCGGACGCTTGTCTGGTGCCCGAACATTGCCATCCAATTTTTATAACAAGATCAACGAAAGTCTTCAATCACGTTTTCGCTTGGGTCTGAATCTCGAGTGCGTGGACAAGGATCGCATTTCGCAAGTACGCCTCGCCACTGTCACTAAGATTGTGGGAAAACGCCTCTTTCTGCGCTACTTTGACTCGGATGATGGCTTTTGGTGTCATGAGGATTCGCCCATCATCCATCCCGTTGGCTGGGCAACCACTGTCGGTCACAATTTGGCCGCGCCACAAGATTACCTGGAGCGCATGTTAGGTAAATTAAATGCAATTTACATTCCATTAAACTATTGAAAATAGTTGGAGAAAGTTGCAAAGTTTTGTTTAAAACATAAATTAACTCAATTTTCGATTTTCCAATTATTTAGCTGGCCGCGAAGCAATGATTGATGTGCACGAGGACGATGCCACTATTGAACTGTTTAAGATGAACTTCACGTTCGATGAATACTTTCTGGATGGCAAAACCAATGGCTTTATGGAGGGCATGAAAATCGAGGCGGTCGATCCACTGAATCTGTCCTCCATTTGCCCCGCATCGGTGATGGCTGTTCTGAAGTTTGGCTACATGATGATACGCATCGATTCGTATCAGCCGGATGCCTCAGGGTCAGATTGGTGAGCCAGCAACGCTTAGTTGAATGAAAGTCGTCGCAAACGAACGAAACGAAAATAAATTGTTGCACTTTCTTTCAGGTTCTGTTATCATGAAAAGTCACCGTGCATTTTTCCCGCTGGCTTTTGTGAATCGAGTGGCATTGCGGTGACGCCGCCCAATGGCTACGATGCGCGAACCTTTACCTGGGAGGGCTACCTCCAAGACACTGGCGCCGTTGCGGCCGGTCAGCATTTATTCCATCGCCTGATGCCTGATCACGGCTTCGAGCCGGGCATGAGTCTGGAATGCGCTGATCTCATGGACCCGCGACTCGTTTGTGTGGCGACAGTGGCGCGTGTGGTTGGCCGCCTGCTCAAAGTGCACTTCGATGGCTGGACGGACGAGTATGATCAATGGCTGGACTGCGAATCTGCGGATATATATCCAGCCGGTTGGTGTGTGCTCGTCGGTCACAAACTGGAGGGTCCACCGCGCGTATCCCACCAGCCGGTAATGAAGCCGGCACCCAAGCCCAAAGTGCAGCGGAAGCGGAAAACTAAGAAGGGTGGTGCCAATGGAAACGGGAACGGCGTCAGTAACAAAGCATTGCCACACGACAATAACATGCAGACAGGTGAGATTTGTTTTAATGAATTAAATATTCAAATTGCTCATGAAATGCTCAATGATGCAGCAGTAAAACCGCGTACGATTGCCTTGAAGACGACACCACACTTGCCGAAGCTGAGCATTAAGCTGGAACTGAAGCCGGAGCATCACAATGCTGCCTTCTATGAGAATAATCAGGCCGAGGAGGATGAGGATGAGGATGGCTTGGCCGATGAAGATGTCGATGGTGATTGCAGCACCAGTCACCTTTCCGAGGAACAGTCCACAACAAATTCGGATCAGTTTGCGGCCGCTGTCGGAACAGTAGTTGGGGTAGCCAGCACGGTAACGCCAGCAGCCGGCTCGAATGGCAGCAAAACAATGGTAAAGAAATCTTCTACTACTAAATCTCCTGCGCCACCAATTATAGGTCGCAAAGCCACTAGCTACATTGCGGTGAGTACATTGGGATAATAGTGCGTATAGCTTCTTAGAAACAATCAATCAATCAATCAACCAACTGCCCGCTCGCTCAACCGCCCGCCCGCCCGCTCGATCAACCTGTTTGCCTCTATAATAATAATAATAATGCATATGTATTAACAATCATCAATCAGCAAAAATCAGCCAAACGCTAATTGCAACTTGTATATAACTTACATATTTACGCACTGTTATTTTGGTACTTGCTTGGAATTACATCCACAGCATAGCTGTCAAAGAAATGATTCATTTGGAATTCAAATTAAAGATTTTATATATATTTGTATGAATTGAATTACAAATTAAATTTATTTAAAATGCAGTAAAAGTAGGTCAACGCATACAATTTGAGTTTGTTGATATTAATTATTTCATTATTTTTTGCTTTAATCCATAATTTCATTCATTCCTCTAATGAATCACCTCTTAACAGCTGTGCTTTACCACTCATGCTCACCCAGCCACGCCACTAGCCGGCTATATAACCGAAATGAATTAAAATATAAGCAAAACCTAATTTTAATTGAACATTTTTGATTCTCTCTAAACACAGAACTCGGCCGTCAGCAACAGCAAGTACATTCCACGTTTGGCCGATGTCGATACGGGTGATGCGCATCTGGAGTTGATTCCGGATAGCTGGAATGTGTATGATGTGTCCCAGTTTATGCGTGTTAACGACTGCACCGCACACTGTGACACTTTTAGTCGGAACAAAATCGATGGCAAGCGTCTGATGCAGCTATCCAAGGAGGAAATTCTCGAGATGCTGGTCATGAAAGTGGGACCTTCGCTCAAAATCTACGACCTCATTACGCAGCTCAAGTGCAAAATTAATCCCAGCAAGTCCAGATCACACAAGACCAACAAGTCGCAGCTTTTATAGTGCGGACTCCAGCCGGAATCTAAACCCAATCAGCGTTTAAGGAAGCCAAGCGTAGTTGTACTTCATTTTATTGAAACGAAAGTTATCACCGATAAACTGCACGCAGCAACACGTGCACATTATGATTTAGCTTATAATATATATATTTATATATATTATATATATCCTAATATATAAAAACGTATATATACATGAAGTATTTTGTTAGCACTTGAAATCGATTTAATGCCAATAGCGGATCCATAATATTACAGATTGTGTAACTAAATCAATTCTCACAGCGCGCTGTATAGTTTTATATATATATATATATTCTATATAATTTACCATAGACGACATACATGCGTATCGCCGTGGTAGTCTTTAGATCTTACACTCATGTTATCAGTCAGAGTTTCTATATAGCAAAAGTGGATTTTGGTAATTCATTTTTGTCATCCATGAATATTTTTTATAATACTTCGTAGCGAAAGATCGAAGCAAACATAAAAACATAAAATATAATAAACATATGTAAATACACACAAGCACTCATACACATATACATATGGGTATATAACTATATATAGTCTACATATATACCGAATAGGATTGTGTTCTGCTACAGTATTGTTGTTGCCACACAAACAATTAAACACAACTTAAAAAAAAAAAAAAACAACCCAGAGAAACAGGCAGCAAACACATCCAGTTAAGAAGAGCACTGAAGTCGCTCCTAGTCCGTAAGAAAAAAATGCCCAAATCAAATTGCAGCAGCGCAACTTGTTCATATATATTTTTTTGAAATGCAGCATCAAATTGCATTAATAATGTGTACTATAAATCAGTACTTCTCGAGAAGAAGGAAGGCAAACTTTAAATTAGATTATCATGTATCTAGATATTTTTAAGATACCAGCTAATCTCTAAAAAAAAAAACAAACACGTAACTAATAAAAAGCGAATTCAGAATGGCAAGTTTTAAAACAACATTTCGTATTAATTTATTTAACCATTTAGCATATTGAAAATTAACGGATACATGCGGGAACTTTCTGGGAGAGAACTCGTCTACCTGTTGGAAGCAATAGAAGAGAGACTGACAAAGAGACACGAGTGCAACTTTGTTTTACCTTTGTGGTTTTCCATTTCTCTCTTTCTCACTCTCTCTTGCTGCGCATTGCGCACTCTTCCAGTGACACAGGTGGTTGCATGTGGAAAAACTGCGTCGTAGCTGTTAAGAAGAAATACATTGGAACAATTCTCGCTTTCAATTTTTGGTTTTGTTTTTGCGACTCCAAATTGAAATTTTGCTGCAATCTGATGAGGGTCAATCAATTTGATGTCCTCCAGCTCCAACATTGCGCATGAGCAGTATTCGCGACCTTCAACACCAAGATGACCATGTTAATGGACCATGCCAATAAAATTATTCTAGCCCAAACATTGTATATGCCTTGTAGCTGCTCAACAACTTTCAATAAATTGGTTTATTATTATATTTTTTTTGTTTTGTTTTTGGATATTAATACATTTTATATTGGAATAGTACAACTATTGCTTAATTTCTAATTTACACATAGAGTTGTTTGGTGGCATACATATATATATATATATATGTATATTATTGATATATATGAATTTGATAATTATGCTACATTTTTGATTAAACATTTTAGCTCGCATTCGAATAACATATTTGGGAGCAAGTTAATTATTATATTTTTTATTTGTGTATGAGTGTGTGAATGGGCGGCTGTGTGTGTGTGTGTATGAGTGTGCGAATGGGCGAGTGTGTGTGTGTGTGTGTAAGGTGTAAATATTATTTACGCTTGGATATTTATTTATAAAGCTGCCATAACCAAAATTTAAGATAAGGAAACAATAATAAAAAGAGTACATTTACAGAGATGCCTATATACAGAAGGTTATGTCCAGGTCTTAGAATCTACAAAAATTTGTATTATCTCGTTTTAATTATTTTTAATTTTTTTTTTAGCTTACATCGAATGTGTGTTGAGGCAACATGCACTTTTGCTCTAGTTCTTTTTTTCAGTGGATTTACTAAAAGGCCGCAACTTAACAAGTTACAAAATACTAACACTTTACACTTATGTAGAAGAGAATAAATAGAAACCAAATTTGAAATAAAAATATCATAAGGAGAAGGAGGACGGGGGTGAGGGGGGACTTAGATTAAGATTACTACTAAAAAAAAAACTACACAACTTCGGCTTTTTCTAATAGTGCGCGCTGAGGACGAAGAAGAAGATGAACAAGGAAAAAGCCTCAATTACAGTTTGTGTTGAGCTTCTCTAGACATGCATAGTTTTTTGTTAATTTTTTTTTATCTGGCTCTTGAGTCGAATTGAATTGACTTAATAGACATATTGGAAATAAATATTATATCTTAACTAGCCGGGCAATTAGTTAAACACAGTTTACACAGTTGCCAATGCAGCTGGAGCTGTAGTTGCTGTTGCTGTTGTTGATGTGGTTTGTGGTGTTGTTGTTGTTGTTGCAACAACGCTGGGCCGTCGCTTTTTAATGGGTGGTGTTTCAGATTCAATCGCTGGCACTGCCTGCTGTTCAACCTCAGATGCACTGCGTCGTTTTTTGCTTGGACTGCTATTGCTGCCAGTGTTTGTTGTTGGTGGTGTCATGTCTAAGCCAGCGGGGCCACCATTGGTGATTTCCGTAACAATGTGCGCCTCCAAGGAGGGTGGCAGCAGCGGCGAAAGTGGCACTGCATTCAAATCGCAAGCCTCTTCATCGCTGGCCACCACATTGCCAAACAGATCTCGTCCGCTGCCCAGTTCCTCATCATCATCGTCGTCATCGTCATCATCACTAAAGTCATTGCTCCAAAAGACCTGTGCGCCGGGAAATACATACGAGCAACTGTTGTTGTGACAATAGAAGGTGCCTGGCTGCAAGCGATCGGCTGTCGTCTGTCGCTTGGCCTGCGGCGGTGTTGGCATTAAACTTGTTGCCGTTGTTTTAGTCTCGACAACAACATTTGAAGGAATATTGGGATCCAGATTGCTGGCATAGCCGCGATTGGTGTTGTCATTGTTGGCATTGGCGAACTGTTCACACTGTTCAATGCCACTGTCCTTCGAGGAGTCAATGGAGAGATGACGATAACTGGCCGACGGGCCAGTTGCCGCTGGAGCAGCAGCGAGTCGATCGCAGCTCAATGCCGTCTCATTTAACTCGACAAGAATGTCGCTCTTGATGCGCTCAATAGCGGCACGATCGGCGGCGTTGTTGCTGCTGCTGCTGTTACTGCTGGTGGTTGGTTGGGGTTGCTGCTCTTGCTCCTGCTGGTTGCGCTTGCCGGGATGCACCGCTGTGAATGTGGACGATTCAAAGCCACTGTCGGAACAAGTGCCAGCCGACGAGCCGAGCATATAATCAGCCGAGCCATTTGATTTCAACGACTGAGTGTCTGTGTCCAGTTGGGATTGCTGTTCGCTGTCGGAGCTGCGATGCCGATGGTGGTGATGATGATGATGGTAATAGTGATGCTCAGTGGGCGGCATTAGATCCTTAGTTTCTTGTAGCACAGCATTGTCGCAGCACAGCTGCTTCCAATCATTGTCATTATACCCAGAGCCAGAGCCACTGCCCGATAAACGCTGACAGATCTGATTAATAATCACATCCGAATCGCCCAAGAGTTCAACATCAAACTTGAGATGATGCAGCTGCTCACGATTAATCAAAATCTGCGGCACCGATGCTGGTATACTGCTGGGAATGTGGGCGACAGGACGCACCTTCAACGAGGACCCAATCACAATCAACAAATCACACTTGTCCTTGTCCGTGGCCATTACGGTGTGATACTCATCCGGCAAGCCTGCCAACAAAGCAACAAGTCAAGGATTATGAATTTTGTTAAAATAGTTGATTTAAATAAAATACAAAATTAATAAGCTGAAAATTATATTATTTAAAAATTTAACAATTTATTTGAACGCTTACCTTCGCCAAAGAATACAATGTCTGGCTTCATGATGCCATTCTCGACAAGCTGCTTGAGTTGGTCCTCTGTGACGGCAACCGAGGCATCCACACTGTGTTCCACATTCGGCTGGCATTGGGGGCAGACGGGTATACGCTGGGCAAAGATGTCGGCGCGCAAAGCATCCGCATTGCACTTGAATTTGCACTTGGTGCACGAGGCCGTCGAAAAGGAGCCATGGCATTCAATGACCCGCTGTATGCCTGCGACACGCTCCAGCGTGTCAATGTTCTGAGTGTAGTTGCGCAACAGTTTGCCTTTCGTCTCCAGCATCTTGATGAAACGATGGCATGGCGACGGCTTAAATTCGCCTGGATAAATTTCGCGAGCGAATTTATAAAAGGGACGCGGATCACGCTTGAAATAGTTGATGTCGAACATGGCCTGCGGATCAGGTAGATCTGGAAAATCATGCGCTAGCCGTGCATAGATGCCGTTCGTTGATCGGAAATCGGGTATTCCACACGAGACAGACACACCAGCGCCGGTTAGTACAATTATATTTTCCGATTTGTGCACCAGCTCGATGACATCGTCAAAGGTGTTTACGGTGCTCAGCTTAGTACGTCGCTTTGGCTCGTTGAGCAGATGTGCCAAATATTCCCACAACACCGAGTCGTCTGTCTCCGTATTAAGTCCGGTGGCAAAGTGCGGCATTATGCTGGCAATCACCTGTCGAGGGACACGGCCCGTGTAAAACTCACGTTGCAACCAACGCAACTTCCAATCATTCCGACCTACCGTCGACGAGCAATCCGAACTTGAAGAATCATCGTCATCATCATCGCTGTTGGCCCAGCTAAAAGTAGTAAATAAAATTGTTATCCTCAATCCAAAAACCGCTTCTGTTCTTTACTACATTTTTAATTTCGAATTCTGCAGAAAACAAAAATTAAACTAGTCAAAATAAATAGAATTACTTCACAAAAAAATGTTGCATGTAATAAAAAATATCTATTAAAGATATAGTCTCCTTTTGGATTAAAATAAAAAATAGTTATGTTTGTGTGGCATATTTTTTTTTTATAGGTATTTTCTAGTTATTTTTATTAGATTTCTAGTAAACAAATAATAAGTTTAATACAAATTTGGCTGATTATTTATACCTCGATTTGTAATCATCATTCTCAT
The DNA here is from genome assembly GCA_035042365.1 of Drosophila dives. Classification (NCBI taxonomy): domain Eukaryota; kingdom Metazoa; phylum Arthropoda; class Insecta; order Diptera; family Drosophilidae; genus Drosophila; species Drosophila dives. Next base: position 1,040,292 of record JAWNLJ010000233.1, on the reverse strand, counting down.
CTTCGTCCCCATCATCATCGTCATCGGACATTTCCAGATTAATCATTTGCTGTGCATTTTGCTCCGATTGAACAACTGTTTGATTTTTGGTAATTTTATTGGCGCCAATTTCTTGCTCTCCCATTTGAGGCAATGTTTTTGTTTTGATTTCACCATTTTCTTTTGGTTGAGTTTCGCTTGTTACTGTTGCTGCTGCCTCAGATGTTGTTGTTGTTTTTGCTACTTCTACTGTTGCTGTTGTTGCTAATGTTGCTGTTGGTGTTGTTGTCAAAATTTCAGCGCCAAAATCGAAATTGGTTTGTGAACTTTCAAATGAAAGGATTTCATTGCTACAGCTGCTTTGTATTTGAACTTCATGGATATCGGCAAGCTCTTTGGCATTGATGTGGCCGAGCCGAATATTCATATCCTCGTAGTTTTCCATCATTTTTCCAGGCGCAACACAGTTTTCGCTTGTTTTGCTTTGTCTGCTTCTTCTACCTCCACGCACACTCTCTTTCTCTCTCAGAGCAATACACACATACACACACACTCAGTGGTTATACGATTTCTTCTTTTTGCTATCACGCGTTCCGTTTTCTCCGCTCTTTCGTTGGTACACACACAAAATTTTTACGTCTCTACTTTGCATGCATTTTGCTTGCGTAAAAAGTCTGACCAGGAGTTAATAGGGCCACTTTTTTAAAAAAATTAATAATTTTCCGCATATATGCGGTTAACTCAAAATTTCAAAATTTTAAAAAATAAATTTCAGTTATTTTCGTAAAATTTGTACGTAATCTCTGGAAAATTTTCCGATGATGTGACGTACACGCTGTCTAGTGTGCCCAAAGCAAACGTTGGAATTAATAATTAAATTTCACCACGCCCAATGTGTTATCTTCGGAGACGTGAATCGATGACTCATGCCGTTTTAAATCAGTCAAAACACGGTCACACTGGAAAAAGTAGAATTTTCAGCAGGAAAAAAAACGAGTTGAACGTAGCTGTTTCGAAGTTTTGAAACGATTGCCGACTGTAATATACTTACTGCTATATATTAAGAAACAATAGTAGCTAAGACATTATGAATGAATATATTTTCGCTTATTAGGCTGACCATATTTATTCGTTTAGGGCTACTCACAATTCTGCGTTTTACAACACTTTTTGTTTTCGGTTATTGCCAAAGTCACCCCTTTGAGCACATACAATGCAGTTTTTAGTTTCTTTTTCGTTCTCTAAATTTCCTGAGTTATGGCCTATCGACACAGATTAATTTTAATAAACATGACAATTTAGAGCGTAAATTTCTAAACATCAAAATCAAACGGTGACGTTAGCTTTGCTAAAAGATTGCTGGTAAGCCTATTTATATTTTTTCTTTACATACCTATGGCAATGCGCGCAGCTGTTTACACAGCTGTTTTTGTTTAACTTCGGAATAGGAATAACCCAAAACAAAATGAAATAAAAACAAAACAAAAAAATATAGCAGTGCGAACAACTTATTATTGTCTTACAAAATCATATCAATTATCAAAACGGCAGCGACAATGATGGTTTGAATCGTGCGTTTTCGTTCATTTTAGGGGTAGCGCGCAAACGCAATGGATAACCTGAATTTGTATGCGGTACTCGGTGTTACCAAAGAAGCCACTTTCGAGGAAATCAAAAAGGTGAGTCTTAAACTTTTATCTTACCTTCATTACCTTTCCAACCTCTCAGAAAATAATCATAATTCTCTATAGAACTATCGTAAATTGGCCAAAGAATTTCATCCGGATAAGAATCCAGATTCGGGCGAGAAATTCAAGGAGATATCGTTTGCGTATGAAGTGCTTTCCGATCCGGAGAAACGTCGCATCTACGATCGCTACGGCGTGAAAGGACTGCAGGAGGGCGCTGAAGGATTTACCGATACCTCGGACTTTTTTGCACAGTGGTTTCCATTTGGCGGCACCTCGTCGAGCGATCCACGTGGTGGATCCGATGGCAAAATTATGGTCAGACTCGAACTGTCGCTGGAGGAGATGTATGTGGGCGGTCAGGAGAAAACGGTGCAATACAAGCGTCAAAAGCTTTGCGGCACGTGCAATGGTAACGGCGGTCCCAAGGAGGCGCAGGAATCCTGCGAGGCATGCGGCGGTGTGGGACGCGCCGCTGCCTTCACCTTTATGGGTTTGAGCGCCTTCGATGCGGTAAATCAGAGATAACTACATTTAATTCGTAATATAAACTGATCCCACGTTGTCCATTCAGGTGTGTCCCGCTTGCGATGGCCGAGGATTCACCATTAATGACTCAATGCGCTGCAAGCCCTGTGCAGGCAGCGGCTTCGTGGAGCAGCAAATGACACGCGACGTGCAGATTGAAGCAGGTGTGCCGCACATGCTGAAGCTGCCCTTTGCCAATGATGGTCATCAGTTGCGCAGCGGCGAGTTCGGTGATCTCTATGTGATCATTGTTCAGGCCGAGCACAGAGTATTTCAGCGTCGTCATGCCAATCTGTATATGCGCGACTTGGAGATCAACATTACGGAAGCACTCTGCGGCTATACGCATTGTTTTACGCATCTGGATGGACGGAGTGTGTGCATGCAAACGCTGCCGGGCGAGGTACTACGACACAATCACATCAAGATGATACGTGGCGCTGGCATGCCGGTGTTCAATAAGCCCACCGAACATGGTGATCTTTATGTGCAGTTTAAAGTCAATATGCCGGCCAATAATTTTGCGACGCCGGAACAGCTGACCATGCTGGAGGAATTGTTGCCGCCACGTGAACACATCACAGTACCGCCCGAGGCGGAGGAGGTGCAAATGACGGACTACAAGCCACAGAACCGTTCTGCTCGCCCGGATACGGATGATGATGACTTCACCGGACAGTCGCCACATTTCGAGGGCGTTCAATGCCAGACAGCTTAGTTATGGGCTCGGGCGTATCCGTGGCTGTTACAGGCGCGCTATCTCGCCTGCGATCTGTGGATGCTGCTGCCGACGCCTGGCGTCGACGAGTTGTGCTTCTTAGTGCCGCTGGTCGTTTTACTATGCATAGTATTATTTTTCATACAGGAATGTTTTGCTGTAAGCAGCGCGTGATCAAAATTTATCGGTTAATTTCATTAGGCTAGTAAAAATCGGCTCGCTCCAATCCTTGATTTAGCTTAGCTAAACATAGACAACACAAGTTATACCAAATCTTTTGTTAACACCTTATCTTACCTAATCCCTAACTATTACCACAAATACTCGTATCAAAAATAATAATATTTATCGCACGCGGTACGAACGGAGTGCTCAATAAATAATTGTCTAGTCACTATTAAATAATACAATAATAACAAATATGGCATAGTTTTCACTACTAAACGTTAAACAAATGCCTTAATCGCTTTGTTAGCTTTCTACAAAAAAAATGTCACAAAAAGCGTGGATTTTAAATCATGCAAATTTGATAAGAGCGAATCCCTAAAACATTTTTATAATCTTAAGAAGCGTAACGCTCTTTATTAGAGTATGATTTAAATGTAATCAACTTAGTTAATAATGATTATATTATAATATTATCCCAGATAAAATTCAATTTCAAACAGTTTAACAAGCTTACAATAATTAATGATAATGATGATCAGATTCGTTTGGCGGTGGTTCATTTAGGATATGCAGCAACTGCCAATTGGAGATCTGTTAACACAGGTCATGGAAGACGATGTCACTGTTCTTGTTTTTTTTTTAAATGCGATTGTAACTTATCCTAATTTAGTTGTTTCTTGGAGTTGACTTGCAGGGTATGCTCAAATCGAGAGCAGACGATTCCGACTTGCGCTTTAGGAGCAGGGAATATCACCACATCGCGCCGTGCGGCCATCGACTTGCTGATCCGCGTTGACCTTCATCAGAGACAGATATTTATTATATTTGGCATAGTTACGCTGCCCAGCCTCATCGTTCATCAAGACCTTGGCCTGATAGTGCTGTTTGTCGCGATTGGCCTTCAGGCGAATATGCTTAGTGATGTCCCATCGCCAGTTGGAGCGATACGAGCATAGCGAACACTCAAAAGGTCTGCGGTTCAAATGACCCACAATGTGCACATGGAATCGCGATGCAGTCACCGCCCAGAAAGAGCAATGGGGACATTTAAATACCTTCTTCAGTTCAGCCACATCCGCAGCCGGCAGCTGGTCGGTAACCTGTAAAATTAATATATATAAGTAACGAATGATCTATTGAAATTGTTGGATTAGGTGAAGTTCAAAACAGACATTCTCTTCTCTTTTAACAAATAAATAGTATAACCTACCTCGCCATAGCCGGGCGCTGTTTCGACACCACAATAGCGGGGATCATTGCGGCAATCCTCGACGGTAGTCGGCTCCATGTCCGTGGCTAGCAGTGTAGTAATATTTTCTGGCGGCTCCTCCGACTGCTGCAAGTCATTGTCAAGCTCCGGGGCATTGGGCATGCATTCCTGGAAAGGCGAGCTGCTGATGGGCGACTGATCTGAAAGTGTCGACGCAGAAGTCGGAGATGCCTCCTCAATAGCTGATTCAGCGGGTGCCTGCTGCAGTGGACTGTGTGGCTTGTTGGTCAGATGGTGATTGAGCTCGTGTATTGTGAGCGATTGTTTAATGTTGGTGCCGAAATTACACATGCGGCATTGGAAGCAGCCATTGGAGCCATGGTTCCTGGTATGCCTGTCCAGATTCCATTTGTATGGCGTGTGAAAATCACAAAAGTTGCATTTAATCAGCGGCATCGAATGATATTTTACATGCTTCTTCAAGCGCGAACGGATCGGTGTATTGTAGGTGCATATATTGCAGTGATATTGAGAGTTCTGAGTTCCCGCTGTAAGATCGAGTGCCTCATCCTGTTGTGGCATCTTCTCCGTCTCCGATTGGCATTGCGTTGTTGTTTCGAGCGGTGGTTCCTCATCTTTGAGAATTGCTGTAGGAGTGGGTGGCATTAGGGACAGTTGGAATTCAAAGGCTATGGAGAATATGTTGGAACTGTTTGCGGACAAAAGCTGCAGCTGTTTCCACTGCTGCTGTCGATTGTACGCATCCACATTGTGTTGCAGCTCTAGTTCCTGCAGCTCCAGCTCGCATTTGAGCTGCTTCAGTGTGGGTTCCTCCGGTGCCTCGATGCTCTCCTCCAGTCGCCGCATGCGCGCCTCCCGATTGCAATGGCGTCGACTTAACACACCGCTGCCATCATCATCTATGCAGCCGTGGACCATCTTCATGTGCCGCACCAGCTTCTGAAAGTGCCGTGATGCATACAGGCAGAGCTTGCATTCGTTTATCATGATCTTCTCGCCGTGCACATCTCGCAAATGGGAGAGATGAATGCGCGGATTCTGTGTGAAGAAACCGCAAGCATGGCAACTGTAGTTGCGTCGAATTTTGCACGGTGGCAGCTCCTGTTCGTCCAGCTCCTGTTCATCTACCTCTTTAAACTTAGCGTCTCCAATCTCTTGCATCAGCTGCGGCAGGCTGGGCGGCATCATCGGATTCTGTAGCAGCTGCTGTTGACGCTCAATTAACTCGGTGTCCACTTGTGGATGTGTGTTGGCAACTGCAGCGGCAGCTAGTGCTTCCTTTGACTCCTTCATCTGGTAGACGGTTGATCCACTTATCAGACTGCGCACCATCAGATGTCGACCCGAACGCTCCACCATCGATGGCAATGACATGCTTCAAAATTATTTCACAATTTCTGCTTATTTCTTTTCTTGATTCTTTCGTTTTATATATTTTTATCTAAAATATATTTTTCCTCTTCCGATTCCGAGTCCGGATTTTATTTTATATTTGATTTGTACTTTTCTGGCTCTCTTTTTCCTTTGCGATGTGAACACGACAAGAGCTCTCGTTGAACTGAAAATTTTGAAGTGTCCAACCGATGGTCGAATTTTTCGTTTTTTTGGTATTGACGCAAAGACTACTTTGTCTCGAATTTGAAAGCGGTTCCTCAGAGTCCCATGCGTGTTTTATTGGAAAGACTGTCAAATTTGTTGTTTTAACCAACACCAAAATTATACTTAGTGTGGTAAAAGCAACACTGAAAATAAGACAAAAGAGAAAAACGTTAAGGCTAAGAAGGTACTTGGCAATAAGGAGGAGATTAGTAAAAAACGTAAAATTACCTCTAAAAAAGAAAATGGCAGTTAAAGTTTAATTTACTATGTACAAATATGGAATTAGGAGGAACTATAACAAATCCAAGCTGTTTAGTTTCTAAAGGATATCTTGGAAAATGATAAATATTAGTAATAGAGAATTAACCACATACCTTATAGATTCACTGGCTCCTTAAATTATCTTAAGAATTAATTATCATCACGTACTCCATTTATTTGTAATGATAATATATATATATATATATATATTTGTGTTAAAGCTCGGAGAGTTGTATCGGCAATAGATGCATCCACAAGCCCGGATCTATCTCAAGTTCACGCTTGCTGAAGTTAAATAATGGCGGAAGCTGGGCCCCATTGGGCATCGGTGTCTTCATAGACTCCATGAGGCGCAGCTCATCGTAGCTGGGATGAGCACAAGCCTTAAGGGGTGCAATGCGTTCCGTTGGGTTAAACGCCAGACACTCATTAAGCAGAGCACCCAAATCATCTGGTACTATATTCCCAGTCACTATCTGCCAGCTGGGTCGTGCAATGATTGGCAGATTCTTAGCACAACCAATTTTGGCCATCAATTCGGTGCTGTTTCGCATGCCAACTGTGCCCAGAATGGACACCATGTGCAACAGCTGGTCAGCCTGATTCTTGAAGAGTGGCGTGCCCTTTATCAGCTCGGCCAAGACACAGCCAGCACTCCATATATCCACTCTGGTGTCGTATGTCTCGATTTTGGCAAATAGTTCCGGAGCTCGATAAAGCCGTGCACAAAAATACGTCTTATTCAACTCATTTGTCTTCATTAACTTGGCGCTGCCAAAGTCGGAAAGTTTTAGATTCATTGTCGTCGGATCCAGTAGCATATTGTCGGGCTTAACATCACGATGGCAAATGCCCTGAGAGTGCAGATGGGCTAAGCCGCGAAAGATTTGATAGGAGAGCACACGCACATAAATGAGTGGTATTTTGTGCTGACGATACTTGGATAGATATTTGGCCAGCGTCATCGGCATGAACTCCATGGTCAAGAGCATATAGCTTTTTAGCTGCACTCCCATACTAATATAGCAGTGCAATATTAGCCGCACAATATTACAATGATCCAACATGTTATTCATAATGTTCAACTCGTTCTGAGCATTAACCGAATTGTTGGCCACCTGTTTTACGGCAACAAGACCATTCAAATTGTTCACACGTCCCTTGTAAACCATGCCAAATGTACCCACGCCAATTGACTCATCGATCGTTAGCATTATATACTGTGACTCCAAGCTGCATCGTCTGAAGGCCTTTGCGAGATAGATGGTGCCTTTGTGTATACCGTGCCATTCCAGTTCTTTAACTTCCATCATGACCTGAACTCAAAAATTAGATTAATTTACAACGCGCGCACTTCACTTACTGTTTCACTATTTTTTTCATCTGCTCAGCAGTTTGGCGGTAAAATACGAAACCAACTTAACTATGTAAGGGAAAGTTCTAATGAAAAAACAATTGGCGCGCGAAGAAAATTATGACTTGCTTTTGTTTTCGTTATTTTTCTTTTAACACACCTGGTATCTCTTGCATGCAGATTACTGTTATATCTAACGGTTCTTCTGAGCATTCGCTTTGTTTCTTATATGTACTGCAGTTATAAATTGTGGAATTGAATTATATATATGAATGTAAATGTTTTTTGTTCCGTTGTCAAAAACATGTACGTTATTCCTTAGAAGCTGCGCCTGCTTAAAGGAAAGGCGCTGCCATATAAGCTCGCAACGTTGCCACCTGGTTGCACAAGCGTTGCCGGTGCGGTGAATAGCCTGTCAAAAAATAACTGCAGCACTTAAGCAAAAATGCCATGGTTTTTTTTTATTGTGTAAAATACCAAATTTATAATACAATATATAATACTGATATAAAGGGCTTATACTTGTAACCTAAATTTATCTGAACTCACCACACAAAAAGCGTTAACATTTTGGTTCAATTGATACAATCGATTATCTCAAAAGAAACCCGCATATCTTGCGCAATTTTAAAAAAAGAGTAATCCAAATTAGAGTGTAGATATGATTTCCAAAGATCGAAATATGTCATTATGATAGATTCATCAATTTGGAAAGGTATTGTAAATCCTTTCAAAAAGCGTAAGATAATTATGTGTCCCAAACCACTCCACGTCCACAAAAATCAGAGAAATCTATATCTCCCTTAATTTTTTGTTTGCTTTATTAACAAACACGGAATTTGCAAATGCGTTTATATATTTTGCATTTAGGTAAAGGATGGGTTAAAGGTACACTTTACATGAATTGGAATTAGGACTTTAATATGATAAGACCTGCAACGGATCGCCTGTGATTGTCTGTATGTGTTGCTCTTGTCATTTCCGTTTAGTTACGAGAAACTTTTACCACTACAGCTTATGGGCCGTACACTGAGCCAGAGACAGAATACGGCGGAAATGTTGCTTGCCTATGCCCACTCAGTGGTTCAGAGTTGAAATTCATGTAATTCCATTAACACAGACAACTTCCGTTTGGATGAGAAAATGACAGGCTCGCCTAATGGGCGACGCGTGTGCGATGGCATGGATGACGATGTGGATGCGACCGGGCATTTGTGGCATCTGAATATACAGATGCGGTGCGGTTTTGCCTCAACATTTTCATTGCCCCAAAAAATGTCCATGAAAGCGGCCCCTTTTATTTAGCCTACATTCCGTAAACGACATAAAAATTAAATTCCTAAATTCAAATGGTAACATTTTTACGATGATATAAATCGCAGACGGTGCAACAGGTCAACACACACAACACGCACACACACACAATTGGCAGCATTCGACAAAAGCAGAGAGCGAAAAACCCCCCTAAAACGGAAATGACTGTCAGGCCAAAAGTGGCGTGCAGCGAAGCTAGGGACATATATTCAGGATATCCGGCAAAACCGAATATTTTTACATCTCCCTTTAAGGCACACTCGATATGCTTAACTGGCCTTTTTATTATTTTTTTTTTATCTTTAAAGCCAAATTAGAAGATGGCATAGAGCCCAGATTAAAGCCCAGTCAAATTAAAGCCAAATGTATTTAAATTTGCTGAAATATACAAATTTAATTTCAATACCAGCATTTTTTATTTTTGCACACAATTTAGGCTTTAATTGAATTGAATTGAGCTGAAACTTATTTAAAGCATTAGGGCATTGATTTTGTGTACAATTGGGAATTGAATTAAAATGCGGAACAGAGCATTTTCTCAGCACGTTTTGCATCGTCATTGATTGGAAAATAACCTTTGGCTAAGAATTGAAATACAAATAAATTGGTTTATAGAATGTTGACTTAGTATTTGTTGTATTTGCAAGCTTAATTAAATTTTACATTCAGGATCAATATTCGTACTTGATTGAATTTCAATAAATTGTTGGGAAAAAGCAATTTTAGTTGGGTTAATTTAATATCAGCTCAAACTTGCTTTAAGAAAACTTATATGAATTGTTAGTTTTGTATCATTTTATTATATATATTATATTTATAAATATATTATTTATTTTTACATAATGACAATGCACAATTGTTAAAAACAGCTGGAGTAGTCCACAATTTTTTTGTATTCTTAAATATTATCATAGTCAAGCAGTTTTTCCAGTGGTTTTTGCATTCTTGGGCGCTTCAACGTGGAAATCGTGCCAAGTTCTCGATTTGACGTCTCAAAGTCAATGGCAAATGGCGTAATTCGTGGGAAAATCTTTCGACTGCATTCTAACGCTTCAAAAAAAGCTGTTTGACTTACCCACTGTATAAATATTTATAAATATATATAACTATTAATTAACAGCGTTGAATGCAGCTTACAAAAGCGACTCCTCCTCCAGCGGCACCACATCCCTCAACGGCGCGGCCCTCGTCGAAGATTTGTGCAAATCTTTCAAGACGACGACGATGCTGCCATCGTCACACCTTTGTGATGCTGTTTCCACTGGCGATGCACACTTCCACACTCGCACACTCGCACACACTCTGCGGTTGCTTTGATATCTTGACCTTGAACTTGGTATTAGATGTGCGCTCTCAAAACCGGTTGAGTACCTGGCCGAGAGGCACTTGTACTGCAAATTAATTGGCAAAAGCACAAGACAACACGGTGACAAGCACGAGGCAACAAACAGCCAGTTTCAACTTGCTTAAATTAAGTGCAACGATGCTAGACTCGATATAACAAACAACAGTCACTCAGTAATCACCTGTGCCCTAGAACTAGGAAAATCGAGCTCGATTTGAAGATGCCCACAATTGCAGAAATCATCCAAGTTCCTTTTTAAAATATCACCTAACAAAATCTGTCAATATTCTACAAATTTCTACAAATCAGTCAATATTCTACAAATTATCTTAAAAGTTTACAATCTCAATTAAATATATTAAATATTTTATTTGAAATAATACATTTATGTGGAAAATAGGTTTAAATTTTTTACATATTTGTATAAAACTTTCATTACACAATAAAAATCATATAAACTATTTTAAAATGAACCAACTGAAAGGAATTAATTTATTTTCTGTTTGCTTGCAAATTAATTTTAATATTAATGAAAAAAGGCTTGCTGATTGTCCGCTGGCAGTTTGATAAACGATAGAAAAATGTATAAAGCAATCAATTAATAAAAATTCCACCATTCAAACTGCCTTTGGTAATATTCTAAATTCTAGGGCATACTGCTTCTGCTCGTGCCTGAAGCAAAATAAAAAAATAAATTTCCATTTCAAATGAGCAAAGGGTGCATAATTTCATTTGAATCACTTGTCTATGCACTTTTATGCCGCATGAAAACAGCGGGAGAAAACCCAAAATTATTAACATTAACAGCAAACACTTGTTCTATGGTTGGATTTCTAATTGCAGCCAGACACCAAACCCTTTTCAACAGCAGCTAACCGCAGCGCAAATAAAACCCGAGTGTGGTAACACCACACCCCCATCCCCCATCCTCCAACCAACATGTTGCGCCACAGCCACGGCTAATCTGGTGGCCGCTAAGCATGCCATAAGAGTGGGCGGGGCAAGGACGATTTAATTTCAGGCTGAGGCATTTAATTGTAAAAGCTTCATGAAAAAATGCTCAAAAAAAGAACACAAAAAACAAACAAACCAAAAGCGACCACTCAAAAAGCACACACTCAAAAAAAGGGGCAACACTCATTATTATTCAAAGATAATATTTCACAAAGGTGTTATCCGTATAAAAACCAGTGTTATTAATTAAAAAATGTAGAAGTAATTAAATAATTTCTATAATGACCCTTAAAATTTAAGCACAGCACTTGTTAGCTTTTTTTTTTTAATATTTATAGTATTATTAAATATTTGTATTTTAAATTTTATATAAACAAGCAGATAATTTATAAATTTATATGAATTTAAATATAAAAACTTATAACCTATATTCTTGACTATCTTCTGAATTTCAGAAAGGATTTCTTTTTTTAAAAACAGCGGATTGCATTTATACTTTTTAGACATGTATTTATAATAAGCTTTTATATATCTAAAAAAATATAAAATAGCTTTGAATTTAAAGACTTTTTCGTATATATAGAAATTTCTTCTATTACTCTATTTAGGGTGACTTTAATTTAAAAAGCGATTTTTCTGCGTGTAATAACATTTAAAGTTAAATGTTCGGTTTGTGACATTTTGACAACGATTACATGTTGTTAGTCATAAAGCTAAACAAGGACATTTTTGTCGCAGATGCTGTGAAAAGTTAATAAAAATTAATGAAATTACTGTTGCTTTCATAATAATAATGTACACAGTAAAAAAGGTTTTTTTTTGGTTGTAATTGTCCTATTTACTTTAACAACAGTACAATCTTTAAATTTCATATCTAAGCAGCAAGAAAGAAGTATAAAAATACTGTGCTCTAATAAAAGTTACTTATTCGAATAATGATTTTAAAAATGTGTTTATGTATCAAAAGCATAATTGTTTACCAATTAATGTGGTTCACAAAATGACAAAATATTAACAACATCTGACTAATATATCTTATTTCATAACAATTAAATATTCTGTTCGTTTTTTTAAAATAATTTTTGTTAGAGGAATTTAATTTTCTGCACTGATAGATAGTCGTTCTTACTTAATTCTGAGTTAAACAAATGTGCTTTTGGACTATACTAAATGGAATTATGCAAATGCGTTTATCAACTGCAATCAGACATAGTTAAATTGACTGCCTGAATTATTTATCTATGTCTGCGTGCCACGCCCTATTTTTAGTTTCAAAATTAATTTGACCGTCAAAAATGTAACGTGCAAATCGCAACTACCAAAATTGCGTGCGTGCTGCGGGCGCCTCTTAAGTAAACGACGACAAATGTTTACCATAAACGGTGAGAAACGAGTGAAAAGGCTACAATCGAGTGTAGTCGACTATGATGTACCCTGCACCAAATAACTAAAAACAGAAAAACAACCATTCGTTGCCGAACTTTCCGATTAATAAAGTGAGTAATTTTTACTTGTTTACTCCCCAAAATTATAAAGATGCTTTTTTCTGATTGAACTGATTTCTTTCGATTTTTAAAAAAATAATTATATCTATTTAAATGAGGCTTCATGGGCAAGACAGCCATATTACAATAATGATATAATTGCATATTAAACATGCTTAAACTTGCAACTTAAAATAACTTCCGAGCGATATATAAATTACACACTTTTAAAATATTAAATGTTTATGCACATATAAAATATATGCTTTATTCGAAATTATTTTAAATTAATGTGCATTCTCCTGTTCATTGCTTACACATACTTAACTTAATAATGCCCTCTTAACGGTCTCCTTTAAGTATAGGGTGTGCGAAGCAAACCGGTTAAGTGGTAAAGCGAACAGCTGCAAGTTGGCTGCAACCAAACTAGTCGCGCTCTTTGCCAGACTTGGCTTCAATGTCTTGTTATGTTGCATGTTGAGCCAACCACGTTGCTGGAGCCACCACTGCTGGTGTTGACTGTTTTTTCAAGAACCGGGTCAAGGCTGCCACAGATGGCCATGCGTAGATCATCAGTGGATTTTAATTTGCAACCACTCGATTATGTTGCAACAATATACGCAGCAGATGAGGATCGATTTTAATTCAAACTGTGAATCACAAGCAAAGTGATTTAGTAATGTTGTCTTCACTTTAGCAGCCAATTTCACTAAATCTTTTTTTAATTGCTTCAGTTGGGAATAAAGAACCTGATTAGTCATATTATGGCCCGTAATTAGTCTACCTGTAAAAAACTCATAATTTTGGTCATTTTCATGCAACGCTTGGCTTTTGATATGACACCGAGATTCGCCCCGTTGAGCAGAGTTGAATAAACGTTCAGACTTCATAACCAATGGATTTTGGACATAAAAATTAAAAAATAAAATAAAAATAAATCACAAAATAAGCTGCAGTTTCAGTTGCCAGCAGGTCATCCAGAACAGTAGCCGGCAGCTTTTTTTCACTTCCTGCTTGAACTTAATAACATTTGAACATGCATTTTAAGTTAAGTGTGTGGCTGACACTGGCACTTTAATGTCATAGCCAGGCCACAAAGCCCAGTGTTAAGTGCATTAGCCAAGTTATTAATCATACGCAGCGTTGAGCGCTAAGTCGAACAGCACAAAAAAAAATATGTATAATTTGTTGCTTTTTACGTTCTTATTTGAAGTTTAATTGGAATTTTTCTAAACAATGCTATTCACGTCCAGTATTTACTATTATTGAGGCTTTTAAAATTAAATATTTATACAGCAGCTATTCATTTATAATGTATTAAAGGACCTCAATCAGCTTGTACTTTTAACTATTGATATATCTGGGAATTAATACCAACTTGAACTTATTATTGTTGTTGCTGGCTGTCATTACTGGCAACACCTGGCAATAAGCCACATCGAAGTTGGAACAGTTTTTTTTTATATTTGGCAGACTTCAAAGGGAGCAATCATCATCAGCTTCCAGGAGTCCCACACTTGGGATACTTATAACATGTTTTGTACCATTGTCTGGTGGCTGCTGAGCTGCTATTTAGACGCTTGTGTTCGAGCCAAGTTTTGTGTGTTGGCAGCGCATTGAACTTTTACCTAATAAGCGCATTTTGACATTTCGAACAGATTAAGCCAACGAGGAACGTGGGTTGGCTGCCAGGGAGTCTGAGGAACATGGCAAACAATGTTGTTTACCATGGACATGTGCCAACGATGATATGCTCCCCCCCTCCTTCTTCTTGGCACTGGTCGCTCTTTTTACAGTGTGCCATTAAACTGTCCGAACCTGGCGAAAAATCAATGATTTTGTTAACTTTAAAACTCGTGAAATGTGCATTTACCAGATTTGTGCTTAAGATGTTGCCGATGGAGCTGGCAGTACGCATTAAAATTTCATAAGCTGTTTACGACTGTAAAACTGTTGTAAAGTTTGTTTTATGTGGCCAAGATAAAAGTTAAACACTTCACGTTGAATCTACTGTTGGCCCACCTGCCAGCCAGATTGGTCCATGCTTGGTTGGCTCCTTTTGCTATGCGGTGATTTAGATGCGGCACTCTGTGCTTACTAATGAGCCCGTAGACATCCTTATCCGTTTCCGGGCCACTTTTGAATGTCAGCCAATCTGGGAACGAATACTGCGACGACCAAGTTCATTGACAGACCTTAGACAAGAAATTTACCCTTTCTTTTTTTTTTCATATATTAAAATATAAAACTAAGAGGAAATTTAAGGGTTTTCCCTTCTTCTTCTGAAACCGCAAAATGCCAGAATTTATTTAAGAAAAACGTCTTTTTAGAGTGTGTTTTTTTCGAGGAACTTTTAATTTGTTTGATGTGGGCATTCGGTATATTTCCGCAATTTTGCACACGTCTGAGCACATATATGGTTTCTGCATTATTTTTTTGTTTTTATTATAAATGTTTGACATTGGCTACCCTTATTAGCATAATAATTATATGCAATGTTTTAATAAAGACAAGGGTAAGCCAAATTTTTTTTGTGTTTACCTTTAAAATAATCGTGAATACGTATATGAAATTTATATCAGCTAAGGGGATTTAAATTTAGATGCACTTAGATGCTAAGAAAGCGATTTCTAGCCAGTTCACATAAAATACGATTTTTTTTTATTGATGACCAAATTATTTTCTATATTTAAAATTTCATTGTCTTAATGCAATGTTACAAAACTTTGCAATTAAATGAGTTTCTGTTGTCAAGTTGTCAAGCGAAATCCATTAAAATCGTCTTAAGGCACACTCAATATGCATATATACGAAATGTATTAGTTGTAGTTGTCTGTGTGTGTCCCTTGCGACCATGTCCCAAACATAGTTAAAGATTTCACATTAAGATAATTCCAAGGAAATAACAAAACCAAAAATAAAAAGTCGCATCGGCTGTGTGTCCCAATACCCCAAAAAAAAAAAAAATGCCGGCGCCGAATACATCAATTGACAGTTTCGTTTCGTGTTACTCGAAGAAAAAAAAAAACTTACCAAAAACAATAAAAAACAAGAGAGAGAAAAAAGCGAAAACAATTCGGTTAGTGAAACAACGGCAATTTGTTGGGGTTTTATTTGCGCGTTAGGCCGGCACTGAAGGTCTGCACAATAAACCAAAAAATTATTTTTATTTTTTCTGTGGGCAGGTAGAAATGTGAGCCCGTGGCTTTGACCATTCTTCGGAGCACACCCTGGTCAACATATAAATATTTTCAAGATACATTTTTTAAGGCTGGGCTATGAGCACGTTTAAGCTGATTTTTATGTGATCGACGGCCAAGTGAAAACGGCTGTGGCTCAGTTTAAGGGCTCATTAACTAAATGCAGCAGCCAAATTTATATGTGATATATATATATATATATATATGTGTGTATATAAAAAAAGCATATTGCTGATATCGTATTATTAAGATCAAAGATATTCAAGTGCTAAACGTTTTTGAGGTCACTTATTGTCTTTGGGTAATAACTGGGAGACGGACGCGTTTTTCTTTCTGGGTGTGCCTGGCCTGGCCTGGTGCACAATAGCAATTCTCGTTATTATTGTTGTTGGCTTGTCGACAGATTGTTTTTACCTTAAGCCACTTTTACTTTTGCGTTGCCGCAGATTTCAGACATTTTTATAGGCTCCAAGTGGAAGCTGATTGCAGCCAGATTGACAGCTGCGACGGCTACTTGAAGCGCAGTCAGTAAATCAAAGCGTCCACTTCCCAATCCCCTTAACTCCCATTCAACGCTGTGGCACAACTCATAAATATTTCGACAACACCTGCACCCCCCTCTGTGACCGCATTTGCTGTCTCTGCTGTTTGTAGGCGGTAACTGAATCATTATTTAGTTACTAATCTTAACTACCTTATGAAAAATTTAAATGTACGCCAGTTTTTTCGATTTCTTGTATGTCTCCTTGGAAAGAATAATACTATATTATTTTTATTCAAAAAAATTATTTGTTACTTTTATTATTTTGTTATTTTGAAGGGTAACTCATAGCTGAGCTTTGTTGGTATGTTGGCTGTCTTAAATTTATATGATAAATAAGCAAACATGTTCTGCTAGTTTTTCTTACTATTTGTTATCACCATCAGTTAGACTGGTTAACTCAGTCAGTGGCCTGCAATATATCTTGCAGATAAACATCGTGTTGTAAGCGTATTACGGCAATAATATCACACTTTTTTGTATGCATTTGTAAAATATAATAAAATATTAACGGAACAAAAGCTGCTTCATTTTCCTAAAAAATAGTTAAATTTTCGTCCGACTGTTTGATAATTTCTATAATTAAGATAAATCCTTTCAAGTTTTTTTTCTCAAATCACAATCTGATATGTCAACAAGCTTTCACAAAATCACTCTTCCACATGGACATGGACAGCAAATTCCTTTTTCTATCATTCACTTCCTCTTGCCACACTGCCACTCGCAATAAATAAAGGAGACATTTACCACATCCACTCAAACATAGATTCACTCATTCATTTTGAATCAGAGAACTGCCAACACATATCGCGATTCAAATGTCCAGATTGTTCAGCGGAATGTCAACAATGTCGCTATTAGGCGCCAGAGTTGGCCCGAAGAGCAGCGGGGGGCGCTCACTTGCCATATCTGTTTGGGAATAGGATTCGAACTTCCGCCCTTAAATAGTGCCAAGCCCTTAAATAGTAAACGGGCAACAAAAATTAAAAGCTAAAAATAACTTGTAAAAAACGTATAACAATTTTTTTTGCCGTCAACTGATTTTAGCAGACTTAAACAGCTAAAACCCAAAAACGACAACAGTTTTCAGCCAATATATTTAAGAGATTGCCGCTAGCAAATTAGATTTTATCGGCTTTATCAGGCAAAGAGTACCCTCAAAGCAGAATACATTAACAGTCATTAAGCAAAAAAAACACAAAAACCCCTTTTTGCCCACCTGCGCCCGCCATATCTATCTGTCTAAATAGTTGGCATTATAAACAGCAGACAAATCAACAATTTCAGTCACACAATGACCTTCACCTAGAAGCCATCAAAAAATACGTACACCGGTGGCCCAGCACCAACGTAGGAATCCAAAAACAAACCAAAACCCAAAGTAGGTAGCCAAATAACCAAACAGACATTCAAGCCAAGTTGATAGCCAAACAGCCAAACAGCCCAACAGCATTTGTTCAGTGGTTCGCGTAATTTTCGAGCTACTTGATTAGCACGCTCTTAGCCATGTTTAAACGTGGGCTGTTTAGCCAAACGGCGGGCCACACAAAAACGGCACATAAACCGCAACAACAACAACAGCAACAGCAACAACAACAACAATGTCAACAACAATCAGCCCCAAAAGAACCCAACAACATCCACTTTGACGCAAAAAACAAAAATGTACGTGCCACTGATTAGTAAAACAAACAAATTAAATTGGTTATGTTATGTTATGGCCACAATTCTGCCATAGTATTGGCCAGCTGTGGCTTAAGAGCCAACCTTCAAGAGCTTGCCACTAAGAGCATAACATTTCCATTCCAAAGAGAGCAACAAATCATAAATATTTTGACAGAGTAAACATTATAAAACGAAGTATTTCTTTTTATTTTAAATTTGTGATTTTAATTTCTGTTCATGGTTTACTTTAATAATTAAATCTATAAAATGCATTACTTTTTATTTAATGTGCGGATAAATAGCTTATGAATTTTTTTTTGTGGTCAGTAAACGGATGCAGTAAATTATAAATAAGGATGAAAAGTATTTTTTATTTTTTCAAGTACTTATGCGATATTAATATATCTTGTCGGGCATTGGTATATATATTGGAATATAATAAAATGATAAAAAAAAGTCATTAAATAAAAGCAAATATATAAACATAAATTTAAATATATTTTAAGCAGATGTTACATTTATTTCCACTTAACTTGCTACAAAATCTATAAAATTATTTTAACTATAAATTAAAAATAAGGATTAAAAGAGTTTTTTTTTTAAAGTACTTATGAAATAGTTGTATATCTGATCGCGCATCAATATATATATATTGAAGTATAGTAAAATTTTATAAAAAAAATATTTAAATTATAAAAATAGGTGATTAAAAAACAGCAAATATAAAAACATATATTTAAATATATTTTAAGCAGATGTTACATTTCTTTCCACTTAACTTGATACAAAATGAATAAAATTATTTTAACTATAAATTAAAAATGAGGACGAAAAGTGTTTTTTTTTTTTTTTACAGTACTTTTGCGATATTTGCATATCTAATCGGGCATCGATATATATATATATTGAAGTATAATAAAAATATATCAAAAAAACATATTTAAATTATAAAAATAGGTCATTAAATAATATTTTAATATATATATTTTAAGCAGATGTTATATATCTTTCCACTTTGCAATTAAATTGCTAAAAAAATCAATAAATTAATTTAAACTATTTTACCTATACAATTTAATTTTATTTATTTATGCATGCGGAAATTGACTTATTCATCTGGCATAATTGACTCATATTTAAAGGTAAATTTAACTTTAATTTTGAAACAATTATCAGTAAGTTGGCAGTATATTAAATTCGTGTAGATGAGTTATTTTGAGCAGTGTCTTTTGCACGTTCTTTGGGTTTAATGGATCGTCCCACTGGGCGAAGCTGTTGGCCAATCAATATGCAGGCCACAACACAATCAGCTTTTTGTCAGACGTCATTATAAGCCGCAACAGCTTTGGTCTGGGCTTGTGGCTTGGGCATCCATCCCATACTGAAACTTGGGCTTAGCCCATTACTGGACACCAGTTGGGTAACTGCTGCTGTTGCTGCTGCTGCTGCTGCTTCTGTTGCTGTTGCATTGTTCTCCGAGTCGTTCTTAACGAGCGCGGCATGCAAAACAAGGCACAAGACGCCATTTGGCCAACAGAATCGCAGAATCGTTTTATGAGGCGATGCGCTTTGTGCATGATAATTTCTGACACTGAGGCTAAAACTGGGACTGGCTAACTGACTATCTATGTGGGTGTGTGTGTGTGTTTGTGTGTTTGTGTTGATTTACTCAGTGGACAGTGTTGAGTTGTCGACTTGGTGACTGATTGTGCGCACGCGCTCTTAATCAGAGATTCCTCACTGGGATTTCGATTTGGTTTTTGGATGAGCTGGCATTTATGATGGATGGCGCATATTGGGTGATTCGCCTTGACGTTGATGTGCCATCAAAGAAAATTATTGCGTGCGCGCAATTAAAACTAAAATAAAGTTGCTAAAAAAAAAATAATTATTTTTTTTTGAAGTTGCATTTGCATATTGTAAGAAAATACAAATAACTTCAGTTAAGTTCGACACATTTGTGAGTTTGTCATCAATATTATTATTGGTTTTATAACAAATAAAATAAAATTTAAACTGGTTTGTTTATTGTTAATTTAATTATTTTTTTAAATCTGTAATTCAGGCATTTTCTAAACAAGATGAAGCTGCTGGAAATTCCCTTATAATAGACTTAATTCAAGTTTAAAACATTTTTACTCAGTGCATCTGATAATGTCCAATAAAGTGTTAAGAATTTGGTCACATCTTATTGTTTGTCAACTTGATTACATTTGAATTTAAGGCACGTTTTTATTTAAATTTACATATTCGTAGGGCACTAAAAAAAAAAATCGAAAGTTGCGTGGTCAACGATCTGTGTAACAGCAAACTTAATTTCTGTTCGGGATAAGTAGACAAAGGACACGAAACAGACGACCCGCAAATGGGATACATACTTGGAGCCCATGTCTGGTTGCCGGGTTGCCTGGTTGCCTGGCTGCCTTAATGCTTTCATTCCCAGAAGGATGGGGGGGAAGTATGAACGCATAAGCATAATGAGCCGCATGCCAGCCTGGCTGACTCCCATCCTGCCTGGCTGCCAATGGGGCTGGTGACGATGACTGCTACTCTGCCGGGGACCTGATTGCTGTATCTAATGGCTCACATTGTGGAGGCGCTGCTGTTGCTGCTGTTGCTGTTGTCGATGTTGCAGCCTGCGAAGGTTGTTTTTTTTTTTTTTTTGCTGATGCGGTACTTTCGAAAGCCATAAAAGGGCATTAGCCTTGTGGGGCACAGAGTGTTGCAGCTGTGCGCGTTTTGGAAAATTGAATAACCACGCTGAGCGATGCAAAGTGAAGTCAAATGAAAGAGAGAGAGAGCGAGACAGAGACAGAGACAGAGATAGAGTGAGAGAGGGTGAAAGTGGAAAAAAATATATATAAAAGTGTGTAACCAAGTGATTTAGGGGTTGGCAACAGTAGCTATGGCTTTAGCACAGTTTAATTTTTATGGCCTGTCAATGAGAGTGGCTCAAAAGCATTGACATCATAAAGCGCACGTTAACCATAAATTTGCTAATAGACCATTTCAATAATTGCAAACTTTAGCATTTAACACCCATTGAAAGTGGTTTTTACCGACAATGTGTTTAATTATTTTGAGATTTGCAGTTTTTTTTATTATGTTTAAAACTTTTATATAACTAATTACTTATTTCTTTTTAGTGATATTTTTTTCTGTTTCTTTGTTTTTTAGTAACGCTTTCTTATTATAAGATTCAGATATTGTAAAATGGCATTACTACTTAATATTTTGAGAGGTTTGCCATATGGTACTTCCAAGTTATTTTGGTCGGCTTCTACATTCTACATCGGTTCTACATCGAGCAGGACTCTCATACAATTTTTCAACATATTTGTGCACCAAATTTGTTGAGCAGCCGATTTGTAGTATCTTTGTGCCCATGGATTATGCCAGATGGATGGGTTTAGCATCGAAGCAACCATTAAAACATGATAAGCAATTAATCTGGAAAAGTTAAAAAATATAATGCTAAACACTAATTGAGCTACTAATTGATTACCTTGCACTGTATTCAAGGGAAATCTGACCAGTCAGTCGATGACTCTGGCTCTCAATTTGAGCTCGATTTTTAAGGACGCGTGCATCCACAGCGAGTCCCGAAAATGTCATCACAACATGTTGGTCCAGAGCAAAAATATGGTCAACTGTGCGATCCTCCTTTGGCCTGATTATAGTCTTCTTCTCAGCACTCAAAACGATGTAGATACTGCCACGCAAGTCAATCTTTGTAAGCATTTCATCTGGTTAAATGTATCTTCAATGAGAACGTGGTAAAATCCCAATAGATTCCAATGATAAAAACATATTTTTATGTACTAACTCTATTAATGTAGTCAAACAGAGAAAAATAATTGCTTTTCTCTAAATTATTCGGTCGTTAAAATTTTATTAAGGTCATCAGGTTTTTTTTTTTTTTTTTTGCAAAGATCTGCTATGCATTTCAATAGATCGATTTGGTTTGAGCTGCCGTACATTTCCAAGAATCGATAGAATTAAGTTTTTCGTATTTTGCGATCAATTTATATTATACATTTCTTATAATACATTAATGCAAGAAAAATTAAAAAAACTTTGTTATGTGATTTTATTTCAAAAAAACAGAGCTATTTATTCTTAATATGATCCCTAATTTAATTTAAAATTATAATCAATTGTTTAAAAAATACTTTAAGAAAAGTGTCGTAACTTTCCACAGCCAGAAGTTTATCAATATTCATTTGATGTTAAAGCGATGAATATTTTTATATTTTATTTAGCAAATTATCACTTTATTTTTTGTCTTACTATTTTATGAGAAAATATTTATAGCAGTTTAAATCAGACAATCTAAGTTGTAATTTTTGTGCCACTGTTGCGCCGTGTGTAATTGCGTTGTTTGAGTTAATAAGCTATTTATAAGATCTTATTGCTCGATGATCTTGAATGGTCCGCTAAGCTACGTAGAAATGTGTTAGATTAGAATAACCTATAGTTAAGCCACCGATTTGTGGAAATTTGAAATGCATATGCATGGCAATTCCCGAGATTGCAATCAATTATCAGTTTATTATATCGAGGGCTGATCATAAAGTCATTATAAATCGTACCTTGTTCAAATTAAAATTTACCAAAAAAGTTTTGTTATTTATGTTGGACATATTAAATTGGCGTATACAACTAATTTAAGTAAAAATAATTACGCCCATGGCATAATAGGATTCAGCTATTATTCGAACGACCCTCAGAGCAACCTGCTATTGATATGGCGGAAGTGCATAGTTCACAGAAGCCGCTTTTAGTATAAAAGCCAATGCTAAACGTTGCACTTAATTTAGTTGAATAAAACCTGCAATTGAAGAGCTTTAACTGGGAGAATAAAATGCAAAATAAATACAATATATCTTTGTTTCTGCTATTTGGATTTGTTTGCATCGTGGCCGATGCTCATAGCCATGATCAGATCATAGATACAGATCTAAGCGATGAGCAATCCTGGCTATCTGGCAACTGGCATAATCAAGGTTTGGACTCCGTAAACAGAGGCAAAACCGTAGATGAGCTTCTTGATGGCGTGTTTAACGATGGATCAGATACAACTCGAGATGGCGACGGGGTCTTTGGTGGCTCGGACTTTGATGACAGTGCATCCCTAAGAAGAGGGTCTCATGATGAAAAATTTGCCGAGAGTACGAATAACAGAGGAGGTCTAATACAAGTTATATATAGTTAAGTAATTTGAATGTTTTGATTTTAAATAAAAAAAAAAAAAATGAAAAACTTAAATAAATAAACAACATTTCGTCGTATAAAAGTGTAAGAAGCGGAAATGAATTTTTTATGTGGCAACCTTGTAGCATAGGTATGTGGCCGGGCCATAACATAACCAATATGTGTAGCAAATATGTATGTTGGCTAATAAAAACAGGTAAAATCAACAAGTCAAAGCAATTAACACGCCACAGCACTTTGCTTGACCATGCAGCCCGCGACATAAATCGCATAAATATGCTAATTTATGTTGTTGCCGCCCATTCGAATTGGAGAATTCTCTTTGCTCAGTTTTCGTTTCGTTTTTTTTTGATGTTTTGCTAATCTGGTATTTGGTTAATTAGCATAGTCTTCTGGTTGTCCGTTCTGTGGCTAAGAACTGCGCTTAATAATAGGTGTTTAACTTTGATAAAAATCAAAACAAGCCATGATAAAAACTTAGTGATTCAAAACGGTGAAATTAAACACTTATGGCTTATATAAAAGTATCTGGTAAACGAGACTGCACTTAGAATAAAATATTGTATATATATATATAGATAACAATAAAGTCTATATATTTATTTAACGTGGACTGATTTAATAATTCAACAACAACTTTGTGGGTTTTCTGAATCTGATTGATTCTGCGAACAGAAACTTATTTTATCGGTTTCAATTATTTAAATGCTTTTACATACATAAATATATATAAATGTAAGCTAATATTGAATTATAAGAAATTCAATTTAGGTGTTAACAGCGATGTAATTTTAAAAAAATTAAATAACTTTTTTGAAAGCAATTAAAATTAATTTTGTTCTTTAATGTGTAAAACTTCTGCGGATTGTTTTTGAAAAGTGTTTTGTTGACAGCTCAATTTTCTACTAGTATATATGTATATGAAAATATATATTTGTATATTATATATATTTATGTATGCTTCTTGTGAAATAAAGACATCTCTGAGACACGCACAAAATTAGGCCAGGGAGATAAGCAACGAAATGACAACTCATAAAAGGGGCGACATAGACAAAAAACTGAGAATAAAACACTCAAATTATGAACAGAAGCAACAATCCGGCTCAATAAAAGCTGAAACGACGCTCGGCGCAAAGGCAAAGAATCCAAGATAAGTCCAAGGCTGTGGCGCTGGCACTGGGCATCCGCATCGGCATCAACACAAGCCACGGCGGATGGCCGGCAGATAGACGGGCAGTTGGACAGAAAGACAGGCAGACAGACGGAGACGGATGGATGAATGGATGGTTGGATGGAACAAGAAAAACAAATTTAAAGCGAAAATTAAAGATGCTTCTCGTCGGAATTAGAATCGGATTTAAGCGCAAAGCAGCACACTGAAAGTATTGTCAACTGATTAAATTTTGTTTATTATAATCCAAGCGATTTGAAGTGCTCTTTGGGGGTAATCGCAAAGAGATGAAATTTGGTGCCGATAACCATTGAGCTTAGCCTGCCTCCCTTCTTGTTTCACTCCGCTGGTCAGTTAATTGAATTTAGTTTGACGTTCATCAGTTTTGTCACTAGACACTAGAATATAAATTATAATTATATAAAAAAACGTGTTGTCAATTATATTTAATATGCGCATATAAAATGCTTTTTTTTTTTTAATAATAAAGTAATAAAATAGAATAATAAATATATTGAACAAGTTTAATTTTAATAGCAATGCAGATCGAGTAAACATATATAAATAACGCAATTAAATTCTATCGTCTCAAATTTTTACACAAATTTTTCCTAATAAGAAAGAAGTAAATGTTTTCAAAGAATACTTGGGATTAAAAAGAAATAAAATGTTGTGTTCCTTCTGTGTGAAGATTTTAAGCTGTATTCTTTATTCTTGAACTTGGATTGCCAAATGCGTAAAAAGTTATTGTCTTTGTGGGTGCTCAGTATTTATTTAATTTAGTATTTAATCATTAATTTTGTTTAAGTGTCTGTCTGATTACAATCCGACGGCAAGTTGCATTAACCATATGTATAAATTCTGTCCACAATCGATTACCATATTTTGGGTTCTCCAATCGAATTCGCAATTGTTGTTGGCAACAAAACAAAAGGCTGCATTTACCTGTTTGTCTTCTTTTGCATTACGCTTAACGCTGGCTATTAACAAGCAAATGTGCTGAGTATTGTTTGTTATTGTTGCTGCTGTTGCTGCTGCTGCTGCTGCTTTAGCTGTGTTTAACAAATGCAAAAATAATTATAATTAATGCAGAGTTTTTGGCCTTGAACTTGCTTAACCTGCACGCGGCTAAAATGAACGTAATTGCTCCGATGTCGACGGTGATGGCGTCGTTGCTTTTATTTTATTTTTAATTTTTTTTTTCTTTTTGGTCTGA
This sequence comes from Drosophila dives, assembly GCA_035042365.1. Classification (NCBI taxonomy): domain Eukaryota; kingdom Metazoa; phylum Arthropoda; class Insecta; order Diptera; family Drosophilidae; genus Drosophila; species Drosophila dives. The sequence goes on along the minus strand of JAWNLJ010000233.1, from coordinate 1,014,659 downwards.
CCAACAATATAATAACCGTCATTTCGCTGTGGGTGAAGCCCAAAAAAAACTGCACACATTCCTATTTGAATCGACGACTACTTGGCAAAGCAGTTAACGTTTTCATATTTTTCAAGCATCGCTGCACAGCGATTTTCATTGCAAATGCACTCAAAATGAGTTTCAATTGCCATCATCAATTACAACGGGCATTAAAAATCCCACACGCAGCGAGTGGGAACCGTTTCCAAGTATGGAAAATCTTTTTTTTTCTTTTTGACAAGTTCAAGGTAATGAGATTTAATAATTACTCAAAATTAGAATGCCGCCATTTGACGGAGATGAAGATTATTAGAAATGTTATTCAGGGAAAGGCTGCCAGTTTCTCGACTACTGGAAATGAGAATTATTTTTGAAAAAGTACTTTTGGTGCATAGAGTTTTCCAATTATGTTCTTTATAAGTCTATTTATGTATTCAATTTTTTTTTTTTTGACAAGTTCAAGGCAATGAGATTTAGTAATTACTCAAAATTAGAATGCCATTTGACGGAGATGAAGATTATTAGAAATGCTATTCAGGGAAAGACTGCGCAGTTTCGCGACTCCTTGTCAATGGAAATAAGAATTATTTTTGGAAAAGTACTTTCTGTGCGTGGAGTTTTCCATTTATTTCTTTATAAGTCTATTTATGTATTTTAATTTTTTTTTTTATCATTTTAGCAATTTTTAGCATGACTGATCTTAATGTTGAAAATCAGTGCAATTACTGAGTATGACTTATGTATACCTTTTACCCCTTCGCTTTTCCCATCATTTAAATTTTTGGCCATTCTAATTTATTAGCCACTTCCATTTGTTTCATTCGTGTGATTCACACCTATCCCGTGGGGGATCAAGGCGTGGTCGATGGCAACATTAACAGCTCCTTTACACGCGTGACTCGTCATCGTTGCCACAATCTGATCTCACTTTAATTGCCTCTAATGAGTGTCAACGCTAATTGCTACTTGAGAGTCGGCTTAATCGTTGCTGATGTAGATGCAAGTAAGCTGTAAAAAAGAATTTAAAACAAAATAAAAGGTATAAGGGGAAAAATAACATTTGGGAAATGGTTCATTATATATATAAAAATATATATAATATATATTATTTTTTTTTTTATCAGAAAAAAGCTTGCATATGATGGATTGTGTGTGTATGTAGATAGACAAAAGTATTATTATTGATTATTGATCTGTTCCCATGGCTGCTGCAGCTGTGACTTAAAATTCCGATTTGAAGTTGGAATGCTAAGTCATACTACAATTTGCTGGTGAGTGCGACAGGTATAGATCGCAGTTCTTTATTTGTGTGTTTGGCAAGTAATTGTTGTTAATGTCGCTGAGGTTGTGCTGATGATGATGTCATGTCACAGCCCCAGGGTGACTCTCAACCTGAGCGTCAGTCAGTCGTCAGTCGTCAGTCGTTTTGCTGTCGTTGATAGATTTGTTCTGTCGTCGATTGGCTTGGTTTGGATTGGATGCTCATGACTGTTGCCGTTTGGCTGTTGCGCATTTTGACCAATTTTAGCCAAATCCAATTAGTCTTCACTGTTGTTTAACAATCACTCAAATGATTCGGTCGTTTTATAAAATAACATCCGAAGGAGCTGCCACATTGCATTCTGTCCGATAGGGTCAAGGTCAATGGCAGTATTTGAGTGAAGCAAAAAACCAAAAACCAGCCAATCTCCGCGATCCGAGGTGGAGACCAATAAAAAAACATTTCGTAAAAGCAAGCTGCGTAATACAAAGAAAGCCGTGCACATAAATTCATATAAGTAACTGTTGCTGTCTCGCTCACACTCGCCTTCTTCGTGCCTCTGGCTTGATCTGTGACTTTAATTAGCACTCGAATTCAACATTTAACCGCTGCGATGTTCTGTCATTTGTTTTGCTGCGTTTTACCTGCGACTCCAAAAACTCCCAGACGCAAATATCTTTTTGCTTATTCTACATACAGATTTTTATGTATTTATGTGTGTATTTTATGCATATATTCCAGTTTACATACGCTGCTGCTGCTGATTAACCGGCTAATTCTTTGTTAAACAAACTGAGCAAAACCCAACAAAAAAGAAGAAGCAGCAGCAATAACAGTAACAAGAACAACAACAGCAAAACAACCAGATGAACTGTGCAACTGAATTCCGCAAAAGAGCACTGCCAAAAATCTTCGTACACATGCTAAAAGAAAAAAAAGAGAAAAAAAAGTTCTTGTGATGGCGACCTTGAAATTTAATTTCAACTTTTGAGTGTATTTATTCTTTGCGGCTTTTGTGTGCTTCATGTTATCGCCTTCGTCGTCTTCGTCGTCCACTCTTCTCTTGCTCTTTCTCTGTCTTTGGCTTTTGGGGATTCTTTACTTATAAATTCGCTATGCGATTTTGCGGCTCACCATTTGAATAACATAAAACGCTTGGCGAAACAAATTGAATTTTTCGCATATTTGAGTGTAAATTTTGTATATGTTTGTTTATAATATTTTTTTGATTTCAGGACGAGCGTCTAATCGAGCTGGCAGCCCTGCATTTTTGTTTAGAAATGGGGCCGTTGCAATCGCTAAATTTATCCAGCTGCAGCCATAACAGCTGCAACAATTGCTTTGATTTAGTTGTTGCGTAAGTACACAAAACGATTGGCCTCTTTGACTCCTATTCGCTCCGCATTTTGGCTTGGCCTGCATTCAATGCCTCTGCATCTGCAGAGCTCATTCGAAATGGAAAACAGAACCAGAACAGAATACATAAAAGACCCACACTAAATGGACAGACAGAGCCCGCCTCTCATTCTCCCAGATGCAGATACAGAAAATAGATAGAAAATACATACATACATAGACACATACACATATACTTAGATACATATACAAATGCGAGCTGCAGACGAACGCATCTAAATTGCAAGAATTCATAACTGACAGACGCGTGTGGTGGGGGAGGAGAGAGGCGGCGTAGATCGGCGAGACGAAGACGCGACCATTGGGACTGGTTTGCCCCAGTTGCTTCTTGCACCAATTACTTAATTTAGCAAGAAAACTGCACAGATCACAAGAACGGCGAACTGTGCAACGAGTCGATGCGAAATGCATCAACAAAAATGTTGTATAAGAATCTTTCGAGGCAAATTAAATAGCCGCGCACAGATGCCGCAACCATAAACATGAGAAGTGGGTCAGTTGCACTGCAACGAAATGGTTGCAACACTAAAATCCCAATTCTGTTTCTTCTTTCTGCATTTTTCAATTACTTGCGCAGCTACTTTTTATTGATATATTTATTTTATTTTCAAAAGTGTGGCAGATTTTGTTGAAAGTTGTTTGTTAAATTTCACTTTTATTTTTGATTAAAATGTGGAAAATTATTTAAAAAATTCCTTTTGTTTTTTTATATAGAATTTATATATTCTTGATCAGCATCAGCCATCTTAAATTAGGCACAAAGCAAATGTTTTTGTAAGCAATTTTTAAAGCCTTCCTCTCAATTTCTCTCTGTCTCTCCCTCTCTCTCTCTAAGTCTCTTTCTCTGTCTTTCAGAACGTAGGCGTTCCTCTGTTGTCGATTTTGGTTGCACTTTGGCTGTTTTTTAATGGTCTGAGTCAGGCCCAAAGAGCATTCGCTGTGACTCTTTGACGACATCGCCAAGTCACTTTTATTATAATGATATATTTTGTAGTGGGTTTTGTTGTCAAAGGTGAGCGCTATATGCATGAGTAATAAAATACACGAATTTGGTAAAAGATGTGTTCTTTTTTTTTATTATTTACTTATTTACTTACTCTTATGCAAATGTTCACCTTGAACTTGGCTAATGAACCTGACGAAAATGAGCAAAGTTCTTTAACAAATATATAATTATATAATATAAATAATATGACGGGATGATGAATTATAGTAAATTATCATGGCGTTGATGATATGGTTAATTATATAATTGTCGTCTGCTTCAGTTCGCAACAGTGCCTCAAAAATGCAATCGCCAGTTGTGCGCGCAATGCGCAAATATTGACAAATTAAGATGTGGCGATGTGGGAAACCTTTTGATGGGACGCATGACGCAAGCCAAGCTGAGCCCAGTGCAAAAAAAATGCAATAATTGCATATTGACCCATTTTACACAATGGCAAGGGACGGTGGCACGTGGGGCATTGAGGCATTGAGGCATTGAGGCGTTTAACGCCAATGTTTGCCGATTGAGTTACGCATGCGTGCGCGTTGCCTTCATTTAATTAGGCGGCGACACCTGTGCGCAGTCTGTAACGGAGACGCAGACGTAGTTGGAGTCTGAGTCTGAGTCGGAGTCTCAGTCTGAGTCTGAGTCCAAGTTGAAGTTGAGGTCGCCATCAATCAGCGAACGAGTCGTCAAGTAAGGCGTTAAAATGGCGAAGAAAACAACGAACAAAATGAAAACAAAAGTGCAGGCGAAGATTGCTGCACAAATGAAAAGGGGTGTTGTTGTTGGAGGGGGAGGGGCACAGGCACAGGCACTTCACTCGAGGCGTGGCACTCTGTTTAAGCTCATTTGACAATGGAGTGCCTCTGCTGCTGCTGCTGCAGTTGCTTTTGCTTTTGCTTTGGGCGCGTTTATTATTTGCCTGGCCCACTTTGCGTACAGCGGCGATAATTGACGCCACGGTGGCTGCAACTGCACCAGCAACAGCAGCTGCAACAACAACAATAACAACAACAATGGCACTGCCGTTCCACAATTTGAGGCTGCACTTTATTAAAGTGCCCGGTCCGGCAATGACGATGACGACGATGACGCTGATGATGTTTGGCATCACAACGGCTGCTGGAGTGTTTTTTTTTTTACTCTCGGACCCAAAACACATTTGGCTTAAATGGCAGTTTTTTGCTCCTCGCAATTTTTAGCATTTGCATATACTTACGCATATTGTGATGCCAATAGGGCATCAAATGAGCTGCTTGAGCATTAGGTCATTGCAAAATAATAAATAATAATAAAAATAATAAAAAAATAATATGGCAAATATTTTATGCACTGCAACTAGTATCAGATTATAATAATTATAATTTTAATAATTTGCTTTAAGCTTCTGCTTTTAATATACATTTATCAAACGCGTAATTTGTTAAATTTATATATTCAGCAGTGTTGTAATATTTTTATTTTTCCTATTTTTTATTAAATATTTATCGCTTATCTGATTATGTTTTTTCTGGGTCTTCCCAAATCTTGAAACAAATGTTGAACCATATTTATTATTAATTGGGGGTCTTATGCACTGCGACCTATTAGATCTATTGTGCCCCCTTCTGAGTTTATAGCACCTCCATAAACCCCATGTCCTGATCGAATGCCAGGATCTTTAATAGGTTGAGGACTGTCTTTGACATTCATAGTAGGATCCCTAGGATGCTGCATCTTTTCCTGGCAAGGGCGATGCATTCTGGTAGGATTTGAGTAGAAGTCTCCTCTTCGACTTCACAAATCCTATATTGACTGTTGCTACAGATACCACTCTTGTACATGTGGATTTTTAGTCTACAATGTCCTGTCAGTAGACCGACAAGTATCCTTAGCCTATTCCTACCCATGGACATTACTTGCTTATGATTATAGCCGTCCAAAAAATATTTGCCCGGTCTGAGTTCCGGTGCTTCCTCCCAGCTCCGCAGTCTCCTTTCTCTTTCCTCGTTTTTGAGTTGCAGCCGTGCCACAAAACGCTTCTGGCCCTTTAAGGGGGTTTTCTGCATCCTTGGATGTAGATGGACCAGATTTAGTTTATGCTCTTTTTTCTTATAATTTAATATGTAACTTTAACTGAAAATTTGTATTCCCATATATGTCTTACTAAATAGATACTTTATATTAATAAATAAATGTGATTACTTTTATTTCATCCGCTTGACAGAGCAACAGCATTTATATACATCCAGCTTTGTTGGGTAATCTGTATCGATTTGAACGATGGATTCTATGGATTCAATTGATAAACAAAAGACTTTGTCCTCTAAACAATAGAAGCGACTTAGGAAACTGCTGATAAGCACCAGAGCAAAATCAATTTGCCATCGTTCCATGATTGAGGAGCCATGGAGTGCGGAACGAGGCAGAAGGAGAAAAGGAAGAAGGAAGGACTTCGGCAGAAGGACTACAAACCACTTGCTGACTGACTTCCTGTGCGGACATCTTGCTTGTGATTAAGCTTAAGAGCAGCTCATAAAACGAACATTCTGTGAGATAATAAATAAATTTAATCAATTGGCAAACGCCTTCGTTTATGTCCAACCAAAATCCGCACCTAATGCCATCGATGGCAGCTCCATGGGAATTCAAATTCGGGTTTGGTTTTTTTTTTGGGTTGCCTCCGACTTATCTGGGATTCTTGTGCCGTTGCCATTCAGTTGACTTTAAGATTTTTTTTTTTTTTGTCGTTGTCTATCTTCTGTTTTTATTAAGCTGATGATTGCCTGCCGCCGTTGCCATTTTGCCAGCAGTTCATAATTTCAGTGTTTAGTCTTTCCATTCGAACCTTTTACGAGTTGGCTTCTTATCTCGGTTCTGCTTTTGTCAGTCACTCAGTGAGTGCTCTTTGGAGGAAGACTTTAACAAATAAACCACACAAAATCATAGACAAACTCAGACTGTGAGTGTGTGTGTTTTTTACTTAAAGTATATTCTTGGTACTCTTAAATTTAATCTACTTTTTAAAGAATTCCATTTTAGCATTTCATCCAAATCGGGCATATTTTGACATTGTTAATATTTTTCGCATGTTCAGTTCAGTTTCAACCGAATTAAAATTTATGATATCAACTGCAGTTAAATGTAATTTAAACTTGTTCTTTTGGCTCCCGGTTTTTTTTTCTTCTCCGTAATTTTATTCATCATTTCATTGACCCAATTCATACAAAAAAAAAAAAAAAAACGTTTCGTTATTTTGGTCTGCTGGTAATAATAGCTATTGCAAATTACTTTTACTTTTGTTGTGTTCTAGAACGAGTATTTTATATATGCACACAACATTATGCTAATTGGGCTAAAGCTGAATTTAAAGTTAATGCGACACATGAAATGTCTGTGTCTGGCCACAAAACGCAAAACGCTGCTCGACAGTTGAATTAACATATTTATGCGATTTATGCGAACGCCTCTTCATCATCATCATCATCATCATTATCATCATATCAAATCAGAGAGTCGTTTGATGGTTTTCCTGAAAATGCAAAGTGCTAATTTCTGCTCACCTGTCATTTCCAAAGTGGTTTCCAAAGTGGCTCTCCCTCCAAGCATTTGATTTTTTTTCAAGGACTGTTTGTAAATGAAATTTGTAGAATTTGCTTCCGCTTTGGTCTTTTATTGTAATTTTATTGCCAGAGCGCGTAGCAATGGCAAAACCAGTTATTATACTCGAAAACATATCCATAATTCTTGGTATTTGTAAATTACATTTTACATTCCACAACTCGACATTGATAATGGTAATGATGAGGTGAGTATTTCTGAAAATCTAACTAATTAAATTTATATATTTCTATTGTGCTTTCTCAGCATCTGCTTAGTCGTAATTAACAATTTACTTACCAATTATTATCTCGTCAAATTTAAATACTTTCGATATATGAAAATAATATTGGTAACTATAATTTTTTAATTGACTTTAATGTTGTTAATATTATTATAATTGCTTTTTATTAACGAAACGAGTGCTTCTGTCTCGCAATTGGTATTTAATTTCTTTTATTTTTTTTTTTAATATAATTTAATCTATAATTCGAACTCATCAATCAATTTGGTTATTAGAAAGCCGTAAGACCGCTTATAAATGTAGTCAAAATTTTTAATTAACACAAACAAATAACCACAATTAACTTAGTTAATGTCAAGCCGGTAACAAATTAACCAATTTGTGTCTTTTATGCACATAAATATTGTCATAACTTACGCTTAATCAGAAGAAAATTGTGTACTTTAATGCGTTCAATGAACGTTGTCAACTGAGGAAAAGCATAAAAAATTTAAATCAAAGGAGAAAAAATAAATAAAAAAAGAAAATATAACGAGAAACAGAGAAATATATCTCAAAGAACAATACGCAAATTAATCACCACCCACACAAGGAGCGACGTGGAGGCCTCCAATTCCGTTCTCTCCACAAAAATGTGACATTTCAGGCATTTGCATTAAGCATCGGCTAGTCACATAAATTTTATTGCGTATACGCAATGGTGCAGCAGCAGCTGTCTGTGTGGAGAAGCAGAGAACGGGGATGGATCGGATGAATGGCTGGTCAAAAGCAGCCACTGGCGCACATGATTTTTAATATTTATTTGCCCGGCCCCAATGATGACGTTATGGCGGCCACTTTGCCTAGTCCCCGGACAGCTGCCGGGTGTCATTTTCAGTTTTCATGGTGTTTGGCACAATGACAAATTACAAGTTGAAAGTTGAGTGAACTTTGTCGCGACACTGTCCACTTTTGGCATGGCTCCCTCGGCTCTGACTCTCCTCCTCTCCCTCTCCCACTCTCCTGCTCTTTTGTAAAGTATCTATCATATTTGCTGATGATGTCTTCTGTTTGCTGTCACCTCTTGTTTACGAATTGAGACTTGCTGTCCAACAATCTCTTGTTGGAAATTCTGGAAATTGATGAGACTCTTGTTGTTTGGCAAATGAGGCGCAGATAAGCGTCAACTTTGACGCCCTCTTCTTGGTCCATCGTATTTGTTTTATTTTGGTTCTGGCAATTTGCTTATCAACACACACACACACACACAAACACACACCCAGTTTACTAGAAGAAGTACTTTTGGGATTTTTTGTACTTGCCACCTGAACCCAGCGAACTTTCTGTGTATTCCGATTTATTTGTGATTTTATGCGTGACACATTTGTCCGAGTTGCTGCTCATTTATTTCCTCACTGATTTGGTAATATTCAGAACATTCTTGATGACTTTGTAACCTACAGATAAGTAAAATATTTTTTTTTTTCTAGAAACGACAGATCTCAAACCAACTGTGAGTTTACAATTTCTTTTAAATTTTTAATTGCATGACTAAATGGCTTATCCCAAAGTACTTCTAGTCGAACTCTGTTATTTGGAATTAATGTGTGATTTCTGAGTTTAACACAACGTGCCGCGAAACATTTCCCATTTACGTAATATATGCAATCATTGCTGTAATGCCACTTTAACTATATTTGCCCCAATCAAAGCAAATCCGCAGTGAGTGGCAGTGGCAGTTGTGTGTGTGTGTGTGTGTGTGCTGCATTTGAATTGCATCCCAACTCGTCTCCAGGCTCATTAGACTTGCATATTCTTGGATTTTGTAGGTAAGCGTGGATTTCCCTTGAACAGAACCTGAAGCTGAATCCCTTGTGCCAACAGAAAAGCAGCTTCTGCTCCACTTTTCCAGCTCAACTTTCGTTTTTTTCTTTCTATTATTTCACTCATTTTGTGTGCTTTGCATTTAGTTTGTTTCTGTGTTTTTAGGGGTTTGGGGTTGCCCTTATTATTTTCTTTGTATGTGCAACATTTCCTGTTCGGGTTTGGTTTTAATCTTTTTCGAGCATATGTTGCATCATTCATTAAAATTAAATATATATAACAAAATTCTAGTTTCGTATCATTTCTAAAAAAGATTGAGTGCGAGGAACGACAACGATTGAATGGAATGGCAAAAGGAAGACCTTGATCTTTAGATTATCACATCAATAAATGGTATTTTTGTTTTTATTCTGGTATTGTTATTGGTTGTTGTGTGTCTCCGACAGCATCGTCAGAGTTGTCGTCTTCTATGGGCCTGTTGTTGGTTTTGCGTCTTGTTTGTCTTTGACGTGAAAGAAACGAAAACGAAATTGAAATTCTACTTCAACGCATATATAGTATATATATATATATGGCTACCACATCCAAAGCAAACGGAAACTGGTGGAACCAGTCAAACAGCCATCGAAGTCGCACCAAAAGAACTTCTTGAGCTAATCAAGACTTGCCACGCGCAAAATAAAAGATATTTTACTAGCATTCTCAACTGCAGCTCTTTTTTCAATTTTAAGTGATTTATTTTGTTGTTTTTTGTATTATTTATAAACAGGGAAATTACTGTTGTCAGTCACAACATTGATGTAAATTGCTGTTCGCATTAGTTTATATATTGTATGACTGTTATACAAATGGCGCTTACGTGATTACATAAAAAACCATAAAAAGTGATTTGAACTTGAAATTGCTAAAAGCGTCATGCAATTGAAACAAAGCTAAAATAACATAAGCTAAAACAAAATTTACTTCAGTTTTAATGCCCTGTACAAAAATTGATTGAATACGATGTATCTGTTTGAAATTGAAATTATTCTAAATCGAAAAAAAAAAATCATTTTTAAAATACATAGAAAAATATAAAAAAAACTTTATAAATTATTAAAAAACAGATATATTAAAAACTATAAAAATATATATATGATAGTTTAATTAATCAATAAAATCAAATAGTTTGATGCGGCGGTTTCAAGAATTTTATTTATAAAATATATATAATAAAAACTAAAAAAATAGATATAGATATAGATAAATTTAATGTGGCGATTTCAATTATTTTTATTTATAAAATATATATAACATAAACCATAATTATATATATATATCAGTTTAATTAATTAATAAAATGAAATAGTGATAAATAGTACTTAAATTTAATATCGTTTCCAATTTTAGAGGGTATCCATTTGGCAACTAACTGCTTAGGATTTTCATGTTTAAAAGTAAATCTGTGGAAATAAAGCGTACTAACCATAAAATTGTTACAATGGCGAGCCAGGCCAGGCGCATTAATGTCAACAACAACAGCAAAAAACAACAACAACAACAACTATGGCAACAATATGAGGCAAACAGATCAAATTGAATAGCAACAAGCCGAATGAGAAGAACAGTAATACTTAACAACAAGTACAATTCGAGTCTAAAGTGCTCAGCAATTACGTGCAGCACAGCTGCTGATCGAATGTTGTATTTAGACCAACATTTAGACGGAAACTTAACAACAGCTCATTTGATGACACACTTTTGTGGCCCGAATGCTTGGCTCAGTAAATAAAATCCAGCTTGCTTCCTTGACTAAAAAGCATTAAATAAAATGCTTAAATTTTAGGCAAAAGTTTAATTTAAATTTTATCTGTGCAACATTTAAAAGTGTTTTAGTTACCTTTTTTGTTTAGGCCATCAAATTGAGTACACTCTAAATTAAAGCATTGTTGTTTAGAGTTGTCCTAATTGAATGAAAACGATTAGCATTCTAAGCTTGTCACAATTGAAACTCAATTGATTTGAAATTACAATGAATTGTTATTGTTGTTATTTGTTGTTGTTGTTGTTGTTGTTGTTATTATTGTTGTTGTTGCCGAGGTACAGCTCTGAATTATCCAGTGCTTTGGGGCAATCAAAGTCCGCTTGACAATGACAATTATTACATGGATGTGACCGTTATCCCTTCGAGTGCAGACACGCCCACTCAATGGAGGGATAATTGTGCGTTACGCATTCGCCTGTCTGGATTTGATTTTATTGCCGTGCCCCGAGGCCAAAGCCAATTTGTGCGGCCAAGCAATTTGGGCTAAGGAAGCCAAACAAACCAAACAACCAAAAAAAAAAAACGAAAGATAATTTTGGGCACATGGAAAGCTTGTTTTTTTCTGCTTCTTCTTCCTCTACCGAGCATGCAAACAACAACATAAATTGAATTGCTGGAAGGGAGTCTCAAAATGGTGGGGGGGTGGCCATAGCAGCCCTCATTAATGCGCCCTTGTCATTGCCAGGATGCTGTCGACCCATATGTGTGCTCTCGAGAGCAAATGGGGATATCATCGAGTATCCAGTATATTGGCCATTATGATTTTGGCTAAAACTGACGGCATAATTGATTTCGTTGGTCAGCACTGCTAATTAAGTTAGTCAGCCATTATACGATTTCCTTAGTTTAATCAGTGTTTCCAGAACCATAACATTTCTATGGCAAAATTATTATATAACAATAATTAGACTTTTATGCAATTACATCCCAATGGCCATTCAAATCAAATGGCGCCTGATATGTCATCGGTCTTCGCTCAGTTTCGAATTTTAGCTGATACCATTCAAAGCAAAATGCTTCAGATTTTAGCCAAAGCAGCGAATCCATAGGAAAGTGATTTTTAACCAAAACACCCGAAGCCTCGATTATAGTTTTGGGCAGCGGAGTTCGTGTTCTGGTGAGTATGCGAAGTTTCACTAGAAATTGGGGGAAATAATTTGAATTTTATTAGATAATAATAAATTAATTAATTATTAACAAAAACTCACTCATATGCGAAGCCTCCTTGGGGCTAAATAGACAGGAATAGGTGATTACCAAATCTTTGTAGTTGGTGTAGAGTATGTTGGTCTCAAAATAGGCTGTGGCAATTTTGACATTAGCATATATATAAATTTTAAATAAAATCATATTTTGTACTCACGACTATCCTTGACATTATAAGAGGCACATTGCCGACGATATCTCGAAGAGGGCAGCGGGGTGGTTGCATATGCATACCACATGCCCAAAAGCTGTGCGAAAAATATATATATATTTTTTAAATGAATCAGAAAATAATATAATATATATATATACACTATATAAACCAACCTCTTTCTTTTTAACATTTTTCATTATTGGCATATCCGGACATTTCCTGACTTTCACTAATTCTTTTCTATCCGCATAGTCTCCATTTGTGGCTATAAACATCAGCAGCAAAATCCCCAAACTAAGCGAAAATGCATTATTCATTAACAACAATTATTAATATGAAACTTACATATAGAAACCGTTCATATTATTCAGTTGACTTTACTATATATTGCAAAACGAATTCAATTTTAACTAATTTAAATTTTTAGTTTCGGTTTGCAAGCGTGTAAAATTGTTGAAATTAATATTTTGTGTAGTTTTTTTAATTTTCTATTTAAAATTGATATTTTTCTCGTAGCATGTTGTGTGTTTATTTATTTATATTTTTAGGGAAGATTAGTTTATTTTAAAATGTTTTGTTTAGCTGATTAAACACGCGTGCTGAGTTTTAAGCTCGAACTGAGCATTTTTGCTTAGAATAATAGCCTTTTATGGCTAACAATTTTCTTGTTAACAGGCAGCTGTATTACCAGCAAATATTTAAGGTAAAAATTTCTTTATTTCTTGTTAACAGGCAGCTGTACTACCAGCAAATACTTGGGCTAAAAATTGCTTTATTTCTTCTTTTGATTTAAATAACAACCACATTTTTCATCTTAAGCCGTTTTTTTTGTGGCCTTATCTACTGATATTTCTGTACTTTGTGGCTAGGGATTTTTTTTTGTTTTTTCAGCACATGTGTTTTTTATTGCCCATAAAAATGGGTTGAAAATTGTTTTGTGTCCTAAACCACTTTTGCTTATAGACAAATTTAAATAAATCAATACTTTGCCATTTTTTGCTGCAAATTAATATAAATAACTTTTTATTTTATTTTCTTTCATGAAAATGGCAATTAACTAAAGTGTTCGTTAAGTGTATTTGACACAGTCATGGTTAAGAGCTGTGAATATATTCTATTTGCCAATTATTAGTTTGCCAAATTTTTATATATGTCAAATTGGTTTTACTATTTTTGCATTTAAGCTCGATTTTATATTTCGATGCTGCAGATATGCGGGTGCCTCAAGCCACAGTGACCAGTGGCTCTGTTGTGACACTAACAGAAAATTGTGGGAAAAACTAGTTGGCTGGAAAATATATAACAAAATACATTTCAAATAAAATAAGAATATTTACTTAATTTATTACCATTGTTTTAATAACTATAAATATTGCTCATACGCGCTGTGGCAAAAAAACGTTTCTTTCTCTACATAAAAGTAAATTTTTTGCTTAATATTTATATTGCTTCTATCTTGTCATTTGTTGTTGTTGTTTGTGCATTGTGCTTTTATTTTTATTTTTTTTTTTTATGGGAATTTCGGGCAAACAATTATGCACGTAAGCATTCTAAATTTGGCCACGCCTTTCCAATTTTTCCAAATCGCAGCCACTCGATTTTCTGATGTTTTATTCAATTTGTGCTATGAAGCGAAAACGTTTTTTGTTGGCTTTTTGGCAACACAGGCAAATTATTTTGTTGCTGTTGCTGCTCTTGTTATTGTTGTTGTCGATGTTGTTGTTGTTGTTGTTGTTGTTGCATTTGCTGTTGTCGTGCGCTGTCGACGGAAATGTGTTGTTTGAACCAATTCGCATATAGACGTGTAGACAGTTGGCCTCTGGCCCAGTCCTTTCATGATTTATTTGTGGTTGGTTGGTTTTTATTAAGCTTTTCACAATTCATGAATCCTGCCTAAAACCGACTTTTAAGTGAAATGATCCTTTAACGCTTATGCAGTGATCCAGCAGGATTATTTCAAGAGATTTTATGGTTTTTTTTCTAATTCTTAAACTAAGCTTGACTCATATAAAAATGTATTTTTACTGTAAAATTATGATCTGAATCATTTTTTCTTGAAGTAAAGACAGATAACTAAAATAGATAAATGCTTACATTAAATTAAATTATGATAAATCAGCATAATTTTATTAATGACATTGTTAATGTTTTCCAACTAAATAATAAATCTTAAAAGTTTTTGATAAGCAGCCGACACATAAAATGCAAACATTTCCGATCTGTTTATACTCTTTCGCAAGTTGCAATTTAAATGAATTTTGAATGGAAAAGTTTAATGATAAGTTGGAAGTTGTATTTTCGTTTTTTTGCCTGACAATCTAATAATTAAGTAATTTATAATTACAACTGCATTTCAGTATTTGCTCCGACAGATGCTGGCAACTTGTTCTACTCAGATAAAAAGACCAAAATTATTGCACTTTTCAGCAATATTTGCTGGCAACGGTTTTCTCCTTGCAATTTTACGACTGTTTTTCTTTTCACAAAAGTTTTTACAACTAAATTTGATGGTAATTACTTGTTTTCCTCTTTGATATTGTGCTTGATTAGTCAGACGAAGTGTGAAATAAATTTTAGTTTGAGTATGATTTTTAAAATGAAAATGTCAAAGGTGCTGAACAAAATCAAACAGATGCTAATAATGCGAATTATTATGAGCAATTGAAATTGAAGTGCTACGTATACTTAATTTTATATTGCACCCACTAAAAAAATTTATTTACTATTGGAATAAATGTAATGCTTTTCGATATATAGATTTGTGTCTAACTGAAATTTTCTATTCTTAAGTTTAAGTTTTAAGCACTTTTGTTTGGAGTTGTTTTGTTTCTGATTTTACATCACGTTTGAAGGGCGAACGTGCCGAAAAAACTGAAAAAGATTTCACTGATTTCACTTAATTTAAAAAAAAAAAAAACAGAAAGTAAAAGCAAATCTGGAAGAAAAATAAATTAAATGCAATAATGGAAAACTTTGTTGGCATTGAGATTGAGAAACACTCGTTTTAAATGTTCTTTTATTTTTTTTAATACCAAGTCGTTTGTTGAATAAAAGGAAAATATTGTGTGAATTTGTGATGTGAGTTGCAATTTGTGATGATCACTTTTAAAATATTTAATTTATTTACACTTTAATTTTAAACAGCTTCTTCTTATGCTGAGTTATAATTGCCTATTTCTGATATTTTAAAATTATATTATATATTATTATATTAAAAAATAGTGAGTTAAATGTACAATCATTTGACAACTTTGTATAAAAAGTCGTTTTCTTTTTTTTTTTTTTTCATTTTAGCAACTTAGCAGGCGTTGAGGCAAGTGCAATTTTTAGAACTTAACGCGCCGCAATAACTGTGCAATATTTGGACAAATTGCAAATGACAAAGTACGCGGCAATGTGTTGGCCGTATAAATTTCATTTACGCCAGTTAAATTAATTACTGTCCACATATGTGCGGTGCGGTGCGACAGTAACAACAACAACAACAACAACAACAACAACAGCTGTCGGCCACAAAAACTAAAACAGGCCAAGCCAAAAGTCCAACAAAGAAAAATTAGAAAAAGAAGAAGTAGAAGATGGGAATGTGGCCAGGGGGGGTCGGCAGGGCGAGAAGTAGAAATGGCGTCGAGCGTGTAGCGAGCATAAACACAAAGTCATAAAGTTTTGAACATAAAAGCATTTAATTTTATTGCATTTTTGGGCAGCAGCCAGTGCCGCAGGTCGTCCGACGGACGGTCAGCCAGGCGGCCAGTCAAGTCAGCCAGCCAGACGACTATAACTAAGGCACGGCATGGCATGGCACGGATCTGGGCACTGGGCATGGTCTGCTGCTCGGATGGGGGCCAACTTAATTTGGTGCAAATCAAGCAAAACTGCAACAGCAGCAGCAGCAGCAGCCGCAGTTGGCGTGGTCGAAACTAGCTCGCTGCTGACCAGCCCGGCACAAGCTCAACCAAAAATTCGAGGAAACTTTTGCTCAAAAATTTTAACACGCTGAAAACAGCAAACTGACTAAATGACTGACTGACTGACTGACTGTTTGACTTAATGGAGGATTGACGTTCCAACGTTCCTCATTTTCGCATCGCTGACGTCAGCTTCTAAGCAAAAAAAAAAAAAAAAAAATACACCCATACACCCATACACAAAAGCCTCGACAAGCATCCTAGTCTTGGCCATTTTCTGTTTAGACATCTAGTGAAATACATATTCTTGTAATGGAAAACCCAGCTAGTGAAAAATATATGTGCCACGCTAAGATTTTTAGCTGTTTCTTGTTTTGCATTGTGTGTTTTTGGCAGGCCATGCGCATGTAAATTCAAATTATGTGAAATACTAAAAAAAAATAAATAAATGCGTATACGTAATGTGTGTGTGTGTGTGTGTTTGTGTTTTTTTTTGTGCAACAGTTTGCTTGCTGCACAAAACTGAACACATTTTTGGCACAAATAATTTATGTATAATGGATATTCCAAATGTAAAAGCGCAGACATGACACGCCCAACGACTAAAATTAAACGCATAGTTTATTATCACTTTGTACATAAAGGTATATATATATATATATATATATATATCTGGCTGACATCGGTATTCTATATAGCTTGTTTTGATGTGTTCATTAGTTATGTTAGTCATAAATGTCTTTAAACATGAAATGCATTCTTATTCTCTGAACTATGTGAAATTTTATAATTATGTATTTTTATGTATAATTTAAGTATTTATATAAAAACTTGGAATTTTAATAATTGCTAATTTTAATTTAATAGAATTATGAATTGTGAAAGGTTAGTTATAATTTCTGATAATCATTTTGATAGCCAAATTTGGCTTTGTTTTTATATTATTTTTGTGCCGATTATAATAATGAATAAATAAAAGTGCATTCTTATTTTCAGAAATATGTTGAATTTTGTAATTATATCTTGTAGCCAAAGTAATTAAATAAATAGCTTAATATTTTATATATTGATATAAAAACTCGGAATTATTCTTTGTTCATTAGCAGATCTAATAGAATTATGAAATGTTTGTTATAATTTCTAATAATAAATTTGATAGCTTTCAGCGCTTATTACCAAATTTGTGTTTGTTTTTGGTTTTGTTTTTATATTAATATTGTTGTGCTGATTATAATAATAATTAATGTCTTTAAACAAGAAGTGCAGCCTTATTCTCAGAAAAATGTGGAATTTTATAATTATATCTTGTAAACAAATAAATTACATAAATAGCTTAATATTTTATGTATTGATATA
Source organism: Drosophila dives (assembly GCA_035042365.1). Classification (NCBI taxonomy): domain Eukaryota; kingdom Metazoa; phylum Arthropoda; class Insecta; order Diptera; family Drosophilidae; genus Drosophila; species Drosophila dives. The sequence goes on along the minus strand of JAWNLJ010000233.1, from coordinate 996,916 downwards.
AAAACTTGGAATTGTAATATTTGTTCATTTGCAATACTCATAAAATAATGAATTCTAAAAGGTTTGTTATAATTTCTGATAATACTTTTGATAGCTTTCGGTGCTTATTACCAAATTTTTATAAGCTTTTCGCTTTGTTTTAATATTAATATTTTTGTGCTGATTATAATAATAATAAATGTTTTTAAACAAGAAGTGCAGTCTTATTTTCAGAAACATGTTGAATTTTATAATTATTTATTTTGATGTATTGATATACAAACTTGGAATTGTAATAATTGTTCATTTGCAGATCTAAAAGAATTATGAAAGGTTAATATATATATATATTAATTTCTGATATTATGAAAGGTGTTATAATTTCTGATAATACTTTTATCTTTCAGAGCTTATTACCAAATTTTCGGCTTAATTTTTTTTAGTATTTTTTGCTGACTATAATATTTATAAATGTCTTTAAACCAGAAGTGAAGTCTTATTCTCAAAAATATGTTGAATTTTATAATTATAACTTGTAACCAAAGAAATTACATAAATAACTAAACATTTTATGTATTGATATAAAAACTTGGAATGGTAATAATTGTTCATTTGCACATCTAATAAATTTATAAATTATTATAGGCTAGTTATAATTTCTGATAATAATTTTGATAGCTTTCAGCGCTTATTACAGATTTTGTTTTGACTTTGTTTTTATATTATTTTTTGCTGATTATAATAATAATATAATGATGAATTTTATAATTATGTAGTTTTATGTATTGATATAAAACTCGGAATTGTAATAATTGTTCATTTGCAGATCTAATAGAATTACAATTTATGAAAGGTTAGTTCTTGTTTCTGATAATACTTTTTATAGCTTTCAGCGCTTATTACCAAATTTGGCTTTTAGCTTTGTTTTTATATTATTTTTGTCTATTTTTTGATTATAATAATAATACCAATAAGCACGTATTACCTAAGATGCGATTAGATGCGTATTCCTGCAAATATCATGGACACATTGAGGAGGGCAAGGGTTAAACTGAACCATGTCCAAACATCTGTCGCAAAACTAAAAAAAATCGCATTCTTATTGTTAGCTGCATGTTAGGGACTTGGCAATAAAAACACTTTCGTATGGTGACAGCAGCTGAAACTACACAAACATATGCTGTGTGGGGCGCCGCAGTCATGCAACATAAGCATTCCGAGCAACCCAAAACGCCCCAAACACCCTCCTTTGCTGGTTCAAGAACAACGTAAACAAACCAATTTTACTTTAGTCGGAAGAAGATCTTCGCGACGATAGACGACAGTCGGAATGGGACTAGGAGCTGCGAACTGCTGGGGAGGATTAGGTGGGTAGGTAGGACATGGCCCATGGCATATGTCTGGCATGCTCATTAGGGGACACAGCGTGGCGTGGCTAATGTGGCAACAAGCAGAGACGGCGGACAGCAGCAGCAGCGGTAGCTGTGGCAGCAACAACACCAGCAGAAGCTGGAAATGCCCTTTGGGCCTGATGATTTTCATTTGACTTTGCAGGCCCTTGTTTTTTATTTCAGTTTTTTTTTGGGCTATTTTCTTATATATATATTTTTTTTTTTTGTTTTGGCCTTCACCAACATATTTGTTTCAGGGGCACACTTTCAACTTTTATTTTGGGCTTTTCGTCGCTTTTTATTGTTTTGTTGGCACTGTGGTAGCCGTCAACATTGTTGGCGTTGTTGTTGCTGTGTTTTTGGGTAATTCAATTTTTTGTCACAATTTTCATTTCAAATGACTGAAATATATTTTTACATAGCCCAACAAGCAGCCGGAGGCTGCATTGGTTGCCTGACCGAGTCCTGGCATCATTTCATGCACAATTTGTTTGGCTTTTATTTTTATTTTGCCGCATTGTTAAATTTTGCCTGACATTGGCTGTGTTTTTTTTGTGTTTTTGTTTTATTTTTTTTTTACTACTGAAAAAGGCCAACGAACATTTAATGTAACTGCCAGATGAGTCAATTTGCTCGCACAACTCGACCTGAGTGCACACCAAGGGTAGCTTTGGGTAGTTACTCCCATCTACATAAACACATACATACACACACACACACACAATCAGGATTGTGCGTGAAAACAAATTTAACAAACATTTGTAAAGTGTGAGAATTTTGGTAGAAGAACTGATTAGTTTGTCGCCAACTTTGTTTAGCCGAAATTTAACAGAGTGTTTTGCCATTTAAGAGAGCGCCAGCTTACAGCACAGAGTAAACATGACCGTGTGGCGCTCTTTCATTGTTGCGTGTTCGCTCTTCCACTGTTTGTGCGTGTATGCAGTTAACAGCTGTTAATAGCAGCGCCGCTGGACTATCAACTCTGTTAAAGACAAGCCGATTAGCGCTCAACTCGCCGCCAAATTGGGTAGAAAATTTTAATTTTCCCCCGAGTCACATTTGCTGCAACGTCTATTTTGGCATTATTGAAACGGAAATTGCGTGCGAATTGCCCTTCTAAATGGGGCATACTTCTCTTCTTGTACATACCCGCATTACGTAGTGCAATTTCTGGACTCACCTTCGTTGACTTCGGCCATAAACGACATTGTCGCACGTCAATCATCAAAATTATGATTGTAATAAACTGTTTGAGTTACGCGACAGATCCGACAAGCCGACCGATTTTGGCCGTGAGTCTAAACGACACCCGTACGGACAGCTGCCCTATTTATAAATCTGTTGTTTCGTTTATACTGATTTACGCAAATCATTTTCCACACACACACAAATCAGTGATGGATGCTGGGGACAACACTGTAATCACCGTGACAAGGATTTCGAAAGGCTTTTCACCAAATACCTAACAATAACAAATGATTCACACATTGCATTTCTTATTTATCTTTTTGCTCTTTTTTTTTTTTTTGGGAACATTCATTAATTATTCTATGTGTAGTTGGGATTAAGTCAGTGACAAAAAGGCAAATAAATTTATTTCTGTAAATTTTGTTGGAAATAAATCAAATCTTTAGTGCAAATAACTTTTTGTATATTTAGCAATTTATTATATTTATTTAAAAGTCAATAAATCATTTCCACAGTTAAATGTATTATTTGACAAATTTAATTCTAGCAAATGTCGTATTTTTTTTCGAAATATTGTAGGGTATCGTGCGGTCTTCATTATTTGGACATATATTTTGTTGATCGGCTGCAGTTCTTCCAATCTGTAAACAAATGGCCAACGTATTCATTTTTGGCAACCATTCAAAATGCACATTGCTAAATGGCAAACAATTATTCGATATTTGATGTTGGCCCGCTTCTTCCAGCTGTGGCTAGCATCTGCAATACGCTGCGTATACGCAACGACGAAAAAAATAATTATAGGCACAAATAAAAATAGTTCAAAAGCGAAAAACATGCCATAACCGAAAACAATTCTTTTTTCCACATATGAATATACTTTTTCACATCACATTGTGTAGTTTTTAGCAATTTGTAGTCCAACATTTGATTTATCCCACAATTGTTTATTTATTTTTGTGTTGAGATTCTATTGTTGGACTACCTGCTCTGGCTGACCATCATCAATATCACAAAAGTGATTTAGTATTCCTGCCAACCCCCCCCTGGTTGAAATGTTTGATTTATTGTGGCCAACTGCGGCAGTTGTTGAGCATTTGTCGATAAGCGGAAAAAGCGCCAACAGTGAAAATAGTGGCCAAAAAAAAAGAGATACAATTGAAATAAGTTCAGCAAGAAATCTATTAACTTTTAAGCTTTTATAGATGTACTTTTAGGCTTTCTTCTATGGGATATGAAAAGTGTAGAAATTTTCAAACTTTGTCACTGAAATAATTAATAATATCGCATGTGAAATAGTTGTAGAAAAAACCAAAATCCAACAGTTACATAACAAAAAAGTGTAACAAAAAAGTGGCGCGCATTAAATGCCATTCGTAGGTGTTTGTCTGTTTGCGAGTGTGTGTGAGTGTGTATGTGTGTGTATTTGAGTGTGTGATTGTGTTAATGACAAGTGTTTTCGTGCTCTTTTCGTGTGTGCCGCATAATGACAAGGATGTCGATGAGTATAATGACAACATCAATGCTGCTGTTGATGATGGGAATGTAAGAAATTGTGGCATGGGCAGGCCAAGAAGGACGAAGACTGGAGGCAGTGGCGGCGACTGATACTGTCTGTATGAATGGAGGAGCACTTGGGTAGCTTGTCCCGGGTGCCAGCTTAAAGTGCTTGTTAGACGCTTTTCTTGTTGCCGCTGCTGCTGCCGCTGCTTCCACTGCTGCCTCTGTCACTGTGTCTGCCACTGCCACTGTGTCTGCCACTTGCTATTTAGCCATTCGTTTGCACCATTGAAGATGCTGTCAATGCGAAATTGAGCTTTCAGCATAAACACGTTGTCAACTGATACGCGTGACTGCTCACGCATGCCAAGCAAAATATTTTGTTCATGCCACCTGCCCTGTACCTGCACCATTATTGTTGCAAGTTGCCATTGTTGTTGTTTGCCTAACAGTTGCTTTTCAGCTGGATGGAATTACGTCAATTTTGTGATTTATCACTGACTTTTATTTTGTTGATTGTAGTTTATGTCTCTTAATAGCTGTCTATAAAGTTTGACAAGTCATTTAATTTTCTGTCCATTTTACATTTATAATTAAAATAAATCTGTTGAAAACTTTAAAGAAACTGCTTTTTAAAATGTGGGGGGAAAAAATACTTAGCCAGCTGCTTGCAGGGTACTTTTAAGTTGGATACTACCTTTTTTTGTCTAGACTACATATTTTTGTTTTGTCGATATTTTACCTCCCCCCTCGTCTAGGTTTTCTCACTTCTCACTTCTCGAGCATCACGTTGCAAAGCTAAGACGCCTTAGCCCTTAGGTGATTTTCAAGAATTTCTTTTTTTCTGACGGTTCCTGACTGCTGGGACCTAAACTAATTTCATGGAAAAGTGTGCGAAAAATGTATTACATTTTTATACATATATTTATATATATATATATTTAAGCATATTTTGATTGTTGGTCAAAATTTAAGAAACTTTAGTTTACAACTGAAATGCTTGTGCGTTTTCTATTGTTAATTAAATTATTAAATAATTAAAAAATTGTTGTATTTGTTAGGAATAATGTTAGCTTAGTTTATTTCCTAAATTCCTAAATTATTTTCAAATTTTTATGCTTAAATTTGCTTAGCTCAAATTGCTTAACATTGACACCACTTGTAAAATAACAAATTGTTTGACAATTAAATGATCCACTTGAAATGTGATTTTTCATCTTTAGCTTGAGGCATAATTTTCTAGCCAAAATGTTAATAGGAAGCACTTAAGCAGAACGCACAACTGAAACTCAAGTAGCGCAAAATTCATTTGAATTGCAAATGAGAAAATGTCCTAATTGAAAACTTTGCCACTCTGCGGGATGGGTTGGGATTGGGATTGGGATTGGGATTGGGGAATGTCAGGAAGGCGTCAAATTTGCCTGTCAGCGTCGCTGCGCGGAGCTTAAAGTGTTAACTCAGAGCTGCCAATTCAGCCATTAATCCAAGCGTGAGACGGGGGTGTAAGATGCGCTTTTAATTAGGACTTCAAATGGCAACTGAGTGAGCCGTTGTAGTAGGCCTGGCCCAAATATGTAACTGAAATCCGCAATTGACAAACCAGTTGAACACTAAATGGGCAAACGTGCGGAAAGCCTAATTTAAATCTGGCTGCGAAACAGTTGCGAAATGCGTCCAAAGGATGACAGCATAAAGCATCTTAACTTGGGGTTAGGAATCGCCCATCACGGCCCAATTTGGCCCGCAAGAATCCAGCTAAGCCATCGTCGTTCTCCACTTGTTGGAATCGTGTCAAGGCTGAAATCACAGAATCTGAAGTCAGATATGTTGCGTAGCGGTTTTTATTTTAGCTATTTTTTTTTTTTTGTATCAATATTCGTTAATTACAAAAGACATTTTTGCCTGGAAATTTATGACATTTTTTATTCAGTTTTAAGAATTATATACATTTAAGTAGAGCTGCACTCCGTTTAATTTAATTATTGAGTTCTTAATTTATATAATAATCAGCCTGTAATTAAACTAGATATTTTTATGTAATTGACAATTTTTTTTAAGTAAATATCAAAGTGTATTTGATATGTCATATTTCTTGAATATTTTTTGTAATAATCAGTTTGTAATTATATTAAATATTATTATATAATTGAAAAATTTTAAATAAATTGTAAATCTTTTTTTATATAGTATTTTTCGAAGAAAAGAATAATAAATTATATTTAATTATAAAAAAATTGTGTGTACTTCATAATGAAATAATCAGTTTGTAATTATATTAAATATTATTATATAATTTAAATTTTTTAAATAAATTAAAAAGTTTTTTTTTATATAGTATTTTTCAAAGAAAAGAATAATAAATTGAATTACATTACAAAACTTGTGATTACTTTAAAATGAAATGGATTTTAGCTTGGATTATTATTTTTATTTGGTTTAAAAAATATGCCATAGACATATGACACAGCCGGATAGCATTTAGTGACAACTGCTTCATCCCGTTCGGTTTCCATGGTGAACTGGCACCGGTCGGAGGCTGCTTTTAGTTGTTGTTCAGTTCAGTTTGATTCTTAATGAATCTTTAGTTGGCAGCATCAAGTGAAACTGCATTTTCTTACAATGTCGCAGTGCACATTAGTTTTTCTTAATCTGACGTAAGGCCAACCAGCGTCAGTGCGTCAACGTTGCGTATGAGTAACGTAATTGATTCTGGCAATTAGCAGCTAACAACAACAACAACAACAACAACAATGTCGATGTAGTTGTTAACGTCTCTCTGCTTTCGCACAAATCTCACTCCAAAGGTGTCGACAGGCTGAACTTCAAGTTTTACCTTCCATAAATTAATCAACCTTATTTTTATTGCGCGCCAAAAAGTAAAAAATAAAACCGAGACGAATTTAAGTAATATAAAAATTTGAAATTTCTTTTCTTATATTTTATTTTGATCAAAATTCGAGTTGTATTTATTGTTAGCTTGGACTTAAATTTGTGACCCAAGCTGTTGCATTTATATTTAACAGATGCGCTTCCCAATTTGCCATAAGCCAAGAATGCTGCTTTTTGTTTTGGCCATTTGCAAATATTGTTGGTTAAATTGACTCATACCAAAAACACAGTTTTTTGTTTTAGTTCCTCAAATCATCTCCTAATGCAATATATATATATATATATAATCCATTCCTACTTATAATATATACTAATATAAACATCATTAGCAGCATCAAAAAACAAGGGCAACAAAAATTAATATTAAAAAAGAGGGAACAAAAAATTCAATTAGAAAAAACTATTCAACATTAAAGCAGTTGTTTTACAAAAGTTGACGCTGACTTTGACCTTGGCAAGCAATGTTTTTATTTTTGTTTTTTTAATTTTTCTATGCCTACTACAGATTTACAATGACGCTGAGGAAAAACCCACAGAAGCTTCCTGCAACTGTGGACATGCTCTAATTGCAAAATGCATTTAACGATATAACGAATGCAATTTTATTGGGTCACATCGGAATGCATTTCCTTATGATGCCTGCTCCTATGTAACTAAGTGCGCTATTTTCACTAATCTCGTTGTTGGACTGGCAGCAACAACAACAACAAGAAATGTAATAAAAAAACATATAATAAATATAGAAAAAACAAGAACATGAACTAAGCAACGCTTGGCGTAAAAAACAATTTCAAGGCCATTGACACAGTTAAGGCGCGAGGAGCGGGTGACAGCGGCAGGGGCAGAAGATAGAGAGACGGGCTGGGCTGGTGGCAGATAGAGACTTGGCGCTTGTGGAGCATGAAAGGCATTCGAGTATATATTGAAGGAGCTTGGCTGCTGCGATAAACCAAGCAGCTGCCAGCAGCTTCTAGACTGAAAAACCCCCCCTCATAATCCCCTCCCCGCACACTTGTTTAGTTTCCAACAAGTGTGCGACGAAGTGCAAATGTTTAGGTTCTCTTTAGCTACAATCAATATACAAATGTGAATACATACATACATATTTACATACATATATATATATATATATATAGGCGGACTATGTGGCAATCTGAGCAGACGCAGTAATATTGTAAGTAATATGGCAAATACTATAAATATTTAAAAATATCTGAAGCTCGCCTAATTTTTAAAAAATCAAATGTTGTTAATTCAGTTATTTATCTCTCTTAAATCAATCAATACGCTTAATTTATTTTACAATTAAATTGTTTTATTTACACACTTTGACTAATGTCCAGGCAAATAAACAGAAAGTTTTCCAATCAAAAATGTATAAATTAATCAAATTGTGTGTTTGCTTTTGACGTCGATGCAAAGTTGATTGAACTTGTAAAACGCGAAGCTTATTTAAAACAAATACACTTAGATATATATAAATATATATATATATATAAATATATATACAAACGCAACAGGAGAATCATCAACCAGATCAGATCGAACGACATATAAACAATGTATCAGAAATAATTTGGTTAGCAGGTAAATTAAACAAATTAAACAGAGTTCGATAAATGCTTATTTAATTTTTGTATGTATTTTAAAATTAATGTTTTTTCTTTTTTTTTGTAATATTGGTAATGATAAATTAATGATTCAATTATAAATGCAAATTCGAAGAAGGAAAATTAATGCAAAAACTGTGGTATATTTATTTAATTGTAATAAAAATTAATCTCTTAAATTCATTAATATGTTGTTAACTATAACCAAAAAGGGTTATGTAAATTTAATTAATTGTTTATGAAATGTCATGAAAAAGAATTTGAAAACACAGTTTTATGGGGTTTTTTTTTATTGAATGTGTGACAAATCTGCAAACAGCGCGAAAGTAATTAATTTTAAGTATATAAAATAAAATTTCATTCTTTATTATTTTGTATTTAGCTGGAATTGTCTTGGAGAATCATTTATTATACCAGTTGTTCTTCGTTGCTTAAATTCTTAATATTTTTTATTTGTTGTGGTTTTTTGTGCCTTATTAAAGCTATTCTTTACAATTTTGACAATCTCTTTATTAACACGGCCAAAAATTCGCTTGAAAATTGCGGTGCACAATTTGGGAAGAGCTGGAGCTGGAGCTGAAACTGAAACTGGATGCTTAGATTCATATTGAGCAGCTGGAGAGGAGCGTCATCAGTTAAAGGTAAGCTGCTGGCTTTGGCATAATTTGCGTCATGCAGTTGCTGGTCGCATCCCCTGCCTCTGCCTCTGCACTGCGCCCCTCTCACATTTCATTTGCAATTTATTGAAACGAAGTTAACCTTGAATTTGGCTAAAAGTCTTTTAATTTTATTTCTGCTTTCGGTTTTTGCTTGCGACTTCTCGTTTTTTTTTTTTGTTTTTTTTTTTGTCTTCTTCTGCTTAATGCGTCCGTCTGCTGATGATTCTGGCTCTTACTGTTGATTACTTTAACGATGATGTCCATAAAATGTATTTCATGCTTCAACATTTTCGGCATGTTGTTGCCGTACATTCAACGGGCAACAGGTTTCACAAAAAATCAAAAAAAAAAAGTACAGAAAGAAAAACAAGAAGTTTACATTGCATTGCAGACCAAAATTATTCTCCTGATTATTCGAAATATTATTATGATTTTCTATGCTTTATAATATGAGTTTTCTATTTTGCAATTGGCTGTGTATTGCATTTTTTAAAGATAATATCGATTACTAACTTAAATATTATATTTCGGCCGATAAGGCAAATATAAGCCAATTATTAATAAGATACCTTTAAAACTGAATACAACTTATTTAAAATATATATATATATATATATATGTATCTTAAGACAAGTCAAAATATAATGTATAATTAAAGTATATAATTTGTGAATGAGCAACAGGTTTGAGATTTTTAATCTATTCATAGCCCAAATTCACTCAAAATTCACAATTTTGCTCAGTCGAATACTATTTGAATTTTGCTTTCCCACATTCCCCATTTCAAATTAATCGGCTTGATGCCCAACAAAACGGTGACGTTTTCAAATTGTATATTATTTTTCCTTTATATATATATATTTTTTTTATTTATTTGCTATTCTAGTTTGTTTGTCTCACTTTCGACTGACATTTCAGATTGTGTTATTGCAGTGCAGTGAACTTGCTCCTAGTCGATTAACATATTCGATTAGTGAATATATTTTAGTTAATCATTGCTTTTGCTTATGTGACTAGTGTGTCTGAGTATAGTTATATGTGTGTAAATTGACTATAAAAAAAGAGTGGGTAATTAAAGAAAATTACCAGAAGCACACCAGCTTAGAAGCTATTCTAAACTCAGAAAACCTTAAGAAAGCAAATTTAATTAGAAATAATATTAAAAATAATTTTATCTTTGAGCCATTCTAAAATCAGAAAATAGTAAAAAAAAAGTTAATTTTATTAGAAATAATATAAAAAATATAAAATGCAATTTTAATAATTAATATCAAATAAAAATCGACCTAAGTATGTTTCTGCATTTTAGAATTAATTGCTAAATTCTTAGAGTTTAAACATTTACCAAGCTTGGAAGATATTTCAATGAAATCATCCAAAAAATTTCTCACAAACCCATATTTCCTTCATGTTATAAACTATAGTTACCAAAATTGGAAGGTAAGAACCTATTTTAATTTCGGCCAGGGCTCATTTTAGAGCTAAGGTTACCAAGCTTCGAAGGACTACAACGAAACACTTTGTTAATTTTTTGACCACGCCCACTACCGCTCTTAATTTTTCGGAAAGCCTATGTGTGAATATAAAATAATCTTCCGAGCAAAAAAAAAGAAATGACGCTGTCGAAAAGTTGAACTGATTAACCAGATAATCCTAAATATAATACATATAATATGTATTCAATTACTCTACAAGATTTAAATTACTTTCATACATAAAATGAAGTTAAAAAAAATCAACGGCGTCGCGTCGAAGTTCATTGAATTATCGGCTAGGTTATAGTCTTATTATATATCCATTTCTTTGTTTATATTAAATGTGATTGTCATTTAAGACAATTGTTTTGATTCGCGTAGTTTCTTAGATTTATTATCTTTTTTTTCGTAAATACATATTACTAAAAGGTGCCGTAAAAGTTTATATGGCCCCAATTCGATGAACGTATGAGATATGAAAATTATATAAATAAATCTTAGTGAAGCCATGAATTGTTGTAATTGGAGTTATCTTCCAAAAACATTGGTTGACTTGCTAAGAACAAAGTTTGTAAACAAAGGAAAATGCATAATCTTGAAAATAAATTGTTTTTACCTTAGATGTATCCATTTTTTTTTGTTTGAATGTATTTTATTTTTAAGTTACGTTCACCCAACTTGGTGTGTCATAAATAAGAAACTGATGCGGAAATAAAATATTTGTATATGGGAAAATCCATTGGGAGAGGAAAATGCATATTCTAAGTGACAAAATGAGTAATTGTGGAGCATTGCACAGCATATGAACTGCATTTTCCATCCGTTTTCCAACCATCAATCTACGGATTTTGGAGGAGACAACTTGCTGGTCATTTAAAAATGCACACACAAAAAATCATTATCATAAATACCAATAATTTGTGTGCTTACTAATATATTCATTATAATCCGTAGGCATAAGTATCTGGCATATACAAGCTTAAAATAATTGTCATTCGGCAGATGACTTGACGTATCCTCGTCATCATCAACATCAGCATTAAGACTCGAATGATTAATTTTTATCATTGTTCTGTGAAAATAGCATCTGTTGCGCCAATGACCGCCCAGACGGTCAAAAGAGGCTGCCAGCCACCCAGCCAACCAGCCACTCGTCTGATTTCCCATCTGGAGACGGTTCTACAAGCAACCACCCAGCCAGCCACCCACACAAAATAACGCAATAAGCCTCAATTAAATGATAATTTATTGTAGGCTGCCCTGTCAACTGTCGCCAAGTTTTGTATACATACATTGATCTCATTTAAATATCTAGTATATTTAAAAATTGCGCATGTTCATCTACAAAGAACTGATTTAACATAATATTGCATTTTTCTTCTTATCATATCTACTATTTTTATATTAATTTTAAGAGAGAGAAGTAAAAAATTTCTAAGACTAGTTATAACTAAATAAAGAGTTTATTTTTGGATAAATAATATAAATAATAAAATAAAAATCTTCAATAAAATTGAGTTGTTTTTAGTATTTAAAATAATTTGTATATTTTATTATTTATAATAATGTGTGTGTCGTTTGATTATAAAAATTTTTTAACAATTAATTAATATATTATAATAAAAAACATAATGTTTTTTTTACTTCTTTTCATATCTACTATTTTTATATTTATTTAAAGAAAGAGGAGTACAACATTTTTGAGAATTATAATATAGTCTCAAATAAAATTGAGTTGCTTTAGTATTTATAATATTAATTATATTTTAATATTTATAATAATAATAGTTTCACTTATTTATAACCATTTTTTAACAATTAATTAATATACTGTAATAAAATGTGTATCCGCTTAATTTTAACAATTAAATAATATATTATAATAAAAAACATAATGTTGCGTTTTACTTCTTATCATATATACTATTTTTACATTTATTTAAAGAGAGAGGAGTACAAATAAAATTGAGTTGTTTTAGTATTTATAATAATAATTATATTTTATTATTTAAAATTATAATAGTTCCGCTTAATTACTACCATTTTTTAACAATTAATTAAAATACTTTAATAAAATGGTGTGCGCATAATTTTAACAATTCAATAATATATTATAATAAAAAACATAATGTTGCATTTTTCTTCTTATTATATCTACTATTTTCTTATTTATTTCAAGAGAGAGAAAACTACACAATTTTTGAGAAAAGTTATTACTAAATAGACAGCATATTTTCGTATGAATAATATAAATAATAAAATAAAAGTCTTAAATAAAATTGAGTTGCTTTCTTTATAGTAATTTTTATATTTTATTATTTATAATAATATGTGTTCTGCTTAATTATAACAATTATTGTACAATTAATTTATATATTATAATAAAATGTGTTTCGCTTAATTATTACAATTTTTATTACACTTTCCTATTTCTATCATAATTATTTTCTATAATTACCTGCATATAATAAAACTGCTTTTCAATTATTATATCTATTTGTTTTATATATATATTATTTTTTTTTATACTTTGAAATATTTAATTAATTATACCTAGCACAATTTAGTTAAATTTATTTGGATGTAATATTTTATGACCACTCTTTATACATTATTGTAGTAGTTTTTTCTTCTGCGTAAAATTATTGTATAATTATTAAAATTAAACTTATCATTGAGGTGACAAAGCCAGAATCAACATTTTTTGCAATAATGTATAAAATGTTTGTATATAACTTATATGGTATATGAAGGATACCGCCTGACATAGGTTATCATTGTCCAAAACAACAACAACAACAACAAATATGTCAAGTTCATCTGTTCATATTTGTTTGAGCCGTTTTGTAAGGCTCTTCGCTATTAAACCGACATTGATTTACATATTTGTGTACATATCCAACACGTAAACACAGACACACACACAGACTTATATAAACCAATGGGGTTAGAACTGAAGTTAAGTAACGAAATCCAGGAAATCTGTTTGCTTTGGCATTGGTTTGACTCAGCAGAAGAGCTGGCCATATAAAAGTTGGCCAAGGCATAAAATATCCTTAAATTTGAATTTGATGTGTTGTGTGTGTGTGTGTGTGTGTCTGAGTGTGTGTGAAGCAAGTTGACGAGTGGATCCGAATGTGCTCAGAGTGTATGCACTTGACCAGACAGCTCATATTGAATTTAGCACAGTCTGTTGGCCCGGTCCAAAGACATCCAAACCGGTTCTGAGCAGGCCATTCAGTTACTACCTTTCTGTGTGTGTGTGTGTGTTACAGTGTGTTACAGTGTGCGATTGCGATCGCATCTAATATCAAGTTCAAGGTCATCATACACGTGTACATCTATATATTATTAACAAATTAAAAAATCAAAAGAGCGTTTTTCCTCTCTCTCTCTCCGTTTTTAGCCATACTCTTTGACTGTAATTGTTGGATGTTAAATGCAGCTGTCAGGTTCATTTAATGAGTTGGCCAGATAAACACCAGGTTCTCACGATTACACCCACACACTGCAACTGCAAAATAATGTAGAAAATGTGATCATGATTTATACGCCCCTGTCTTGGCGCGAATTGCGACACATCCAATTGCAACAGGTGAGTAATGTTTTTCAATTGGTTTTGCAGGTAATTGGAAGCTGCAATATTCTATGTCAGCTTTGGTACCAGCCAGTACCAAAAATGACTCAGTTGCATTTCCAGCGAAGTCGAGACTCTAAACAATAAAACAAAGGAAATTAACACCAAACAAGTTGTGTTTGTGTTTCAAATTACTCATACGCACTGTGTGCTTTGCGATATGGATCCAGTTTTGTTCTAGGGAATTATGCCCAAGCAAATGCAGAACAAACACACAACATTTACAAACAATTTCATTCCAACGAATGAATGATAAATGTTACCAAGATACCAAAATGCATGGAACACATTTTTCAGTCGTCAAACATTCATTTGACTTGTGTCTGGCAACAATTTGGCAATTTGGCAATTTGGCAGTCATCAGCAGCCATATTTGCACAGCAGCCATACAAATTATTTACACATGTCTGTTTTGCAAATGTTTGTAACTTTAACTGTTAAATTTCGGACCCCTTTTTTCACACACCCTGTACAAATGTGTCGAAAGGGTATGAATGAAGTTGTGTAAACTATGTAAATAGGTAAAAGCCATAAGCTAAATTATATTATTAATTAGTATTATTTGTTCGTCTCTAAGAGTTATTTACTTCATGTTAGAAATAAAAAACAACTGTTTGGAAAATTGTAAGATAAACTCAGAATATTTATTTTGATTAATTTTATTTATTTATTAGCCGATTATTTGATTTTCTCAAGTTGAAAATTACAAACTTAATTATTCTCATTTGTTTTTTTTTTCTGCTCTCTTTAAATATTTGGATTAGAACAAACTTTAATCAAACTTTTTATAAATGTAATAAAGTTATAAAAATACATTTTAACATATAAAATTTAAGCTTTAAATGCTTATAAATGTAATCACATTATAAAAATAAATTTTAACATAAAAAATTAAAGCTTCATATTTTTTACTTAAGTTCATTTACATAATTGACATAAAACTTTAATTACAAACGGCAATAATCTGTTTTTAAAAGTAATAAAAGTTTTTTATTTTTAAAATATGAAAATGCTTATTTTAGTTGAAAAATTTTAATAACTTTTCCATTAACTAATTCATTTTAGTTTTCATACTCTTTTTGGGTACTTAGACCCATACGGACGTTATTGTAATATTTTTACTATTCAACAATTTTAATTCTGGGTGCAAAAAGTCAGTTCATCTAAAATGCAGCAGAAAGTTTTTCAAAATGCAAACGTGTTCGGTAAAAGTTTTCAAAATAGCTCTGACTAAAAAGCAATTGTATAATTCCAGAGCACATTTAACTTTTTATGTGTAAATTATTTACATTTATGTGAATATTTAAATACAATGGTGCAGCCTAGAGCTCAAACAATTCGTCAAAAATGCAGTACTAAAAAAAAAAAAAAAAATCGCTCTACACCTTTATAATTTATTTATAAAAATAAATACAGATTAGTTAATACCAACAAATTTTCTCATTTCAACGAAACCAATTAAATTTGTGATTAAATTTGTCGGCTATTGTGCACAGATTTTTTTTTAGCTTAAAATCTAGCTAGATTTTTAAATAGAAGCGTTTTTTTTTTGATTGTCATGAAACCCGCTTGGACAGATGCAATGTTTGCTTTTGGGTTTGGTTGCTGTTTTCAATTCGCTTACATGTGAATATTTTCACCAGAGAGAGAGACAGAAAGAGAGAGAGAGAGAGAGAGAGAGAGAGAGTGTTTTTTGCTTGTATGGGTGACCATGAAATATTCACACAACGAACGCTTCCACTCAGCCGATTCCAGTCTCTTTGTGGACCTGGCTGCGACGCAGATTGACGCTTCATTACAACCGCGTTATGCAATCTGGGCCCAGAGCAGAGCGGAGCAGACAACGAACACATTGACAAATGCAAGCTGCTACTACACATTGTGTGCATATGTGTGTGTGTGTGTGTGTGCGTGTGTGTTTTCGAGAGAGATAATTTGACGATGAGGCGTGCTAACATGTGCCAGCGGCCTGGCTCTGTGTCCGATTCTGATGGTTTGTTTTTCATGCAGTGAATGCATGTGAGATCATCATCATCATCATCACCATCTTCAACATCATCATCTTCAACATCATCATCATCAGCTAGCAAACAAAATTCTACGTTCTGTATTCGCCCCATGGAACAGGCCAACAATTTTACACAGTGGTTTTTTTTTTGCTACTGCTGCGCTGCCCGTTGGCTGCGAAGCGTAAATTGCAATTATTTCACATGACATGAGTTTGGCGTTACCCATACACCCCAACCCTACCCTTAACCCTACACCACCACAAATACACACACAGAAATGTGCAAAAAAGTTGGACCTTGAGGTTAGCGCAACTAATGCGCGACAATTGTTAGCAACAAGTGCACAGAAACCAAACCAGAAACACACACACACACACACACACACACACACACACACACATACACACACATATATATACACATTAAAACCAAAACTCTATAGTACTTATTATTATTTGTAAATCTACGAGTAGCCTGCAAATTTGCATAAATAAATATAATTTTTACCTACGCCAAGAGCCGCTGCCATTTTGCACTTGTTAACCACAGTCAAAACGAAACGAACAACGCGTGTTGCCAAGAAATGTATTTTCCATCCAACTGGCAACTGGACAAGCAAGATTCAAGCCCAAAGCCAAAACCAAACCAAACCGAACCCAACCAAAAATCGAAGAAGAACGAACAACAATGATGACGATTCAGTTGGGCGAATCATTTAGCATTGATCGTGTTTAATTCGATACAAAAATAAATAAATAAATAAATAAAAAATAAATTTCGTTGCGTCAAACAGCAAAAGAATTTCTTGTTTCACGTTTTGGTCTTGCGGCATTGTGTGATCCGTAAATGGTTGGCCTCATATGGAGTGGAATGAAATAGTCGTTGTGTCTTTGCTTGGATCGATTTATGTCCAAGTCCATAATATGGATTGAGTAATTGAGACTCCAAAAAATTCAAAAGCGTGGATAAAATTTAAGTGGAGTCTTTGTTCATTTTTATTTTAAACGGTTATCAAAAATCTACAATATTTAGCAGAATTGAAATGATTGTAAGGAAATTCAAATTTATAAATTCAAAAGAATTTCATTAAGAAAAAGTTTTGCCAGCCATTTATTTTTATATTTTATTATATTTAATTTTATTTTATTTATATAATTATTTGATTTATTTTATTAATTTTATTTATTTTATTTATTTTTATTTACTTTATTTATTTTATTAATTTTATTTATTTTCTTTATTTTATTAATTTTATTTATTTTATTTACTTTATTTATTTTATTTACTTTATTTATTTTATTAATTTTATTTATTTTGTTTATTTTTATTTTATTTGTTTTATTTATTTTATTTATTTATTATTTATCTATTATTTATTTATTATTTGTTTATTATAACTTTATTTACTTATTTATTTATTGATTATTTATTTAGTATTTATTTATTATTTATTTAATATTTATTTATTATTTATTTATTTATTATTTATTTTATAATTTATTTTAAATTTTGTATTAAATGTAAGGACTGAAAATCTACTTAAGACGGCTCTCAAATATTCACAGACGTTCACCAAATAATTTTATGCAGCACATTTTATTTTATTATAAATTGAATAATTCTAACTTTGAGAATTATTGTTGATATGTCCACATCGAAGCTGGCTTAATTTATTTCATACAGATGCTAACAATCCATTAAATCATTTGTACAATTCAATTGTTGCATTTCATTTCATATAACCAAAACCAATTTTATGGCTACATATTTTAGCATTTTACGGCTCAAGCAGCTAAAGAAATAATATTATAAAAAATAAAGAGCGGACAACAAACAAAAAAATTGGTTTAATTTTCATCTCATTTTGCTAGTTGGTTGACAGCTGGCCGCCAGCCTCTAAAATTCTCGTGTTTATCGACTATATATATATATATATATATATGTATGTGTGTGTATGTATATATATTTAACGCATTGCGTTCACCAGTTTTGGGGTTTTCAAGTACAAACCGCAAGACGAATTTGGTCATTTAAAATTGCGGCGTTGTCTTGGTCTGCCCGCTGATGGATGGTTGAATGGACGGGCACTTGGACGCTGGCTGGCTGGCTTGGATGGTTTGTTGGATAGATGTTTGGTCTGCCTGCCTGTTTACAATTGTCGTCATTGTCAACGTGTTTTACTTCTCTTGCCGGGGCGTTACCAGCAACAACAAAAAACACAAATAAAAAAAAAAACAACCACAGCTTTGTCTTCGACAGCCGCTGCAAATGACCCATTTAACGGGCCAATGCACAAGATGCCGAAGCTGAAGTCGAAGTCGAAGTCGATGCCTCCATGGCTCTTTGGTTAGCCACTTGCTTACGTACTTACTTACCTACTTACTTACCAACTTAGCTTGGCTTGGGCCAATTGGGAACGTGGGAGATTTTGTGTCTCAAGTACATGGCACGGTCCGTGCTTGGACTTGAAAATCAGCTCGATAGATTAGAACTTGGCTAATCTCTATCAATTTGGTCTGAATTGCATGTGGATATTGCTAGTTGACTTGGTTGGTTGGTTGGCTGCTTGGCTTTGTAATTACGGCCATTTAAATGCAAATTCTCAAATGAAGTGTGAACTGCATTTGTGTATATAACTAGCTAACTATATATATATATATACTATATATACTATATATATATATATATATGTTTGTAAATATATTTAGGTATATTCATTTAGCGTGTTACAAGCTGAACTAAATTAAGAATTTTAAGGCTAGAAAAACTTTATCGTACTACCAAAATTGGAGTTTAGTTCTTGCACTCAATTTTTGGACTTGACTGCATATTTATTATGAACAAAGATTTAATAAATGCTTATTACATTAAATTTTTTATTAAAATGATTGCAAGAAATCCAAATGATCAATTTGCTTAGCTGTTTGTTGTTGTCAGCTTCTGTCGACCATTTTGTGTAATTTATGTCTATCATTTTGCTGCTGCTGCCAGCTTGTTTTTTTTTTTTTTATATGTAGTCATTTGTTTTATAAGCACAATAATAATAGCTGGCTTGGATTTGCACTGCATCACTGCCGGAGGGGTTAGTTGGTGTCATTTAATCTGTTGCTGCAACATATGCAACATAAATGAAATCATATGTTTATCTTAATCAGCCTCGTTAGTTTTTCGCATATTTTTTGCGTGACAGAAAAATATAGTTGAAATCATGTCGATTAATTTGTTAAATGAAGTTTTTTTTTTTTCAAGAACATTTTGGCTTTTGTGCAAGGTCTGTCTTGGCTGGAAACTAAATAGCTCGTCAATCATGTGTTAAGCACAAAGATCACAGCAATGGACCAGGCTCTCAAGTATCATTAAAGTATCATCAAACATGATCAACATGTGCATTAGTAACAGCAACATCCAACAGCAACATCCAACAGCAGCCATCAATTATGCAAACGACAAAGTGTGAAAATGTTTTCAAAAACCCCTCCCCAATCCCCTCCCGACTGTTTGTATTTTGATTTGTATCTGTATCTATTTGACTGGTAACTGACTGATATCTTTTAGTATTTGTAGCAGCTGTCTAAGGCAAATACAATTTTGCACGATTTTCTGTAATTTAAGCGAGTGTGCGGACAGTCAATAGATATGTATATATATCTATATATATATAGATAGATTTATTTACGAATATCTATCGCATCGATGTGCGAGAGCATTTGTATCTGTATCTGTATCCGCTGGCATTGAGTGGTTTAGCAGCATGTGGCAGGCCATGGAGTCGCAATGTTGGTGACTCAATATGCCTACTATTTGTGCATATTGTGTTTGTTTTTTTTGTATTTGCATTGGTAATTTGTGTATGCACTTGAAATCAACTTGCACTGCAATTACAACTAGCAATATCAGCGCAGTTTCGATGGCTCACACACACACTGAGATGTAAATGCCAACAAAATGGCACAAAAATAGCTTTGCTGAACTTGAAATGACAGTCGACCGACAGCAGTTAGCAGACAAATTAAAACAAACTAAAAACAAAAAAAAAAAACAATACAAAAATGGCAACAGAAAATCAAAGCGAAGCTTTCAACCTGCTAATTTGTATGTCAACTGTGCAACTGTGCGTCGCATGTAACCGAAAGTTGTCGACTTTTTACGGATTTTTTCAGATTTTTACATTTTTCGCGTGCTAACAAAAAAAAAAAAATGCTGACATGCAATTGCCAGCAACTGTTATGCGGTTGCCAATTGAAACCTCAGCGTTTCTAACCTTGTTGCCGCTGCTGTTGCTGCTGTTGCTGCTGCTCTTTTTTTTTTTATACCTCACCAAATTCATTTCACATGCGCCAGTTTCAAGTTTCAAACAAACATTGCGCATACGCCGCATTGTTCGTGGTCAATTTATATTATTATTATTATTATTATTAGATGTAATGCGAGAAATTCTTTTGCCGCATCATTTTGCTGGGCCAAGTTGCATTGGTTTGATCTCTCGTAAATTCGTAGTTTTATTACCCGAAGAAACGTCAAAACGAAAGGCAAGCTGAAAAGCTGACCAAAACCGCAACGAGTGCTTCCTGGTTGACCTTGTCCAGTTATTAAAATTTCCATCCGCAGATTGTGTATGCTGGCGCTGAATGAACTCGCTGTCCATGTCCAGGCTGTTGGAGGCTTCGGGCCAAGCCAATTCCTTTACACTTGTTGACCTTCGACGGCCGCTTCTTAATCATGCATATGAACCGAAACCGAAACGGACAGACAGGCGGACAGACAGGCGGACGGACGGACAGATAGTGAGAAGAATGCAGGCGGCATTAAATTAAACACTTGAGATCATGGCAACCATGGCGACAATAATGAACAATGATGAACTCGATTAAAGAAGCCGGGGCACCTATGCCAAACCAGTTGATGCCAAGGCTCAGACCAAAAACCAGAGCACTTCAGTTTTACATTTTGTGGATGTTGTCGTTGTTTGTTGTTGTTGTTGTTGCTGCCCCTTGATTGCCTCAACTCTGTGGCGGTGGACAGTGTTTTTTGCCAAAAGTCGCTCAACATCTTTGCGACTGCAACATTGGCCATCGACATTCTCGTTTTGCCACTTTGGGATTAAGCTTGAAATATGTTGCATGTATTCATAATAAAGAAAGTTGTTTTTTTCTTTTGTGCAGCAAAGCAGAGTATACAAAATAAATAAACCGATTCCTGATCGAATTTGTCACATTTCATATTTTATTTATATTTTTTTTATGTATTAAAAATGTATTTCCTATTCATAAATTGAGTAACATATAAAATAAATTAAATTCAATTTGTCTAAAAATTTCTGTTGTGCTGAATTTAACAAGAATATTGTAAGGAAGGATATAAATATATTCGTTTAAATATTAATCAGTTTAGTGTATTTAAAATGTTTATATACTCGATTTAAAATAACGGCGCATTAACAGCAAAGCTGCGAATAAACTTGAGAAGAGAAAAAATAATTAACCAGCGAGTTTCTGATCTGCAGTCAGGTCAAAAAAAAAAAATGAATTCTACTTTCAGCATAAGCAGATTGGACCAAGGCCAAAAGACCGGGCTCTGTCAGAAGCCTGAAGTTCATGGCATTATATTTCATTAAGTTTACTTCGATGGCTCAATAACCAATAACTTTATTTACAGCCATATGACAGAAATGTCCATTGGTTTTCATTTATTCTATTTTTTATAGCTTCAAATTCAACTTCAACAAACAATTCAAAGAATTTTTGCAGAAAAAGGGTTTATATGCTTGGTTGGGGAAGGGTGGTGGGGGGGGGGGGGAGGGGAAGGGTGCGTCAGCATCATTTGTTTGCGTTGCTAATGCCAACTGTCAACTGTATTTCCCGTTTCATTTATTAACATATTTTTCGTTTAGCTTTTTCATTCTTGCCCCAACAACTTGGCAACTGTTGCCGCTTTTCCGTGCACTTCCAAGGCTATTCAAACAATTTATTTGTGGTGTCCATCCGAAAGTTGTTTTCATGATCTCTATGGAGCTGCAACCCTTTGTGATCTGATTTGGTTATTATAACAATTATCATTAGACAGTTGCAGATAATCCAATGTTGAATTTGAATGAAATTAACAACTTACGTATAAATTTGCGACTGCATTTATTCCGATTTAATTAATTTTCAATGAATATTTTAATTGGTATTTTTATTGTATACTCGCATTTGATTAATAAATGTTGGCTCATATCTAATACTAGATTAAAGATACTTAGTCACTGATGTATTGAACTGTTGAATGCATCAGTAGCAGGCAGCAAGTGCAAAGACCAAAGTTCTGTCAGCTACCAAACAAGCGACTCGCTTTATTTACGCCAAGTTAAGCCTTTTTGAGATCTGTTCATTTATTTTTGCGAACTTAAACAATGGCTACTAAAAATTCCCCCCCTCCCATCATTTGGCGAAAACAATTTGAAAACTGCGACGCAACTCAACTCAACTCAACTCAACTCACCAGCAGCAGCATCAGCGAAGTGCATTGTTGCGAACTTTAGTGAATAACCGAAATTCGCATAACTCAAAACTGAAATTCATTTAGAAGTGCCGAACAGAAAAAACTGAGCAGCAATCATAGAGTAAAAGTGAGAAGGGTTATGTGGGGTGGGGTGGGGTGTGTAAGCAGCGAGAGAATAGAAACGGTTGCGGAGACCACTAAAAAAAGTCACATGATTTAGCTGCGGTCAAATGGGCAAAAGTGCGACGTTGGGGGCAATAACAAAAAAAAAGTTTCCGCACACCAAGAACAACAAGTCATAGCAAAAGCAATAGCAACAAAAAGTTATTGCAAAACAGAAACGAAACAGAAACTGAAATAAATGCCCGTACATTAGAAGCTGTTTGTTGTACATTTATAGTAGTCGACGGCGACGGCGACGACGAGCGGACGACTATGGAAAATAAATCTTTACTGCGCCATAAGAAGACGGCGACGACGCGTCGCTGTAATGGAGAAGCAACCGTCGCCGCAGTCGCCGCAGTTGCTGCGAGTTAGCCTCGGCTTATCTGAGCACCGTCGCTGCTCTCCGCTCTTCTATCTCCTCTCTCTTGTTCTGTCTCTCTCTTTCACTGTTTCTGCAAGTATGTGTGTGTGTGTTCGCTTGAGCTTATAATGAAGATGATGATAATGAAATGTGCTTGTTGCTGCTTACTGCGCTGCCTCCCCTCCACTACACGCGGCGTCAAGTAAAACACCAAAAACACACACACACACTCACACACAAGAGCTGCCCACACTCCGCTGCCTGCGGACAGAGACCGGCCATCCGCACGCCGCATCCTCAGCCTCAGCCGCAGCCGCAGTTTCACAGTTCCACAATTCCGCGCAGCCCGCTCATTTTACAAATTGCTTCGCTGCAATTGCAGAGCATCTCGTTGGCAATCGCCGCTAATTCCTATACTCTACTAATATGACACTAAATTTTTTATTTGCAAATTGTATTAACTGTTTAATTTACTTGTTGACATTTAATGTGCCATCTAACCTGCGACTGGCTAACTACCTGATGCATTTAAGCTTTTATATCCAAAGTAATCCCTATATAAATTTGCGGAATTTTAAGCCAAGCACGTTTGTTGTCTTTCATAAAATGTAATTGCTGAGTAAAAAATAAAAATTTAAATTTTCTATAAAAAAAGATTGAATGATGCATTAGAATAAAGTAAGCAGATTTAAATATTGTTTAAGGAAAGATCTGATGGTACATTAAATAAACAACGATAATTGGACTCAGCTGTTCTTTTGCTTCTTCATTAGAATATCGTTGAGAAAATAGTTCAACTCGCTTTGATAATAATTTCAGGGTATCTTTCGCTTCTGGACCTTGAAGACTTGTAGAATTTTCTTTTTGATGCTGATGAATGCTTACATTCAATTCGTATATAGTTGCATACACACATATATATATATATAAGTTGTTGTTGTTGTTTATTTCTTTATTTTTAACATCTCGTTTTTGTTGTTGTTGTTATAATTATTGTTGTTAGGCGAACGCTCGTCGCTATCGATTTGTTTCGTTTTGCTCATTTCGCTTCTAAGTTTGCGTGTTGTTGTTCCAGGGTGATTTTGCATTGCGCGATTCTCGTTGTTATTGTTGCAGTGGCTTTTTCCAACCAAGCAGCATTTCAAGGTCTTTGTAGTATTTGTTTTTGCCAAGTTTTGCACTCGCCGATGTGCAAGCAGCAATTGTTGTTGTTGTTGTTGTTCTCGTTCATTTTCTGCATCATCTCTCGCAAACAGCAATGAGAAGTTTTTATTTTTGTTTTTGCGAAAATTTCTTCGCCCATCGGTTAGTGTTGTAGTTTTTGCTCTTTTTCCACTTGACTGACAATTTGATTGGCAGTTTGTATTTGTTGCTATTGCCAGTGCTTGTGTTATTACTATTGCTGTTACTGCTGCTGCTGCTGCTGCTGCTGCTTTTACAGCCCCGCAATTATATTTAATTTTATTATTGAAGATTGCAGCGAGATTTTCGCTTCAAGGTCAGGCGTGTAAATCTTTACCAGACAGCACTGAGAACCCAGTCCGGGCCTCGATCACGTAAGCAAAACTTTTTTCCATTATTATTTTTCATCTTGTTATTGTTGTTGTTGTTGTTGCTGCTGCCTTTTTTTTCCAGCTAGCCGCTTCTCAGTGAAAATTGTCGGCGATCATTTGCCATCGCCGTTTGCCGTTTGTCGTTTCTCGATGTTTTCGATGCTTCATTGTCGGGCTTTTTAATGGGCCTAACTGTTTTTGTTGTTACTGTTGTTGTTGTTGTGGTCAAAAATAGTTGCTATTGTTTTGCCACTGCTGGCAGTTGAAACAATTTCAAGTGCATTTTGCTGCTATTGGCATTTGGCAGCTGTATTAAGATTTGTATAGCATTTCCTGTTTGAAATGTTATGTCATCTGAGTTGTTGCTCCACTAGCCATGCCAAAGGACATACATATGCAAGTGCGTAGAATGGTGTGTGTGCGTGTGTGTGTGTATGTGTTTGCCAACCCGGAAGATTAGCCGCTAAATGAAGGTAACGTATACGCAATATCTGATTGAATATTTTAGCTGCGGTATACTTAATAATAATGCACATTACGTATACGCTCCGATTACTGTTCAATCAAAACAAGATTGAATTATGACCTGTTTGTCCGATGTTTAGCTTTGTTATCTCTATTGGTCAATTTGTCTATAAGTAAACAGAAATTAATTGAAGACTCTTTACAACCTGTACAAGTCTCTATAAGAACTGTCCACATTACGAATATTATTCTTTTAAATCCCATCTCTAATAGAAATATGCACATTTAACCAATCTTTTAATACCCATAAAAATCAAATAAAACTTAGCTGTTTCTCCTTTTTGCTGAGCTTATGCAATGCATGCGACCTCGTCGCAGTTGCATACAGGCTGAAGCTGCTTTAGAACGTATTATAGACTGTAAAAAGCACTGATTACAGTGCTGCGACAATCTTAGGAGTTGGCAGAGAACACGCCACACTCTTAACTATCCATAATTGTTATATTTTCCAAAGCAAATTACATTGAGATGCGTGTCGCGCCAATTGCTGAGTGTGCTCTGCAGTTAAAGCTATATAGTTTGCCATATTACAAAACACACATACAAATGCAAATAGAAACACAAACACATTAAAAATATGTATGTACAGATACATCTGTCAAGGTTACGCATACGCCACGTATGCAATGCGAGCGCAATGTCTAAACAAATAGACGACGCGCAAGGCAAACGCAATGCAAATAGAGACGGGCATGGACACTTGTGCTAGAACCCCTCTATATACATATATATTTACATATATATATATGTATGTGCATATCATATGCATGGCATGGCATACAAATTGAGAGTCGCGACATTTGGAGAGTGTGTCCGAGCGCCGGAGAACGGAAGCAGCTGCATTTGTGCCAGTGTCAAAAGTCTCCAGCAACAAAGCTGCCCAGTTTCATTTTTCTAATGATTTTAAATATTTAAAATAATCTCTCAAATCTGGATTTCTATTATTCCATGCATTATTCGCACTTGCGCTAAATGGCTGCTCGAAATGAGTTCACAAGAACTAATAAATGCAAACCGCCAACATCGTTGCCAACTATGCAGACAAAGTGGGCCAAGTCAGCCCTTGCCAACCACATCTTTAACCTTATTAGGAAGTCGGCGAGCAGCAGTTTCATTTTTCTTCATCCTTCTATTATTTTCTTGTTGTAGTCCTTGGTGGCTACAAGTGCCCTTATTATGCTATTGGGACTTTGACCTAAGAAATATTATTTAAAATTGCTTTTTAAGAAAATAGTACGTTTAAATAACTCAGAGATTAATGGCTTGTTAGTTAGACTTGAAATAAAATTATTGTTATAAATTATATAGTTATAAATTCTTTAAACTCTTTACAATTAGTCTATTTAAAATTAAAGGCAACTTAGTTACATTTAAATTTAAATTTTCATACTTTAATTTTTAAGTAAATAATAATAAAATGCAATATTTCAACAATTTTTAAATATATTTTTTACCAATTTAAGTGCACAATTTTAAAAAACAAATATAAAAATTAAATTTTACATTTAGCGATTTTTTAAAGAGTTTTTTTAATGGATTCAATTATTACAATATTCTCTTTTAAAGCTTATAAAATTCTGCAAACTTTATTGCAGTTACTTGCCATCGATTAAAATGCAATATTTCAACAATTTTTAAATATATTTTTTTACCACAATTTTAAAAAGTAAATATAAAAATTCAAATTGTATTTTTGGCGATTCTTTAAAGAATTTTTTTAATGGATTTAATTATAAATATATTTATTTTAATTATTTAATATTTAATATTTAATATTTTAATGCTTACAAAATTCTACAAACTTTAATGCAGTTACTTGACATCTTTTAAAATGCAATATTTCAACAATTTGTAGATATATGTTTTTACCATTTTAAGTGCATAATTTAAAAAACCAAATATATAAAAATCAAATTTTATTTATAATTCTTCTTTAAAGAATGTTTTTTAATGGATTAAATTATAAATATATTTTATTTTCATGTTTACAAAATTCTACAAACTTTAATGCAGTAACTTGCCATCGATTAAAATGCAATATTTCAACAATTTTTAAATATATTTTTTTACCACAATTTTAAAAAGTAAATATAAAAATTCAAATTGTATTTTTGGCGATTCTTTAAAGAATTTTTTTAATGGATTTAATTATAAATATATTTATTTTAATTATTTAATATTTAATATTTAATATTTTAATGCTTACAAAATTCTACAAACTTTAATGCAGTTACTTGACATCTTTTAAAATGCAATATTTCAACAATTTGTAGATATATGTTTTTACCATTTTAAGTGCATAATTTAAAAAACCAAATATATAAAAATCAAATTTTATTTATAATTCTTCTTTAAAGAATGTTTTTTAATGGATTAAATTATAAATATATTTTATTTTCATGTTTACAAAATTCTACAAACTTTAATGCAGTAACTTGCCATCGATTAAAATGCAATATTTCAACAATAATTAGATATATTCATAATATACCTAAAAATTGTTGAAATATTGCATTTTAATGGTTGCAGCAAACTCCTTAAAGAATTTGTATGTTTTGTATATTTTAAAAGCTTTCCTTTTCATGCAGCGTATTTCCGCTTTTTTTGCATGGCGTTCATTTTTTATTTAGCCACTTTGCAAACTTTGTGGCCAAGTTGAGGTTGTTTTGGCGTTTTTTTTTATTGCAACTTTGAAGCTGACTTCCGCAGAAATCTCTGCAGTGTACTTGGAAAATATATTAAAAACTTGCAACAAACTGAAAAGCAAGCTGAAAGGTGATGAATTTATATATTTACATATATATAAATATGCATAATTCTTCAGCTCTTAACTGGTTTTTATTGCAGTTATTACTTACTGTTGTTGTTGTGGTTTTGTGCAAAGCGGAATTTTTAATTAACCTGCTGACCAAAGCGGGAATTTGTTAACAATCAAACAGCAGCAGCGCGTGTGAGCAATCAATCAGGATTGCAATAACAAATAAGAAGTGGGCGATGAGCCGGGCAGAGTTGGGTGGCTGCTTAGCCAAAGTTGGACCAGCTGCGGGTATATTGGCAAGAAGCCCAGTCAGCGCAGTCAGCTCGTTACTGCACAAGAATTTCAAATTGTTATGCAAATTTTACCTGATGCGTCCCCCTCTCTCTTGTTGTACTTTTCACTCATCCACTTGGCTGGTAAACGTTGCCGCAGTGGCTCGTCTCTGTCACCGGCTTGTGGCTGGCTGCTGGTTGGCGGCTGTTTGGGGGCAATCAGTCGGCTGCACACGTTGGCGAGAACAAAAGCGCCAGCAAACGCCATAATTCAAGTGGCCGCAGCGATTTCATGCCTGATTTCAATTATCAATACGCGCCATCGACAGTCGACAGAGTCGCTGAAGAGGAGAAGAGAAGGAGAGAAGTCCAGCGGCAATCGAACAATGGGGCACAAATCATTTCATATGCGAAGCGTGTGGTCTTCTGATCCGTACCCCTTGCCACTGCCACTGCCACTGCTCCTCTGACTGCTCCTCTCTCCACTGATTGAACGGTTTTGGTAGCCAGTAGCCAGTGAAGTCAAAAATTCAGCATTTAACATTCAGAAATGCAATATTTTATTTTAGATCAGAATTGGCTCCTTTTTCGTTGTCAAATTTTATTGATTTTTTATTTTCATTTTTATTTTATTTTATTTTATTTTTGCTCCTGCAATCCGTTTGTTTTGTCAACTGTCAGCGCTGATGAATTTAATAATTTAAAGCAAACGAAAAGTGCAGAAACATACGCAGACAAGCAAACTTCATCATCATCATCATCATCATCATCGTTGTCATCATTATTATCAGCAACCCGTCAATGTTCAACATGACACAAAAGCTGCATTTTGCGGATGGGCTTTGAATAAAAATGCGAACACATAAATATTGCAAACGATTTGCAAACCATTTGATTGATCCAAAACGGGGCGCCCCAAATGGGCGTGGCTCTGCTGCAGATGCACTGAATTTTAAGCAACTTATGCGATTTCAATCAAATGGTTTGTACAATTTCTGTTATTTTTTTACTGCGACAAAAGAAATAAATTGGTCAATCAACAATTGTTTGCGATATGTCATCGATTTATATTAATTAAGTTATACACATGTATATAAATGCCATTGTTGAGAGATTTGTTATTCATACAGCAAATTAATTTGTAGGTGTATATTAATAAGACAACTCCAAAGGGGGAATATCCAAAGTGTCATTTCTATTTGTTTTTTAAATAAATTATTAATATGTTTTTACAAAAATAACATTGGTAATTGTTTAATTGATTAGATTCTAGGAACTCAATAAAATTTGTTTCGGGATTTTACTTATGAATTTTAAATAAGAAACTGAAGAACAACTTTATTTTTAGAATGGGAATATATTGAATTTCTGCTAAAGGTTTTTTTTTTTGCTATTGTCAGCACAGTCCATAAATATCGTGTGTAGAATCAAGAGCTTATTTGATGCTCATCAAAATGCATTTTACCAACATATTTCATTGGGATAACCAATCCCCAACCCACTCAAACCCCAACATTCGTCAATTTTAAAGCCGAAGAAAGCAAGCTCCAAAATAAATGCCACACAAATAACAAGGCAAAAAAAAGGCGAAATTAAATTGAAGCAAGTCGTAAAAGTAAATTTCGAGCGAGGCACGTAAAGGGAACGTAAAATATTTGAAAATCATGACCCAACGATGGGTTTGTATTGTATTTTATTGAAAATTCTCACATACTATTTATTATTAAGATACCAATTCTTACGTAACATGGTGGTCTGACGAGGGTGGTCTGAGTGGGTGGTTGCTGCTGCTGCTGCTGGTGGTATGAACATAAAATTGTAGGCGACAGAGTCAAATAATTCTTATGATTATCATAATTTATATGGCCTTGGGGTGCGAGAGCTTAGCGGCAACATTGGAATTTGTATGCCCAAAAATGCGTTACTAAGACGGCAATAGAACCATAACACAGATACAAACAACAACAACAACAATTACATAGAGTCTTCTTCTTCTTCTTCTTCTTCTTGTTGTTGTTGTTGTTGTTGCTGTTACTGTTTCCATTGCTGGTGACGTCTTCCGTGCCGCTTCGTGCTTTTCAAATGCACACAGCGCCAGTTGGAGAGCCCATCTAACTAATGCTAAATACTTTGACCTTGGTACCGCGCACGCCTCAGGGTCTTGAAAATTATATATATTTGTATGTGGCTAGCACCTAGAGGGAGAGCGACAAAAAAAAACAAACACACACACATACACTACACACAAACTACACACACAGTTGAAAAAGCGTTCAACAAAAAAACAATTTCCACTCAATGAATAGAAAAATTGCGCACAATTGTTTGGCGTTCATTTTGTTTTCCTCATTTTTTTTGTATGTTTGTTGGTTATTTGTCGTTGATGATGTTAACTAAATAATTAGCTGACATAATTTGCCAGGCTAAGAGCGGCAAGCGGCTTTGGAATACGGCCATCCATTAGACACGAGTCACTCTTCAGACCCTAAAAAGTCAAAAGTCAGGCCAAAAGTGTCAAATTAAATGCGCATTAGAGCGTCATTTCAAAGACAGCAGCCACAAAACAGACAACATGAAAAACAACAATAATATCAAAAGCTTTTTTTTTTTTATATACAACAATTAAATGACCAGCAACATTTAATTG
Source organism: Drosophila dives (assembly GCA_035042365.1). NCBI lineage: Eukaryota > Metazoa > Arthropoda > Insecta > Diptera > Drosophilidae > Drosophila > Drosophila dives. Next base: position 965,818 of record JAWNLJ010000233.1, on the reverse strand, counting down.
CATAATTAATAAACATTAAAAGCACTTAGGTATGGCAACAATGTTTTTAATACTATACAATTTGCAGTTTGCGTTTTTCTTTCATTTTGTGTCTGAGAGTCTGCTTCAATCTTCAACACAAAAGACACGCACCACAATTTATTCATATATATATATATATAAATAAATATATAAATTTATATAGTAGCCACGCAATACCAGATTACAACACATAGAATATATAGTTGAGCAGCTGTTCAACAAAATGCTACAAATTCAATGTATTTATTTTTATTATTTATTTAAATACACATTAATTTGGCTGCTAATATAACCAAAAAGTTATTACGCTTTTTACTGAGTTGTTTAGATTTTTTTATGTTCATTCAAACATAAATCCAAATCGACAACTAAATTTAAATGCCTGGAAATGTTGTTGTGTTGTGAAAACAGAAGCCAACTTATCATTTATAAAGCAAAAAAAAAGAGAACATAAAAAAACGACGCGACCTTCACCTACAACCAGCCAGATCAGGCCAGAACCACGTCCCCCTCACCACCGCCCCGGGCTGTGGTCCGGGACGGTCTATTTCTACTTGGTCATTCCGGGCAGCGCCTACGCAATTAGCAATGCCCTGAAGCTATAAAAATAGCAACAATTGTCGGTTAGAAGCAAAGGTCTTTTTTCATAGTCGCCCAGAAAGTGAATGTTTTTTTTTTTATATACATTTTTTTCTATTTTGGTTTTTTCTTTTTTTTATCGTTTTCATGCTCAAAATCAAATTTAGCGCCGCTGTCGCTAAAATGAAATCAAAAGTTTGCCTTTCATTCCTCACTCCGGTTTCCCCCTTGTTAGTGTTCTACGGCCTGTTTTTTTTTTTGACAATTTGTTTACATTGTTTTTGTTGGTATTTTGTCTATGCGTTGTTTACTTTTGTCTTTTTCACACACACATCACAAAACGTGCGACTTGAACTTTGAATTAATACGTTCAATAATTTACATTTTTTTTTTCTGCCCCTCGTCGCCTTCACAGGTATTTCTATTTTTACTTCATTTTTTCACATATTTGTTTATTTATGGCAGGTTTTAGCTGGCTTTTTGTCGTAGTTTCTGGTTCTTGGAATCGCTTTGGAGTGTTGAGGAGAGGGTGACCAAGAACCGTTGACGCTTTGTGGCTGTTGGGCTGGTTAACCATCAGCGCAATCAATGATGGTAACTGCTTCTCGGAAGTGCCACTGAAACTGATTGTGTGTACTTCCCAACAATGTGCTTGGAATTTATTATTTATTATTGTTTTTGGTGTTTTTTTTTTTTTTTGCTCCAAGAGGGCATTTGGTTATCGGTTGTTCTAATCGCTACTCGATTGGTAAGTATGTAATATTTTTTCCCTTAATACAAAGTCGCAGCTTTAACGTTTCTTGTAGCTGCTAGTAAATTGCAAAAAATATTAATTAATTTTTTATAGTCGGAATTAAAATTCTATTATTATAAAAGCAGCTGATTAAATTTGCTTAAGTAACGACAAACTCTAAATAAAAAACTGCGAAGTTTCAGTATGCAAATAATTTTTCATATTTGTTTATTTAGTTAGTTAACAAGATATTCCGTTATTTTTTTTAATAATAGCAAAAAGTTACATTGTCAAAATTATTAATATTTTTAAAGATAAATTACCAATTTATCCATTTTATTTTATTTTAAAGTAGCCTATCAATTTTAAACTAAAGCTTATATAATTTATAACTAGGCAGCTATTAAAAAAAGTTAGCTGTGGAACGTTTTAAGCTAGAAATGATTAGTTTTAAGCACACAGTATGAAAGTCATCTTTGGACTCTGCGGCACCTCTCTTATCAACTGGGGCACACCCACTCAACAGAAACATTCAAAGTCTTGGTTATTCATGAATCACTTCCTGTTCTCATCCATATATGTGGATATGCACATTGTTGCTCTTTTTATATTTTGCATTTTGCTATCTAAATGTTGGTATTTTAAACTGCATTATGTACATATATTTCACTAGAAGCGAAATTCTTTGTATTCTACACAAAACAAGGGAGGATAAAAAAAAAACTTGCTCGTTGAATGTGGCATTATTTTTGCCCCAAGCTGTGTGTAATATTTATGCGCTTTTTTTATACATGTACTTATATATAAATATATATATTTATATATAATATATATATACTTATACCTACTTTTGTCTTCTTCATTAACAATGTTCTTGGCCGCAGTCTGGTCTGCGGCTTTTGTTTGCACATTGACACAGGTGAAACTAATTAGGCCAACAAAACCCAGCTCATTTTCTGTTTTATTTGTTAACCAACAAAGCACACAAAAAAACAACAGTAGCAGAATGCTACAACAACAACAACAACAAGCAATAATGTTTAACAATTAAAAGAAGAACAGGCTGGTGAACTCATTTTGGCAAACAAGAGAGTTGAGGCCTAGTGGCAAATATATTCAAAAAGTTGCCAAAAGCCCATTAAATAAAACAATTGTGAATCAGCTGCAATTCGGTTTATTTTTCGCCAAAAACCACATTTTCTCAAGTCGTTGAACTATAGACAGTCTGTGCAATTGGCAAATTTGGGAATAACTAAACACAAGTGAATTGACCCAATTTAAGTTGGGACGGATTAACGGAGCGTATGAGTAATATTATTTTGTTGGCTTTCGCTTTCTGGCTAGCAAAACGGCCCAAACAAAAAAGCGGCAACTGGGAGTCCGTGAGGAAACTCATTGGCAAAATGTTGGAAAAACGTGTCTATGCAAAATGAGTTTCGTTTGCAAAAAACGCGCGTGAAAAATTCATTAAAAAGCCAACAAAACTGCAAAAATGCCCCCTTTTTTCTCAAATTAATTTAATTTTTCTTCTACTTGCGTTGAAACTATTCCAACTAACTCCTACACACACACACACACACGCAACTGTAAATTAAACACATTTGAATGTTGCTTATTAAAAATGAGCGAATTTTAATAAGCGCCGTTTTATGCACACAAACGAGCTTGGTTATTTCGCTCAGTGTTTTGCGGCTACTTGGCCATTTTTTGGTTTTTGCCACAAAATGGCCGACACTTTTGTTGCGAATTATGAAACTCGAATGGGGTCTTACACAACACAACACTCCGGCGCCCCTCCCCACCCCTCCCCTCTCACGCAACCCGTCGGCGTCGCCGTCTCTGTGGGCGACACAAAAATGCAGCAAAAGTCACGTTTTGAGGTGATGCAGCGCGCGATGCGCGGCACTAAATGTGGCTTACCACTTGTATGTAGCCAAATGTTGGCTATTAAGTTGTGTATTTTCCACTAAGGCGGCATTTGTGAATGTGAAATCTTTTTTTGTTGCACAAAATGCTACATTAAGTTGCACGTGGCACCAGATAATGGGCTGCCGCCTCTAAGTGAGTTGTTTCTAAATGCAAAAATACGGAAAATATGCATAAATTATGCGACACACAAAACGCTTACACAATATTAATATTGTTAATAAATAGATAAATTACAGCTAAGATAAAATACTATTTTGTTTAGCTGTCAATTATGCAAAATTCTCAAATTAAACTTTTCTTCTTCATATTTATGTTTTTTTTTGGCTATTTTCGACAGCCACAAATTGGTAAATATTAGTTTTCCCTCCTTCGGCAAACACAAAAACGTAACAAAATTTACATTTCAATTATGCTGAGCAACATAAAAAAGAAAACTCAAGACAAATACTTGCCTACAATCCGCACAGAGTGTGTTTTGCCCATATGAATCATAGGTGACACATCCATCTGCTGGCAACTGGCAGGGTGTATTCTAAGGTCCACACACACAACAACACACACAAACACACACACACACACAAAGTTCCAGTCTAAGCAGCTAAGTCAGCAGGCTGAATGGATGATGAACCGAACTGGGCTGGGACTGGGGCTGGGGCTGAGGCTGTCTCTGAAATGTGTTTGGAGTTGAATGGGTGCGCAACAGCAGCGGGGAAGAGTGAGAGGGGAGGAGCAAGGGAGCTGAGAGTCTGGCTGTTTTAGCATTTTCATAACCTTGTCAGCTTGATATGCGCATAAATTTAAAGCACTGCGCATTGTTTATTTAAATGCCACCCGCTGTCGACTTGGCAGCAGAAACCCCCCACACCTCACCCTCCCCACCTAAAATTGAGTCTCAACTGTCCTCATCCTTGTGCACTCCGCTTGAACCGAACTTATAGTCCTTTTTGGGGGGGGTACAGATAGTAAATTTATCATGTTGTTGGCAATAAATCCAATGTAATCTGCCAAAACACACAAAATCCATTTCAGCAAATATGACAAGTTTTATGAGCAGTCCTAAAATTTAATTCGACTTCCAAATTTCTATATACAAATATATTTTAAGTTGCTTATGTGATCATTAATCCAATTTCCATATACATCAAATTGTTTATAGTTGTGGAGCAAATTTGCATAATATGCTCTTAATTGAAAGCTAATAATTTGTTGTAGTTTATTAAGCACTGAGCAAATCTGTACTTATTTCTAACTAGAAATCGAATTTAAATAGCATACAATTGCAAATTTAATTTCATACAATTAAGTGATTTAGATTAAGACTTTGCAATGATCATATATCTATCGGGGATAGTCAAATATGATTTTAAAAATAAATAGGTTCATTTATAAAAAGTTATGGAATTTTTATTATGCATTTATATAGACATAATACCCAATTATTATCCACAAAAGAAATACTTGAAAGTACGAATAATCAAGTTTAGCTACTGCATTAACTTTTTTGCCCTGGCAGTTCCAAGAGCGATTTGCGAAACTTTGTAAAATTGTCTCAATTATTACAGCTGCAACTTTGCCTACTTTTGCATTCTTTTGCTTTGCCGTCCATGGCCTGAGTTTTGACCTCAGGAAAGCGAGCAGCATAAATTACCAAAGCACAGAAAGTGAATGCCATCCACCACTGGATGGATGGTGACGACTGACGATGGCGACACAACAAGCCACACCAAAACGACTCTAAATTTATGCTAAGCAAATGCAAGCTAACCCAGAAGTTGCCACCAAGTTGCCGAGGCGTCGCAGCGGCAATAGATACTCGCACATTTTCCAAGAACTCAACGCAAGGCGGTCACAAGAAGATTAAAGAGACAACAGCAACAATCACTAACAAGCAACAAAAATTAAATCCCAAAAACTCGACAGGGAGATACCCTGCAAGTTTTTAAATGTGTTAAAATATTTAGCATACAAATACCAAATATATTCGAAAATATCTTTTTAAAAAACATAAAAAGAAATTTCCTACTTAAATATATTAATTTGTGAGACATCATTACAATCGTGCCGATATCTAAATATACAAATATATGTATTTTTATATATTTATATGTCTCACAAATGAACCTTATGTAGACAGCAATAAGGTTAATTTAAGTATAGGATTTTGGTTTATAAAGTTTGTATTTCTTATTCGATCCCAATGAAATGATTATTTTTTTTATTTAATAATTTGTATATTATATTTATATATTATTTACATTTATTATTGATATTATATATTTATATATGTATAATAAATATTTATTGAAAGAGTCTGCCCTTAAAATTTGTATTCTTATAGCTATCGTAATTCTATATATATATCCATATTGCCACGCAGGTTCAGTTATCATTCAAATGTAGTACACGGGAACTTATCTTCCAGATTTGAAGTCTTTATATATTTTATAATCTCTGAATTATTTGCATATACAGACAAGCAGATAAATGGACTTTTTATGCATATGAAGTAAAATATTCTTCATAAGCATAAAAAGTCCATTTAATAGATAAATATCTAGATTTAAATGCCTTTCAAATTCTTTTCTCTAACGGTTACATACTATTGCTAAATTCCAAAATAACCTTTTTAATACAATTTAATAGAATTTCAGGGTATAAAAATGAAAATAAAATTGAAAGCTAAAGTCAAAAATTGTAAAGGCATGCAGCAAAACCATATAAGTTGGTTACGTGCCCCATCTCTTTAGATGTGTGCATGTGTCTCTGGATGTTGGTATTTGGGAAGATCTATCTGTCTGTTTGTCGGCCGCGTCTGGTACGCAGCACGCGCCCCAAGATTTTTATCAATGTCAACTGCAACGCGGCAAGTTGTCATCGCATTGGTCCATAATAAACTGTAATTGCCGCGGGCGACGAAGCAAATTAAGAGACGTCGACTGGGCGTTAACAGCACGTATAATATATAAACCCAAACCGCATTCAATAGATATAATATATATATAAAATACCTACACAACTGTAAGTATATTTTTTCAGAGTGTAGTTGCGATTTCACTTGGGCGACTGTCCTCAAAAACGTACACAGGATGCGATGAGCGCCATCTGATGACAATGATAATGAGTGATAATATAATAAGATGATAATGACGATGATGATGATGATGATGATGATGTTGATGGTGATGATGGTGTAAAGAAGCGTGACACTTGTGCAAATATTTAACTGTATCTCAAGATTGGGCGTCTGACTTTTGGATGCGTTGCAATCCGTTATGTAGTCGTAGTGCCCCTGGGCCAAAAGAATTTGCGCAACTTTCTACAAAAAAAAAAACCGCCACGCGATTTTCACTTTTCATTTATGAGTTATTGTTGTCGCTGCTGCCTGGCTGGCAGGCAAGTAGTTTAAGCTGTTTTTTATTTGTTTATTTATTTGTGCACAGTGAGAAAAAAATGCACATAAATGAATATGATATATAAAAAGTGTGAATGTATTTTAAAAAAAAAATCAAATAAGGATAGAATAATAAATAAAATCTCTGTTGTAAATTAAATTTCATAATATTTAAAAATAATATTTTATGGAATTTAATAAGTTTATTTATTTTTATTAAAAAATATTTTTATAAGACAGGCTTAAGTTGTAAATTTCAATAAGGACGACGAAGAATGATCATCCTCATAAATAATTAATTTGTAAGTTTTTCGAGCAAGAATTTTGAGCTCTTTAACAACTAAACTTTCAAAACTTTTTGACATTTGCCATGCTGTTTATTAAGTTATTAAAATAAAACCAGAATACTTTTTTTTACTGTGTGTGTGTGTGTGTGTTGCTGTGTGTGACATCATCAGAGGTCCGGTAGCTGACTTCTGGACTCTGTTGGCAGCCAAGTCAAGTGTCAGAAAAGTGAAAACTGCGTGTTTATTTGTAGCTGCCACCGCGTCGCGCCTCTCCGATGACGACGTCGTCTCCGTTGCTGCCTTTTGTTTATTTTTCTTTTTTGGCGATCCAATTTCAAGTGGCTGTGCTGTTTATTTATTATTGTGGCAGACGCAGCCGCAGCCGCTGCCGCTGCAACTGCAGCTGTTGGCATAACAAAAACCCCAAACAATTGTTAACAACTGGGCGCGACTCGAGCCGAACCATCAACATAAACAGTTAAGGCAAAAGTAGCAGAAAGTCTTCCAAGTTGCAGTTTGCAGACGGGCTTAAAATGAAGTCATTAAATGCAGCAGGCCACATTTTAAATGGAGTTTGTTACACGTCTTTCTAGCAGAACATCGAAATACATTAAATCATATTTGCAACATATTTTAAACGAAATCGTTAATAAAATTTAATGTGGACGAGACTTGATGTAAGTACACTCAGAAAAAAATGCATCACATTGAATCTTAGAAAATTGCGGAAGGTTTTACTTAATTTGATAATCCGAAAATATATTCATACAGCAGAAGTTTTTAGTCATTCTAAAACCCTGTGATTTTATTTCTAAAGGCCAAGCAAACATTTTCCGAAATATACAATTTTTTTTAACAATTTCCAATGTTTTTCTTTATTTTTACATAAATTAAATTAAACAAAATAGTCAACAGCGAAAATTTAGTTACTATGTTCTGAATCTCAGAATTATTTTTATTTAAATTTACAGCATTTCTTTTATTTGAAAATATTTTCTCTTATTAAAAAATATATCTCTGAGAAGTATAAATTTTTTTCTTGTTTCTCTGTGTTTTTTATAGTAGTTAAAATAAATTTCTCTGAGAAGTATAAATTTTTTCCTTGTTCTCACTGTTTTTTTTTTATAGTATTTCATTTTTTTCCCGAGTGCATGTATTTTTACTCACAATTGAATTTGACCGTAGTTGAATTATAAAATCGTTATTCAATTTTAAATTGCTACACGTTTTTCATGCGGCAACGTTGCAATTAAATTATAGTGAAGCATTTCACATAAAGAGGCATATTCATTTGACACATTTCACTGGGGTTTTTCTGAGTTTTAAATACAAATCAATTTTATCTGCATATACATATATATATATATAAAAAAGACTGATTGATTGGTTATGAGTGCATAGCGCTTGTCGCAAGTGAACAAATTGGATTTAAATAATTAAATTTATATATATATACATTTTTTTTTAATTATGTTAATATATATTTATTTAAAAATATGTAGTTCAAGTCAAGCACAAATGCACTTCCAATAACCCTAATTACTTAGCCATAACTTTTTTTGTTGTTATGAAAATCATGTCTGGAAATTGGGTTTTCTCGGCCAACGATGTAACTTGTTTTGCCAGCTTCAACTGAAAATCCCTGGGACAAATTGCACTAGAAAGAAAACTCCATTAAATATTTTGGAAATCCATTTAAACTTAAAGCCTGATTTGATCGATTCGCAGCACTTTTTAAAGAGCTTTGAGCAACAGAAAATGTCTCAATTTTGCGCTTGGCAAAGCACCCCAAGTAAGAATCAAATAATAAACACATAAAAGTAAATAAAAATACTAATAAAAAATAAAAAAAAAAACGAAATGTCCTACAAAAAATTGGCAAATATAAAAGACATTTCTGCGCCAAAACAGCAATAAAGTCGAAAAGCAGTTTATCAATTTTCCACGCACAGAAATCGTTGGCCAAGGGGGAAAAAAATGCTCCCATTTGGCCAACCAAAAACAACAACAAATATTTGTTGGGACGTGTGTCGCCGCAGCGTGGACAAATAAAGTTTGACTTGAGTCCAGAAGAGGACACGGAGGACACTCCTGCAGGGGGGTTGTATGGATGGGAGAAGGGAGAAGGGGCACGGACAATGGCGTAATGAAAAAAGCGTTAAGTGTCTTAATTTTTCTTGTGGCTCTGTGCGTCTTTTTTTTTTGGTTGCCTGTCTTTTTTGTACTTAGTGAAAATAAAACGCATGACAGGCAATTTTCACAAAGTTTTTTTTAAGAACTGCTAACGAGAGAGGGGGGCCGAGGCGTTGAGTGGCCATTGGGCGGGTTACGTTGCGGCCAGGGCGGTCAGCCAGTCAGCCAGTGAGGCAGTGAGGCAGTCAGGCCAATAAAGCCAAGACCAATGAGGCGCACAAATGAACAAAGTGGGCAACTGAGTCAAAGCTTTGTGGTCTGTTGAATGCTGACCAATCTGCTTCGGTCGAATGATGTTGACATTTGTGTCAGCCAAAAGTTATTTGGCACTCGAATTTCTGTGGCTGCGGCGGCGACCATTTGTGTTGTGGCAACTAAAATATGCCGCCATCTGCGTATCTCTAATACACATTCCATATGTGGAATGTGATGTGGAAAAAACACAAAAAAGCCAAAAGCTGTAGAATTATGGTAAATTCTATTAGACTTAAGCATTTAAATTGTGCTCTAAAAGTGGGTAAATTTAATGGCAAATTTGCAAGCGTTATAATGAAATATAAAGTTAATTTTATTGGCTGCCAAACTTCAATAAACACTGGCAAAATTAACTGGCTTGAAAATTAAATTGCATCAATAAAACATCAATTTAATTTTATTGATTTAATATGCGAAACTTAAATAAATTCTGGTAAAAGAAACTGGTTTAATACGTGAGTAAAAATTAAATGGCAAATGTTTTCATATATATATATATATTATATATATAATATAAATATATAAAATATAAATATATAAATATATATTTACAAAATATATCTATCTGCAATTTAAGTAAATTTTCTTAAGTCAAAAGCACAAATAAATCAGCAATGCATTTAATTTGAATTTAATATACGTTAAACAATGCTCAATAAATTAAAATAAATTGAATAATAAATATTTACCATCCATTTGCTTAATAAATGAAAATAAATTGACTGATAAATATTTAACTTCCAATTGTGCAAACAATATGTGTCAAAATATGTAAATAAATGCCCTTAATTAATTACTATCTTTGGCCCAATCAAATTTATTTGAGTCAATATCACACTTATAGATTTGCATTTAATTAATGCACTTAATTTGAAATTGTTGTCCTTTCATTTTCATTTGAGTGTCATTTACCCATTTCCCATTTTCCCATATGGCAAAGTAAAATTGCATAACTGAATCTGTTGCTGAAAATATTACTGTGGCTGCATCTTTTGCCACTGATGCTGCATCTAATTATGCGAATTCATTTAAGCGCTCGGTTTTTCCACACACAAATTAGGTCAGATTTAACATATTCATTAGAATTCGATGGCATCGCAGAGGGAGGAAGGGAACCGAGGCTGCAAATATTGTGCCAAGGGGCAGCAACTCAAAGGAAGCTGCAAGTGCAACAGCAGCAGCAGTAGCTGAACTCTCGCTGCAACTTGTGAAGCGCTTTTAATGGTGATTACAAGTGCCGACGAGTACACACACACACACACACACACCAACACACATACTCAGAACCACATATACAATGGCAGAAAATTATTAGAAAATTGCATTCGACGGCGACGACGACGACGACGACGGCGATGCGACGGCCTCGTTTTGGCTGCTTCGCAGTTGCCCTCGCAACGATAAGCAACGCAAAATAAAAAGCAAATAAGATGCTTTTTTAGGCGTGACAAACTAGCAGATATCCTGTAAAGTGCTGTAGACATAATTGAATTGGGCAAATTTTAAATATTCTTAAACTGTGCTTGTCTTGGAATTTGAATTGTTGTCTGTAGTTTTGTCAATTTTTGAGTTACGCTTGAAGAAAAGAAAAGAAAACTACTATTTTTGAATAAGGAAAATTTTTTTTATTTAGTTTTAGTTTATTATATATAGAAGAATGAAGAGATATATATGTAATTCTAATAATATTATAAAAATTTTATTTCAAGAATGAATGGCTGTAGCAGAGATATAGGAAATCGATGGAGGAAATTATAGATTTAAAAAGCAATTAAAGCCTGCAAAAATTTAAGTAAATTTAAGTTTATATTTTTTATTGATTCTATATGTGCAGAGCTGCATATATTTTATTAGAGACCGAAGTTGCTGCTTTCTTTGTGATACTTAATACACACTAACCCATTGAATTGATTTTTAAGGGGTAGAGGGGGCATTAAGTAAAAACCGAGGCAAGGCAATATGTATGGCAGTGCCGAGAGCCGGTTGGTCAGGGCGGCCGGCATATGCGACGAATACGAGTAAAGTGGTGCCAGGGCAATGGCAATCGCATGGGCCGACAGCAAAAACGCAGCAGGCAGGCAGCGGCAGCGGCAGCAGCAGCAGCAGCAGAGTAGCAATTTGAAAGAATTTCAAATTCTGATAACAGCGACAACGAAGGCGTCAAATGTCTCAATAGACAAACTGACACTCGAGCACGCAAGCGACAACAATACATACATACATACACACACTGAATGTACATGCATAAATATGTATGTATGTATGTATATGCGTATTAGTACTTATGTAGTACATGGAACGAGCAATCCATCGAGTCGCTTCTGCTACTGCTTTGACTTCGGCTTCTGTTCTGCTCTGTTCTGCTGCTGTTGTTGTTGCTGCTGCTTCTGCTGCTTCTGCCTACTTGCCTATGATGAGCACTTCAATTACAGAAGCACGCAAGCGTTGGCGCTGCCATCGTTTAATGGAATTAGTACAATGACAATTGGCCAAAGCCCAAAGACGGCGACAAAACGAAGACAGTCCAGCAATAGAAATAAATTGAATAAATGCGCTGCACAGCAGCAGAAACAGTAGCAGCAGCAACAGCTGCTGAGCAGCAGCAGAGCCAGCAGCAGAGCCAGCAGCAGCAAAGATGAAAAGATGAATAGAAAGAAGCAGATGGAAAGATGTGAAAAACGAGGTCGGCCGCTGTTGATAATTTTGGGCAGATAGCATGGAAACACGCAGCTGAGACACAACTGGAGATCATCAACGGCCATCAGAAGGAACACGAGCAGCTAACAGACATTGTCCATACACTTAGAGAAAAGAAATGAACTACCCAAAACAACAAAGAAATCATTAGCATTTCTCCCATTTCAGTCATATTTTTTGTCATTAGAAATGCCATTCTTCATAATTCTAAGGAATTCTTACTTGTTTGTTTTTCTGAGTGTAGTCTTTAGTAAGTCACAATTCGAGTGCCATTCCCATATTCAGTTAACAGCTAAAAAAAAAAAACCAACAAAGCACCGTGTCGATGACAATTAGCGATTGGGTCGGTTTGACCCAACCATTCGGCTGGGGGCACACCTCCAACTATTGGTGTATGTGGATGGCAGAGCGTCAGCTCTGGCAAAATATGTAGAGCATGCAGCGTTTGCCATAAATTAAATTTAACACCAGATCGGATGGCATCGATAGCAGGCTGGCTGCCAGCAAACATGCTCAGAGCAGAGCTCAGAGCTCGTTTCCTCTCCATGGCGACGCATTTCTAATGGCAAGTGAAGCTCACACAAAACAACAATCAACAATGCGAAACTATACGCTTCACTGCATCTATATATATCTATACATCGGTACATACACCTACCCAGCAACGAACCTATCTATCTATCTACTTACCTACCCAATTCCCAAATTCCCAATAATCCAAAGCTGGCAGCTATAATTAAATGTTGCTCGGCGACAAAAGATGGAAACATTCAAAGCTTATTTCACAATCTGTGCGAAAGACAGTGATTCATTAGTTAATTTCGCAATTTATACAAAATGCATAAATGCATTACACAAGAGCAGAGAATAATTAAATTAGTTTTCTAGAAGTATTTCTTTTTTATAAATTAAATCCTTTGGTACATAACAAATTTCCGGTCTAAATTGTGCAGCCATCAAAGACACTCTTATTAAATATATTTTATTTATTTTTATTTTTGCATAAAATATTAAGAAACATTTATCTTAAATTTCCCTACATAAAACCAGTGCTATTCAAAAACAGTAGCAAGTTGGGGAAATCAGTCCGTCTCTGTGTCACTCAGTCATTCTGTCGAGCAATCATTCAGTCCGTCCGTCATTGTTTGGCGCCGTCATCCGTCCAAGGAAAGTCCATCAGAAGTGCCCCTCAATCGGCATATCGTTTTGCGTTAACAAAACAAATAAACAGCAATGAAAAGCGATAGTAAAATGCACTTATAATTCTTAAATAATAATAAATACCAATTTTAACGTCGCTATCAAAATACAAGTGACAAATAACAATAGTTTTGGAATACAAATCACAAAGACATAAGTAAATCGATTATCTAATTCAATATAGATTCAGGTTCATAAATATTTGAATACGCTGATAAGCATTTGCCCGCATAGAGTATTCCGTGATTGTGTGTGTGGACTCCGGCTGGTGGGGACTCCGTCATAGATAGCATCGCCATGTATCGCTTTGCGCTTTGAATGACGCGTATCATTGGCAATTAAATTAAACATATATATATATATATATACAACAATAAATACAAGCTGGCAAACACAGAAGCACTCACACACACACACACACACACTGATATACATTTTACAATGTCAAGCACTGCGTACCACATAAGTATCTACAAACTAGTATGCGTATCTATAAGTGTGCACTGTGTATATTTATCTATTATTTTATACACACACATATACACACACATATACACACATATATGCATGTGTGTGTGCTTGTGTGTGTGGAAGTGAGTCGAGTGATTTTTCGCCAGTGACATTTTAATTGCTGTTATGTTTTATTGATATTCAAAACCCACAATTGCTAATTGTTTTATTGTCAATTTTTCAAACGCTATTCAGCTGCCTGCCGAGTGTCAGCTTAATAACCAATTTCAAATACTATCACACAATTATCGCGATTATGGCCAGTTAATTAACTGTCAATCGCAGCGCAGCAATGCCAAACAAATATCTCTAAATACCTGTTATGTCTTTAATTTAAACATAAAAACAAACTATGAAGTAAAAGATGGTTTTTATATTTTATCGATATGAAATTTATAATACATCTTTACTATATTTTTTACTATATTTTATTGTTGTTATAACAACTTATTTGCTTACAACAATTACACCACTTATTTTACTTGTTGATTTTCTAAAAATCCTAATATAAATAAAAGCTCATCAACATTTAAAAGGAGAGGCAGCTTAGTGAGTAAATATGCCAAGTGAAAGCCATAAATAAAATATATTAATTTTTAGATTAAATTATATATATATAAAAGCAACGAATCGCATAGCTATTTTTATAGTTCTCAACCTTTTTTCTTAGAAGTCAAGCCAAAGTTGAGTGAAAGCAATAAGTAAAATGTATTTAATTGGCATATTAACTAATAATTAATTAAAGCTCCAATTAAAATTTTAGCTGTTTATATAATAGATAATTCAGTTGTTGACTTGGTTTAGCTACACATTTTAAATAACAAAAATCTCAATTACGTAGTTTCGTTAAATTAAAATTGACTCGCAGCTGCCACTGTTGCTGCTGCTGTTGCTGCCACTGCCACAGCACTTGAACTGTCAACGCCAACTAAAAACAGCGGATGGGGCAGAAAAAAGTTGCGACTGTTTTTCTTGGGAGCTTTGGTGTTGTTGTTGTTGCTCGACTTCGATGCCGGAACGTGCACAACAACTAAAAAATGGACGTCATCAGCCTCAATGGTTATGGCATTTCCGCACCTGACGTCCCCAATGGCCCCCAGCGTTGCCAACAGAGAGCAGCAACAACAACCAAATGGCATGTCCATCTGTCTTAGCAGTTCGTCTGTGTCCCCCCATCCCCCATCCCCAATCTCTATCTTCACACCATCGTCCGTCCGGCTCTTCTTCGTCTGAAGTGTGTGCTTCAGTTTTGTTTTTGCCTTTGCTTTTGCATTCGCATACTTCTTGTTTTTCGCTTGTCTTCTTTGGCTTCTTTGACTGTCGATTTGCTTTGGTCTCTTGCATTTTGCGTTACGTTCTTTCAATCGTGCTCGCACACAGATACGCACTCACACCCACACACACAAACACACACACAATTGTAATTTCTATGACACTTGTCCATGCTGCCACTTGTCTTCCACTTTATGTGGTCGCTGCCGCTCTGACGCTTCCTCGCCGCTGGCGCCGTCCTGCAATGACTGTAAACTAACCAAACACCTCGCCCACCCCTTGCCTAACGTCCCTCAATCAAAGAACACCACGAAAAAAAAGACAAACAACTTGTCGATCTGTTTTGCTTAAGACACCGAATTTCTTACACGCTTTCCGTTTACTTTTCTGTCTACTTAAATTTTGATTTAAAATTGTGTTTAATATTTAAAATAACTTAAAATGATTAATCATTGAGAAAAAAATTGTGTCTGTTCTCTTAAACTATTTAAAAGTTATTTTAAAAAAATCGGTATTTTTTTTTTAAGAATAATAAATTAAATTAGGATCGTTGCTAAAACTAATAATCATATATCGCTATAAACTTTCTAGCAGGGAAAGTCATTAAACAAAATATTAACACCTATATAAGAAAATAAAAATTGATTCTGTTGATCATTATTGATCATTCTGAGTTCTTAGTTAATTTTTTCAATATTATTTCTTATTAGTTTTAGTGAATTTATGACATTTTTAATTATACATCTAGTAATATTTGCAGTGTGCTGGCTGAGAACAACTAAAATGAAGACGAAAGTTTTTTTATGAACTGTTTTGGCTGTTTTTTTGATTTTTCATATAATGTCTCAAGTTGCCAATCATATTGAATATACTCTGCATCTGTTGCAGCTTATAGTGTATTCGATATAGAGAGACAGACACTTCAATTGATTATTGCCCGCTGTTGTTGGTTTTTGCTGCTACTTTTGTACAAATGATTTACATTTTGAGCTTCGCATAGAAGTTGTTCTTGTTATTCCACTTCGTCTGCTTCTTCTTTTGCTTCTTCTTCTTGCACGACTACTTCTTGATCTGCCTCTTTTGGTTGTGGCTTTTGGCTTCAGCTCTCGCCTAAAAAAGAATGAATAAAAGAAGAAGAAAAAAGCAAAATAAAACCTGAGCGCAGCTTGTCTTTTGTTGTCATTTGCACTTTTGATTTCATTTGAAGTTGTCTTCGTCTTCGTCTTCGCCTTCGTCCCGCTGCTAAAGTCGAAGTCGTTTTTTTTGCTTATTTTGTTTTGCTTTGTTTGTTGCCATTGTTGTCTTCACTTTTGTTTGACTTGTGTCGCTGGGCTACTCGCAGTGAGCTACTCATTTTGTTCTGTCCAAAATAAGAGAAGGTAGAATCATCAGTTCATCATCTGCTGTCTCCCTCTCTCTCTCTAAATCTATATGCCTTTTCGGTCCACTGTCCAAACACAATTCTCTGCCCACACACAAAAGACGATGTTGTTGCCTTTGCTGCTGCTGCTGCTGCTGATCATCCAGCCATAATTCTGCATCTCTCTCACTCTGCTTCCCCCCTGTCTGTCAAAGGTGCCTATGACTATTCAAAGCACGTCAAAAACCGCACACAGATTAATTACGGCGGGCAGCTTTGGGTCGGACTTGGAACTGGGGATGAGAGAAGGTCGGCTTTGGCAAAGTCGCCATGAAGTGCATTTCATTTATTCTATAAATTATCGCCACGAATTGTTCATGTGAAACGCGGCAGCAACTTTTTTTTTAGCTTTTCCAGGCAGAGCCCAGCAGCAGCGGTCTGTCTGTGTGTCTGAGACAATATTGTTCGCTCTCTTTCTCTCCACGCTTACCGCATCATCTACAGTGGCCCCCCCACCACCCACTTAGAACCACTAGTTCCAAACGTAAGTCAACAGCAAAGCCGCCCACATTTTGTGTCCGCCATCTTTTTGCTTCCGCCGTTTGCCTCGTGCATCTTAATTACTTTTGTAATATTTTTTTTTCTCCCCTCTAAAAATTTCCACAGCCCAACGAAATTCAATGAAAAATACTTATTCAAATAGCAGCAACTACTGAGGCAGCAAAGAAGGCTGTAAACGAGCTAACACAAGCAGCAGCAGCAGCAGCAGCCGCAGATACAAAAACAATCTCACAGATACATTTGTGTTGGTTTTTTTGTCGAACGCTTCGCTGGCTGCTTTGCACTTGAGATTCTTATCGTTGGCTGGCCCAAGTTGATTTTGATCTTTACAATGCATTATGCAAACAGAGAGTGTGATAGACTAAACACTGAGAAAAAACAGAGAGAGAGTGAGAGAAAGAGAGGGAGTGCCCATTCTCAACGTTTCTCTCTCTCTCTTTTTTTGCACTTTGCAAACATATAGTTTCGATTTCATAGTCTGGCAAATTTGTTGTTTTCGCTTTTCGATTTGATTGTTTTTCAAGAACAATTCTATTTGGGTTTTTCTATCGTTGTTTCTTTGGGGGGAAATCAACATCAAAAGATTTTTTTTTTTGTCACATAAATTGTCAACGATAGAGCAAGAAGTTCAAGTCTGAAGTGCTCAGCTCAGTGCTTAAGTCTCATTAGAGATACTTTAGTGTCTTTAGTCTGTTTGACTCCAGCGTCCGCGTCCGCGTCCACATCCGCGTCCCCGACTCCAAATACCAAATCCAACTGCTGCGCCCTGACCTCGCTTTGACTTGGGGCGAGGGCTTTGTATAAGAGACACGGATTAGTAATGCCCTCAAGAGTTCACAACTGAGTCTCTGTGTTGCTATCTGCCTGCCTGTGTGTGTGTGTGTGTGTTTGTGTGTGTGTGTGTGTGTGTACTGTAATGTGTGTGTAAGTAGCAGCACAAAAGTGTCAGCTTTGAGATTTAAGAAAGCAGCTCAGAGCAAGAGGAAAAAAAAGCAGCGTTAAATTAGTGGCAATTGTGCGCGACATGAAGTAGCCACATCAGCCCAGAGAGGAGACACACACACACACAAGCACACACACACACACGCAAACACACACACATGTGTATGTGGTGTAATACTCGTTACTATTTATTTTGTAACATGTGTAGAGCTGTTGCCGTAAGTAGTCCGGCCAGGAATTGTGTAACTGTAACTTGAAGTGGTCGCCATTGTAAATGGCCAGCGATTTGTGTGGACCAAAAAGGAAGTTGCACCATTCAGAAGGTGAACTAGTGGCGGACATTTATTTCTCACTATGAGTATGTGTGTGTGTGTGTGTCTTGGGCATTAAACTAAGTACCAAAGCGACGCAAAGCTGCTGACTAACTAGCTGGAAAGAACACACACTCAGAATAAGATTGTGGGCGATTTTTTTTTTTTTTATCGAAAGCCACAAAGAATGTTTTATACATTTAATTTTTTTTTATTTTGGGTATACAAGCCATAAAAGTAACGCTTATTGATTGAAAAAAAAACACATTTATTAAAGAAAGAAATAAAATTGCGTTGTTGGCTTGTTGCATTAATAATTGTTTATACTATATAAACCTAATAAAAAATTATTATTAATTCGCCATAATTTGCTTAACTATTTAGTTGATCGGCAGTATATATCGATTCTAATCTTGGAAGTCTCTTCAATAACATTTCTTAGCTATTGCTCTTGCAACACAATAAATTTCTGGATAATGGCATAAGTCTTCTAAGAATGTAAATTTAAAATGGAATTCACCACAAGAGAACTTAATTTGTGCCATATATATATTTATATATATATATATAGAGATAGTCTGCATATAAGATCATCCACATATCATGTGACTTTCTGTTTTTATTCAGCTTGTTGATCGCAGGTCGCTTTTCGCTTTTGAGGTTGCCATAAGCCAAACACATTCAATTGTGTATTCATTATGAGAGAGTCCATCATATTTATTAGTTGGCCTGCTTGCTGTCATCATCAAAAAAAAAAAGAGAGAAAAAAAATAGAAAAGCCTGCCCCAAGTGCCGTGCCACAAATTACAATGCACATAGGCAACAGTCCGACCAATGAGAGCAATCAGACGCAACTCGCAAAACTGGCAAATGCCAACTGTCTGACTATTTGCTGCTCAAGATTTACAGAAATTTTATGCAGACAAAGACGATGATGATGTTGAAGATGATAATGACGATGACGACAGTGGCTGGCCGCATAAATAAAAGCTATGTAGAAGGGGGGGGACTGGCTTTGGAGCACTTAAAGACGCGGCTAACTTTGCTGACTTGTTTCGTTGTGGGCCCAACGTTTGTTTAATTCTTCTGCTTTGGTTTTTTTTTTTGGGTCAGCAGACGAGCAAAAAAAAAATATATATATTTATATACAAATAGAAATTAAGAAAAAACCGCACATTTTTTTTTTGACAGCTTCATAAACACTCTGCACACTGGCCCAAGAATCCGCTTAGCAGAGGTGCCACAATTTTTGATACAATATTTGCATTGTGTATCTGCTGCTGGCTGTGGCTGCTTAAGCGATAAGCAAAATGAGACAACTGAGTTATCAAATCAGGCCGCAAATCTCAAAAAAGCAGAAAACCAACATTTAGATAGCACTCAGCAATCATTTGGCCAGGCCGTTGCTTCACGTTTACAAGAAGCGCACAAAAAAAAAGGGCTGCTGCCAGCTATTAGCCATAATTTATGTTTGCACACGAGCTGTGGCTATGACTGTGGCTGTGCAGCAAAAAAAGAGGCCTTGCTTCGAACCTTGGTTATCAACAGCAGTAAAAATTGATGATAACAGAATATTAACAAAGTTGCCACAATAAAAAACCTCTGCAAGATAGTTTGAAAAGATTTGTATTAGTTAAATATTAAGGGCAAATATCTTTCTAAATGGCTATAACCATAAACGATTTATGCAAGTAATATCCATGGGTCTACTGACAGGACATTGTAGACTAAAAAGCCACCTGTCCAAATTGGGTATCTGTAGCAACAGTAAATGAGGATTTTGTGAGGTCGAGGAGGAGACTTCAACTCACATCCTACCAAAATGCATCGACTTGCCAGGAAAAGATGCAGCATCCTAGGGATGGATGTAATGAATATCAAAGACATAGTAGCCCTCGACCCATCAAAGATTCTGACATTCGTTCAGGAACTGGGGCTGATGGAGGAGCTATAAGCTCAGAAGTGGACACAATAGATCTAATAGGTCGCAGTGCACAAGACCCCCAATAAATAATAATAACCTTTCTATATATAAATCGAAACATATATATTTCTAAATATATCATAAAAAATAACATCTATGCTACATATCTGCCTATAAAGTGAACTCTAATAAAAAAAATTTTATCCATTCAGATTCTATAAAAATAACAATTTCTAAATTTA
The DNA here is from genome assembly GCA_035042365.1 of Drosophila dives. Lineage (NCBI taxonomy): Eukaryota > Metazoa > Arthropoda > Insecta > Diptera > Drosophilidae > Drosophila > Drosophila dives. The sequence goes on along the minus strand of JAWNLJ010000233.1, from coordinate 945,411 downwards.
AATCGAAACATATATTTTTTGTTATACCATAAAACAAAATATCTACCTATAAAGTGAACTCTAATAAATAAAACTTTTATCAATGCAAATTCTATAAAAATAACTTCTCTCTGAGATAAAAACTAATTCAGTTTTGTTTTGCTATTTTTAGTTAGCTTTACATACATGATTTTGGTATCAAAATAAACAACTTGATATTATGCTATTAACTCATATTATTTTTTATCAGTTATTAGCAAGCCGGACCTATGCAAAATGTATATTTAATGACTATAAAAACTAATTGCAGATATTCTGTTTGTAGTTTTATAATTTCCACTTACCTATATTTTTTTTATGCATATATATAAAAATAATACATAATTTGATGGCATTTACATTTTCCTCAATTCTCGCCGGGGTTTGGCCATCAAAAGTACTTATTTAATTAGCCACGACTTTGTACGTAAATCCACCACAAATCCATTGTTCCCAGTTTCCAGTCAAGCAATTTGTGCTTAGTATTTAGCCGATCCGCCCACCACTTTTGGCCGATGGTTTCCCATTGTGCGATTTGTAGTTGTTGTTGTTGTTAGTTGCTGCGATTTGTTGGCTTCTTCTTGGCATTGTTGACATCAGTCAAAGCCAATGGTTGACATCAGTCGTCCAGCAATTAGTCTACGCGCATGCGTCGCCGGCTTCATTGTCAACTTCATCGACGACGACGACGACGACGACGACGCTTTCCCATATTCAAACAAAATCGGGCATAGTAAAAAAAAAAAGTTAATTAAATTCAATTAAAATGCGTGGCGAGTCTTCGATAAAATGTTATTTGCATTTCAAGTTTAATTTGACAGACGCTTTGACGCTTTGAAGAAGTGCCAACTTTGCTCAAGGTATGCCCATGGGCGAGGGGTTGGGAGGAGCAGGGTGGGGTACTCCATTTGGTCAGCTGAATTGTTCCGCAACATTAATGATAAATCTATGCGATGGTTTTCTGTCCAAGGTGAAGTACACAAATCGAGTACTTTTCCACACAGCTCAACAATGAATTTTAATGCAACTACACTTGCCACTCCACTCCTCACCTTTCCAACCATGCAACTTGCAACAAACTCGTCGTTGTTTTACTTTAATTTTGCTGTGCAACATAGAACATAAATATGAAATTAATTTTGCGTAGTAGCCCAAAAATCATAAAAGCCGAAACCAATGTAATAAAAATTATGTTGCTGCCACAAAATGTCCAGACAGCTGCCACTTCAGCCGCAGTCACATTGCCCTTACTCTGCCTCCACTCCTTCTCCTCTGCTCTCACAGCGTCGACATTGTGCCGCCTCAGTGGACCGCATGCGGCGTCAGCTGCGATGGCTGCCGCTTGATGAGTGAATGAATGAATGGCCGGCACGTTGCACGATGTGTTTTTTCGGGCTAGTGGCTAGTGGGTGTGGCATAAGCATCGACATGGTCTAAGTGGGGCCACTAACAAAGCATTTAATGCTTTTATTTGCGGGTGGCAGGCCTGGAACAGACGACGTGGCCAAAAAGAGAGAGGAGAGGCAGCATCGGCTATTTGCCTGTGCAACATGTTGCTGCGTGTTAATATTTTTCAGGTTTGCCACTTCAAACAACAAAAATATTTCACTTAATTAAAGTTCTAATTAAATTGTGCAGAAAGTCCAAACAAAATCTGCACTAAATATTAATTGTGTAAACACTTGCCAAAAAGGCAGTTTGTGGCCCTCAAAATGGCCCAAATAACAAAAGTGTCAAAATTCTTTTATTCGTTTTTAGTGCATTTTTTTCCAAAAGGCAGGTTTTAACTTTTTGCAACCAACCTCAAAAAAGATCGATAATTAAATTGTCTTAAGGCCAATACTTTTAAGCAAGAAAGTTCTGATTTTTAGTGCTTTTATAATTAAATTATATTTTTAATAAATAAATATAAATGGAAAAATGTGGAAATATTTGAGTTTGTTTACTGAGTATGTTAAGCCAAGTGAAAAATTGTGGTCTAAACGCAAAGTGAAATTTTCATGTGCTAATAACTAAATATAAAACCAATTTCTGGGGTAACAAAATGTAAAAATAATTATTTATAATTTGAAAGATAAATCAATCATTATGTGTAAAATAAATGTAAAATTAAAGCAGATTTCTGGTGTAAGCAAAAAAAATGAAAAAATAATTATTTATAATTTTTTTAGACAACTAAAAGATTAATCTTTATATGTAAAATATGTGTAAAAGAAAACAGTTTTCTGGTGTAAGCAACAAAATGAAAAAATAATTATTTATAATTTTTTTTTACAACTAAAATTAGTATATGTAAAATAAACCCAATTTTGCGTTACAATATTTAATTGTGCTATTATTGAGTCAATTAAAAAAAGATCTGTTCCAACTGTTGCAAATGTTGTGTAACAGTTTAGTTGCTTTTTAATAGTTGTTTTGGGTTAAACAAATAACTTTTTAAGTATCACAAATTTATCAACTTTTTCGAAGGGGGAAACATTAGCTTAATAACTTCCTTAATCACTTCATAAACCCTTTGCTTAGTAGACGGACAATATTTGGCTAATACGGTTATCAATAGCTCATTCGAAACGATGTCACAGCATACTTCGCACCCCTCTTCGACCTCTCTCCCCCCCTTCAATTGACCTAACAATCGATTTGATTTATGGTTCAACACAGAAACTGCAGTCGAGTCAATATTTTTCGTCCAATGCACTGCATATTCAATTTCAATGTGCTTTTGAGAGCAGCCAGCAGCGATGATACCTCCAAGCAGCAAATGTACACTATCAGACAAATGGTGGGGGGGTGGAGGGGGTGTGAGAGAGGGAGATACAACAAGCAGCAAACAGCACACAAAGTTGACCTCAAGCAACTCGAATCCGATAATGGGGCGACGAACGGCAGCCAAGTGAAAGACAAACCCAAATCCAAATGAATTAAGTTATGGTTATTGACATTTAATGCACACACAAACTACACACACACACACACACACACACACACCACACACACACAACTCATAGCAGACACTCGTAATCGCAACCAGAATTGCTATCGATATCCAAGTGGAGCTCTGCCGTTGACAGATGAGAGTTTTGGCTACGCTCTGCAATCCAGATATGTGGAGTAGTTGGTTTTAAGGGGGGGTGCAACGAGTGGCAAGTAGTATGCCGCATTAAATATGATCAGAATCACCGACTGCAGACGACACCTAACATTCTGTGTGCAACTTTTATTTGCCATATTTTTTTTTACATATTTGTTTATTTGATTTTTGGACTGCTGACAGCATTTTTCATGCATTTTAAGCCGCAAAGCTTCGAATGTTATTTGGAAATCAGATAGGCCAAGTTAATGTGCCAAATAGCGCACATTTCTCGGAGTTGTTTCAACTGGTTTTCCCTCGGCGCAGATGTTGTAATTTAATATCAATAAATGTGATAACAAAATATTGAAAAACTTATAGATTAGCATCATATTTTCATCATATGACAACTGCTGTAAATAAAAGTTAATTTGCCAAAAAAAATGTCTGGCTTAGCAACTAAAAAGCATATTTATTTTACATGAAATTCTGGCTAAAAATAAATGTTGTAAATTAGAAAATGGTAAGTAAGACGTATTTTTCAATGTTTTGGTATATTATGACCATGTTAATCAGTGGCTTTTGATGTCATAATTGTTTTCGTCCAAGTCGCAGATAATTTATGCGTTTGTTAATTATTTTATTTATAACTCAACTAGTTTTTGTTAGTGTTAAACATAATTTCCCCTCAGATTTCTCAGAACTACTATCAAACATTATCAATGCTTATAAACATTGTTAAATATTAACCAAAAGTTTTTGACTGGATTAAGATATTTTCATCAATAAGTTGCCACAAGTAGAAGTTGAAGTTGCGCCACACAGAAATTCCCAATTGGCACTGAGTAAACTCGATAAAATGCTCCAAATGCCAGGCTGGACAGCAGGTAACTAACAGTAGAATGTAATGTATTAACGGTATACAATCCTTGGGGGCACATGCAGCTCAAGTTCACAGCTATGCAGCACATTGAGACCACAAGGGGCAGGCAGCGTGGCAACTAAGCAATAAAAACGAGAGCATCTCTGAAAATGAAATACCACAGGTGACTGACGCATGCCCCCACATTCACACACACACACAGACTCACACACACACACAACATGCTCTTGGTTAGTTTTTTTTCATTCTTTTTATTTTGCAACAATAATTTACATATTTTTCTGCCAGGCGACCTGAAAAGTAGCCAAATACAAAAAAAAAAAATGTGGCAGATAAAAATGAACAACAAAAAAAGCAAACAGAACTTTTTACGTATTTTGCGATTTTACTTTTGTTTTTGGGATGCACCTTTTTTTTCCTGTGGTTGGGGGTTTGTTGAAATTGAAAACGGCGTTGATTATAATGTCAATACTCATAAAAAATAAAATAATAAAAATAAAAAATAAAAAAAAACAATTCTCTCGCGACACACAGGCGGACTGCAAAATATGTGCCTTATAAAATTGTTGGGTCTCTTCTCTGGTTTCGGCTCTTGGGTGCGGTCAAAAAAATTGGGCTTATTTTGTTTTGCTTTCTTGCCTGGCAATTGCTGTTTGTTTTTTCTTCTTCTTTATTATTATTATTTTTTGTGTTACTTTTTTTTTTTGTTGTGTTTTTTGGGTGTTCTCTTGTTAAGATACAGATACAAATGCAGGCAAATGTATGTTTCGTGTTATTCATTGGCACTTTCATGGACATTACTAATGTTTTTCTTGATATGTTTTTTTTTGCTTAAATATGCCCTTACAATGGGCATAATGATTTTTTAAGAAATTTTATGAATTACATCTCATATATTTGTAGTAAATATTTTGAATAGAAATGAATAAAATTCAATTGATTTAAACACATTTGAATTGGTCTAGATGTAAACAAAAAAATATTATTATTTTATGGTAATTTATTTGCTTTTGTTGCTTTTAATAATTAGCCGTTGTAATAATTTATTTATCAGCAGAGTTTTATTAAAATATTAATCTAAAAAATTTAGGTGATAAAATAATATCTATTGGTCATTATACTTTTCGAAAAATTACAATATATTTACTTACTTTTTATATACATTTTTTGGAGTTTTTTTTTAGTAAATAAAAAGCATTTCCAAACTAATAAAATATTTTTATTTGCCTATAAGCCGTATTCATTTTGACAGAAGCTCTAAAATTTAGTAAATGTTTACAACAAAAAATGGCAAATTTCAGCAAATAATAATCTAAAATATGTAACTGGTAAAATGTTTAGAAATTTGACATTATATCTATTGGTCATTATATTTTTAAAAAAAATTACAACATATTTACTTACTTTTTATATTTATATATATATTTATTTATTTTGTGAATTTTTTTTAGTTAGAAAAATCATTACCAAACAAATAAAACATTTTTATATGTCTATAAGCCGTATTCATTTTGACAGTGGCTATAAAATTTAGTAAGTATCTACAAAAAAAAAATGGCATATGAGTATAGCAAATAATGGCAAAAACTTTTAGTTCTGTTGCAAGAAAATATATTTTGACAAACCAGTTAAGAAAGAGTATAAGTTGGTCGTCTCTTTCGGCAAAAGCCTGCAACTATTACCTGTTGTTGTTATTGTTGTTGTTGTTGCTATTGTTGTGTGTGTCCTGTGGCTGTCGGTCTGTTTACCTGCTTTGTGCTTTGTGGCAAGAACCAAAGTCAAAAACTTAATGCGCTTTGGCATGCTTTTAGGCAATAATTCATGGATTAACGCCATTTGGCTTAAGCTGATTTCTTGGACGCTTTTAGCGCATTTGATTTTTTTTTTTTGGACGAACCTCACCTTTTGGGGTGCCAAAGCATCTTTCTTATATTGTTTTTGTTTATGTTTATTTTTTTTTAAATTTGTTTCTGTCTTTTCTTATTTTTGACATTCCTTGGACGTGACTAATCAACTTAGTCGTTTGTCGTCGTTGTCTTTTGGGTCTCAATCTGTCTTCCTATCTCTGTTCCTCTAATGATCTGCCGGTCTGCGATTTGTATGGCGATTTGTTGACCACAACAAATTGCATTCTGAGGCGCCCATAAAAAACTTCTTCTTTTTTTTTTGACTTGACAGGCGTTTGTGTTGTCCTTGTACCTGAATTTGATCCCCGGCAGCACGTGCTAAGTGCCAAGCAATGTGCAACTGCTCAAGACTCATTAATCAATATGCGACTAGCAAGAGAAAGAGAGAGAGGGAAAGAGTGAGAGGGGTGCATTTGATTTATGCACTAAAACTTAATATTACATTTTATAACTGCCCATAAATGATGTTCAGCTGAATTTTATACCCTTTGCGCTTGAACAATTCATAACTTTGCGAAGGAGGAAGGGGGTAGGGGGGAAAGGGTGTTTTGGGAATACCAAAAACTTACGCTGGCAACCCAATTAGATCAGCCAAAGCCAGCCACGGCTGTCACGCCCGCCACACCACCCACTGGCCCAATAGCCAAACATTTTTTGCTCGCTTTGTTTTCAGCCGCCCCCAATGCAAATTCCTTACAAGGGATTGCGGCTGGCATTTTGTTGTTATATTTTTAGTATTTGTGGGTGACTGACGGCTCCCAAGTGGCAACAAGCGTCGCGTCGCATTGAGTCGCGTCGCATCGCATCGTTTGGTTTCCGCAATGCGAATTTCCCGCCATTGTTTCTCAATGCTCCCGATGCTCAGCGCCGTCACCGTCGTCGTCGTCGTCCTTACGGCCGCCATTTTCTATTTGGCTAAAAGTTTATTCGCATTCAGCACATTTAATAAGCGCTTATTGTACTTAAGTTTTGCATTGTTGCCTGCCACTGGCTTCATTCGAGGCTTTTGTTATTGTTGTTGCAACTTATGCTGCCGCTGTCCCTGTTGCTCCTCTTGTTCTCGTTTGTTGAACAGATTTGCTTGTGGCCATTTTGTTTTGAGTGATCCGCCCGCCTGTTTGCCAAACTTGGTGATGAAGTAATTATAACTGCCAGGCTATAAGTGATGACAATTTCAGCTAATTAAATGCGTCACTCAATTCGAAATGGCTCAAAGCTTAGATGACCACCATATGGCTTAATGGCCACTTAACAGCGCTGTTAACCGTGTAACAGTGCTGCCAAATAAGCAGAACACAGAACGAACACTTCGCAAATGTATGCAATTTGACTTGGCTTAGCCTGTGTCTCTGCTGCTGTTGCTACTGCTGGCTCTGCAGTTGGCTCTGCTGTCACTTATTTGGCTCGTGCGCTCCACACACTGTTAGCTGTTAGTTAGTCACTGCTTAAGTTATCATGGCGCTCTTCGCCCGCGCACGAAGCTGGCCGCCACTCACGAATCGCATTACAATTCGTTTGACTTCGGCTTCGGCTGTGGCTGCTGCTGTTGCTGTTGCTGTTGCTGCTGCTGGTCGGTTCGGCTAGCCAGTGCTTCAGTTCTTCAGTAGCCAACAGCGCAGCACGCGGATGCTACGCTTCGTTGTTATTTTTTTCTTTCTTGTGGCTGGCCTGCGTTTACAAAAGCACAAGCAGCAGCTCTCTCTTGCGTTGGCTCTTTAACTTTGAGTTATACTCTCTGGCGCTCTTCACTGACACACACACACACAAACACAGCGACGAGTGTTGCTGCTGTTGCTGCTGTTGTGTGTTCTTGAGTTGGGGCTGTCGTTGGCTGCTGCTGCTGCTTTTATTGTTGTTGTTGTTGTGTGGTGGTCTCGGTCTCGGTCTCTGTTTCGGTTTCGGTTTCGTTTGTCTGCCTGCCTGCTGCTGGTTTGATTTTTGTGCGCTCCGCAGCGTCGTCGTCGCCGTTGCCGTCGTTGCCGTCATTGCTCTGCAGCTGCGTTCGTGCGCTTTTTGAAAATAGTTACAAGATGTTCATCGAAGTGAGTAGAACGCCGGAGCGGTAAATTGGACAAAATACAAAAGGCAGCCGCCGTAGAAGAAATCGCATGTGTTGAACTGTAACCGAATCTTAGTTTCAATATCAGACTGAAAAAATAAAAACAAATAAAAGCAAAACATATATAAAAAAAAAGTGTGAAAGCTGATAAAAACAAAACCACCAGGCACATGTTTACCAAGAACCCAAGCACAAGTTCCAAAAGATAATACGATCCAAATTTTTTGTGGCGCGAGTTTTAAAGTTTTAAGTTCTCTTTTGGAGTTATCACCAACTCGTCTGCTGATGAAGCATCAGCTTTAAAGTCCATGTCCAACTAAAGTGCAATCCATGCGGAGCTGCTATTGTTATTTTTAAATCGCTGACCGCAGAGAATTTAAACGCTAAAAATAAAACGGACCAAAAAGCAACAGCAAAATACAACAAAATAAAAATAAAAATTTATATCGCAACGCGTCGAGTTTTTCCTTTGGCGGTCTACAAAAATACCACCAAATGCAAAGGGTAAAAACTCGAAAGTGACAAACACCAGCAACTGCAAAAAGTAACAAAAACAACAAAAACAACAATAACAACAACAACAACAAAAGCCAACAACCAATCGAAAATCAACAACAACAAAAATTCAAAAAGTGTGTGCAGCGGCATTTTCCACAAGTGAGTGAAAATTTGTAGTTTCATTGCCTGATTCTAAAAATAACGCAGCAAACATTTTTGCTACAATTTTTACAGACTCCCAAAAAAAAAAAAAATGTGAACTATACCAAAATAAACAAAATTTATGTAAATAAAATTCGAAAAGATCAACAAATTTTGAATAGTGTCAAAGTGAAGTGCGAAATGTAAATTGCAAAAAATCAAGCATTCAACTAACAAAATTTTACGATGTGCATGGAAAAACATAAACAAAGAAATTGGATTTTAAATTTCCATACATCAATTTGAATTGAGAATTTCTGCTGCACTTTTCGTCACTAAAAAAAAGCAAACATTATTTTTGTACCCTTTTAAGTATTTTCTCGACGCGAGTTGAGTTTTTTCACGCAACCTTTCCGCATTCGTTACTTTCGAGGGCGTCACTTGGATATACACACACAGACTAAACGAATACATATATATATATATATATATATGACAGTGACAGTTTTGTGCATTAGTTTCGCATTAAAGTGCTAACTTCTTGGACTCTTCTTCTAGACAAAAAATAAAAAAGTTTTTACATGCTGCATTTCTTTATCTATGGATTATTTTTGGATACGTTTGCAGTAGCAGAGCAAAGGTTTACACTCTTTGCTAAAAAACAAAAAACACTTCGTTAAAAGGTTCGTAATTTACAACTTGAGTGCCGTAATAATGTTATGTTCATTCAAAAGTGCTTGGCCAAGTTTTTAATGGCGATAATTATCAAAAATTACGCATACTTCATTACGCTCTTGTTTATTTTGCAAAATTCTAAAGAAACCTCAAGTGCTCAACAATTTGATTATCAGAATTTATATGTATATAAAAAAAAACGTATATCATTTTTATTGCTTTTTTTCATTTATAAGGAGGAAGTATTTACGACTGATATCGCATCAAAATTGTTCATTGAAATTTGCGTTCAGACATTGTTAAAGATATTAAATTCTACATCTAATTAAATAAAAATGAAATTAAAATATTTCAAGTAAATTTTTGTTCAAAGAACATATTTTCTGTTAGATAAAAAATTACACATTTTATTATTCGAAAATAATAAATGATTGAATTAGGTATTTAGTTATTTATTCAATTAAATTTAAAACTTGTTAAGGAAAACAATTCAAAATTTCAAGTACTACAATTTACAAAACTAAATTCCGTACATCTGATTCACTAAAATTAAGTGCTGCTTAGCACATTTTTTTTTTGTACTATATGTAAAAAATCATAGGCTCTTTTTAGAAAAATTTCTCATCAGCAAAATATACAAATATAAAAACAAAAAAAAAAACATTGAAGCACACCTGTGTGCGAGAAACAATGAAACCTAAAAGATGCAAGTACAAAGATATATCTATATATATATATATATGTATATATTTTTTTAAATGAAATGCTGCTTAGCAGAGTGCCTGAGCATATCTCATTACAAGCCCAAGGATCATCGTAATAATCATCAAGACTTTTGTCTTCGTTGCAACAGCACAAAGAAAACATGCGAAATAATGGAAAAAAGAACTGTGCAAAAATATAAAAGAACTTTTCTCATTATCAACGCAAGTGTTTTTTAAACTTTGTTGCCTTGTCGTGGACAGACTGAGGAAGTAGAGGGGGGGGGGGGGGGGAAGTGGGAAAAGGGGAAGGAGGGGGATGAGGGTGGACGGTAGGCGGTTGGCATGCACAAAGCTCGCCTGTCGCTAGCCCAGTCAGTCAGGGCCATGGATATGGCCAGCTGGTCACTCATCGGATATGCTCTTCAGACTTCAGTCAAGCGTCAAAAAACGTGGGCCATAAAAAGTGCTGACAATTTTTACATCTGTCATAAATTTGCGAGACTCGTAAATCTATTTTCTGCATTTTTATTTGTTTATTTCAACAAAAAAATTCTTAAACAACGCAAACAACGACGGGCGGCAAGTGGGCGCCTGATTGATGTGACAATTCCTTAATTAATTTGTGAAGCGAGAGCCGTGAATAAAGCACATAATTAAGTAGATCTGCAGCTGCAGTGATCTCTCTCTCTCTACGGAGGAGGGTAATACATCAAAGTGCCACAGTTTATTCACATTCGACTCTTTTGGCCTTTGTCGAACTCGATTTGTACGCTTATCAATTTTGGCGCATTCACCTTTTTGCCAAAAGTGTGTCCAACAGGTAAAACTGTAATTTTTCCCACGCCTTGGGCTAGTTATCAAAAATCAACTTAAATATATATATTTTGATTTTTTTTTATTTATTTTTTGGCAATTATTTAGACATGCCACAAATCTAGAGATAAGCATGTAAACAATGCATACTAATATATAAATAAAGTTCAGTGACTTTCTTTATCATTTCGCCTCTACTCAAATGTTGAAATGTTGAAACATTTGGCTCAACATTTCTCATCTTTGCTGCTGCTGCTTCAACTTTGATAAGAATAAGTCGAAAAATGCCTTCAATGAAAGAAGTTTCTTTTTTTTGTTGTTTGTGAAGAAGTTTCCGCTCTTTATTATGGTAGATAGGATGAGCTGAAGAATGTGAAGACTCATTGTGTATTTGTATGTATTTTTTTTATTTTATTTTTTATTTTTTTTGCTGTCTAAACTAAACCAGGTTAAGCAAATATGCAGCTGACTCCAAGTTGCATGTTGCTTGTATTTCGTTGAGAGTAAACAGTATTGAAATATTGGTGCATATAAATATTAGCTCTTAACTTCAATTGGAAATAAAAAAGAGAGAGAAGAGTTGCTGTAAAATTTAGTAAGACAATTATTGACTGAATCCTTGACTTATTTGGTAGACTAGTTTAAACTATGATCGGTGAGTTAGGAGGAGACATCTCAAGGTCTTTAATCATTCCATGACAAGTGCCTGCCAGCAGCAGAAATTTCTGGAATTTCTGGAATTTCTTCTTCAGATGCTTGGTGTCTTCCAAGCCTTCAAGCTTCTACAATCATCTGCTGGTTTCGCCACTCTTAGTTCCTGGAAAAAAGAAGCAATAAACCGCATTTAAATAAATGATCTAAATTTGTGCAGATTAAGTTTAAAAATAGAAAACACAATAGAAAAATTTAAAGTTTTTATAATTTAACTAATCCTCTGTCGATGCAGCTGAACAATTCTTTTGCTCTTTCTGGAGAGTACCGCAATTACTTGGTTTATTTTTCCTTTTTTGTAGACATATCGGCATACTCCAACATCCAAAAAAGGCAATGCTATTTTTCCCCGCATCTACAGTAGCCATTAATTTACTTAATATACAAAATCACATATATATATATATATATATATAAATTTATATATGCTTGTTTCGATATTTCCAAAACATTAGGCAGCCCTTGGATAATTCTTGCAGTGTTCATGCATTATTTTTGGCACAGCAAATTATATTTAATCTGAAATATGCAGAAAATATTGCAACGCTGGGTGGTTCTGGGTGCCGCTGCTGCCACCCACCCAATTAGCTTTTCACTGCTCTTTTTTGTATATTGTTTTTGTTGTTGTTGTTGTTGTAGACTGCAGTAAATAAGCAAGCAAAAATTGTGCGCCATATTTTGCAGCCAACGCACATAAATAAGCTTTAGTCCAAAGCCAAGTTGGCCGAGGTTGAGGAGATGGATACAATTTGCTCTTCTTCTATTTGTGGCTCTTGTTGGGCGGCAGCCACCAAAAAGTAGCTGGCAAATGGCCAAAAAGGCATGGCCAAATGTGCCGCCTGTTGTTGTTGCGGTTGCTGCTGTTGCCATCTTTGAAATTTGTTTTCATTCTTGGCTACTGTTGAGGCCAATTTCGCTGCCGCTGTACTTGAAGATGGCAAACTCGAGCACCAGCAGAGGCAGCAGTGGCAGCAGCAGAGGCAGAAGAGGCAAGCAGCAGAGGCAGCAGCATCGTCGCACTAATAAATAATTTTAATTGTATTCATTTGTTGTTGCCCATTTGCTGCCTGCTCCACTTTGTTGCACAGCAAAAAGGCGGTCAAGAATATGCCAAAGATACCAATTTAAACATTCTTTTTTTCTTTATTGTTTTACAACACTCTAACACGCAGAACAAACACACACACACACACACACAGCAAAATTTGTTGTGTTCGGAAATTGAAAAACGTGTTCAACGACCAAAAATTGCTTGCCATTCCTTGACTTGGCCAGAAACGTTGACTTGCCGCACCCCTTCCTCCCCCCCCCCCCCCCATTTCTGCCCGCTCAGCGCTTATCGACGCGACGCGTTCAAGCCCACAAAAAAATGAGAAAGAAAAGAAAAAAATAGCAGCCAATTTCAGTTTCATTTACAGTTTGGCTCTCGGTTTTCATGTTCATGTTTACAGTTTGGCTCGGCTTGAGCAAACTTTGTCACTGATAAGCAGCGATTCAGTGACTCCCCCCCCCCCCCCGCCCACACCCAACCACATGCGTCGACTCTGTCTGTCTCTTTGTCTGACCACAGTTTTGAGTCATCGAACACGTCTTGCGTTGACGGCGACTGCGACGGCGACAGCGACTGCGACGCCTTATGCTGTCATACAGATATGAACGGTTGTTGCTGACCAACTGCAAGCATATTGCGCATACGCCACGTGAAGCGACGCTCTTCATTTCTGCTTTGTGGCGTCTTGGTCACGTCTTCGGTATGCACTTTGTGCCAGCGTTCGCCCCATTTGCTCATGCAGTCAACCGATGACTGACACAAAGACGCCAACAGCGGCGTCAACATCGACTGCGACGGCGACTGCAACGGCAACGTCGACTGCAACGTCGACTGCACTGTGCATTTGGGACGTGCAAATCAGGGAACAAAAGCGAAACTATTTATTTAACTTGCTTGCTTCGCTCTCTGATTTCATGTGTGGCATTTACTTTTCAACAATTTTTGACTTTTCAACAATTTGCCACAGCAACAGGCAAACTTTTTTTGTATTCCATTTATTTAACTTAAAGCAGAAACTATTTCCATAAAGCATAAAGCGTTCGCACTTGGTACAAATTCCAAGAAAAAATAATTGTAATACGATTATTTGGAATTATAATCTAGTATAAAGCACTTAAAGCAATACAAATACTAATTTTAATGAAACCGAGCAGCGGCAGACCTTTGCTCACACTTAGTTTGAAAAAACGATTATTTCACTTTTTTGTTTTAAATAAATGATGATGCATATTAAACCAAAGTTCGCGTTGGGCGAATAATGAAGGCGCTTTTCTTATGCCCTTGCAACGTGCAACCAGTACACTAGTAGATGCGGTGTGGGGTGAGGGGTAGGCAGTGGTAGGCAGCGACGACAATAGCGACATCGTCGTCGTCATTTATTGTTGCTTGTTATTGCGGCTGTTGTTGTTGTTGTTGCAGTGAGCTCAATGCGCTCGATATCTGCTGCCAATACAGTCACACACACATACACTGAGACAGATGGACACACCCACACACACAGAGGCATTTACACATACACTGGCAAAATAGGTGCGTTGTATTTATTCGCCTCAATTCTGGGCCAAGGTAGTTTTTATCTTTCTACTCTTTTTGTTGCTGTTGCAATTTGTTGTTGTTGTTGTTGTCTGGCAGCTTTTGCTGGCTTGTTTGCTTATTGTTATTGTTGTTGTTGCAATCCTTGAAAATGTGTTTTCACACAGACAAACATACGCGCAATTACAAACACAAATAAAGCACTCGGAACACTTTTGACCGCCATTTATTTATGCTGTCACGTCTTCAACGCCCTGTCCCCGCACAGCCCCCGCACGCACACACACACACACACACACCTATCACATGCATGCACCGTTTGCGCTCTCACTTTACACATATTTATTTATTTAATTTTCGTTCTTCGTTTTCGTTTTTATTTTTATTTTTGTTATTTTGGCTTTTATCTGTGCAAATCGTCGGCCGCTGCACGTTTTTTTTTTTTTTTACTATTAGTCACATTTTTGGGAGCTTTCTGTTTACACAAACAAAACAGCAAAAACTGAAAGAAAGATGAAGAAAAAAAAAACCACATTTGTATACAAATTTTATGTCTACTTGTAAGACATGTACTTGCCACAAATGATGATATCATATGCTGCTTGCAATGCATAAAAGTTTTTTCTCTGATTTCCAAACTGATCTTTATACTGCTACTAATAATACTCGCTTATAAAATCCGAAGTTTAATTTAATAATCATTTGCATAACTACAATTTTTAGTCTAGCTTAAAAACTTTACTCAATTTGTTAATTGAATTTTCTTTATGCGGCTATAAATATTAAACGATTAAAGATGTTTCCACAAAACTTAAAGAAAAAAAGTGTGTTTATAATTTTTTTTTTTTTTTCATTGAATACGATTTGTAATTTGAACATTTGCAATTGAACTTTGCGCATATTAAATTTGCATGGTGTGCTCGGCATTTATTTGAAGACGCCTGCTGCGAATTTCCATTACAACAATTGCCACTTGCAACAATTGGTTGCCAAGTCAAATGAATACAATTGCCATTGCCCCCGCAGCTACGTTTCACCCTCAACTCTGACAGCTTTTTCGCATTTGTTCTCTCTAACACAAACACACTTAACACACACACAACACACATACACACACACACAAAGCAGACTGTCAATGCCATTGATTTGAGTGTGCGACTTATGTTTGCCAGCTGAACGCCTTTCAGTTCTCAATCCCCTTGCGCCCACTGCACCTCACTCCCCCCCATCCCGCCTCTACATCCACTCTGCCTTATTTAGTCGATTTTGCTGCACATCGTCTTAGTCCTTTGGGCCTCCTTCGGCCTTCTCTCGCCTTCAGTCAGCCTTTTTCTTTACCAAGTGAAATCAATGGCTTTGCCTCGGCATCTTCACTTCCCTCTCTGGTCTGCCACAACGTTGCCTTTGTCTCTGTCGTTATTCCCATTCTGCAGAGACGTCAGTTACACACACACACACACACACACACACACACAATCACATCGCATTCAGCTTGCATCCCAAAAACTGCAAAAGTAGCACAAGAAAAATTTACGTTGCACAAACTTTGTTTGGCAGCTTGTTTTACTTAAATTTGTATTTGTTACGAACGTACGTGTCGCAAGCCACTGCTCCTCTGACCCATCCCCCCCTGCCGAACCCCCCCTTCAACCTCCTCTAACAATTTGATAAGCCAAAGTCACTCAAGCAAAACACGTGTTAAACTTTTAGTTATTTCTTAGTGTCTTTTGCAACGTTTTTTAGTTGCATGCCACACAAATTCTCCACACAGATTTTCGACAGAGGTTAGAGCCACTTTTGTTACCTCTGCATATGTCTTCAACTTGGTTTTGGCCATGCATCCAAAGCTGGTTAGGGAAAAGGAAAAATGAAAAAAAAATTTCATTTTTTTTACGCACAATCTAAATTTTCTCTAGCTTTGCTCTCTTCATCTGTCTCTCTTTTCCTCCCGCTCTCTTTGCATTGTCATCAATGTCAATCTCTCTCTCATTCCATTTATATATATGCACATATAACTCACCTCCAAGTCTCGTTTTGTAGTCCTCTTTTGGTAGATCTCTGGCTGAGTCCCTTGGGGCCTTGTTTAGATTTATTGCTTTTTCGTTCTATTCTCGAGGCTCTTTTCACTTGATAATTGATGAATGTTTTGTGAGTGCTGCATGTGCACACACACACATCTCTTACACACACACACACACACATGTTCAAGGCTTTTCACTTCGTTGTTGAATATGCAAGTTTTGCTTTTAGCTTTTGTTTATTTGCATGACAAATGCTCTGAGATCAGCCGAAAATAAACAAAGACTTGTCAATCACTGATTCAATTAAGTCAAGTGCAGCAAACACAAATACACACACAGATATATACACACACACACAGGCACACACACTGGCATAAATTCTAATTCTCAGCTTAAATTGCCTCAGTTTCAATTGTTCTCGAGTCTTAAATTGTCATCATTGCAAAGGTGTTAAAGCGTGTGTTTATCAGGCAGGGGGAGGGTATGAGGGGGGAGATATAAATCGTACCACTGCTGGCAACGTGCACCATTTAAATTCTTGGCAAGAATACGTGCGTGCCAAGTTGGCAGCTAAGTAGGCAACTGAAAATCATATCCTGCCACAAATGAACACAACACAAAAGCAAACAATTAAAAAGTGTTGCATGCAAAATGAAACGAAGAAAATATATCCATTAATAAATGTGAAAATATTAATATTAATTTAATAAATATTTATACGAGTATATATATATATATTAAAATAGTAAAAATATTATTTTTTGTATATAAAGTGAAAACTCAGCTCATAAAAAAGCTATTTTCAAATGTTTTTTTTTTTAAATATTAAATATATGCTATTATTATATTAATTAAATATTAAAAATATTAAAAATATGCAAAAAAATAACTTCATCAAAAATGTGTTGAATATATTTTTTTAACGCTGATTTACAGGGTATAAAAGCAACAACTAGAAATGACAAAAACAGCCAACAAAAAAAAAATCCAAATGTTATATTAATTAAATATTAAAAATATTAAAAAATAAATATTAAATATATTCAAAAAAATAACTTAATCAAAAATATGTTAAATATATTTTTTTAACGCTGATTCACAGGGTATAAAAGCAACAACTAGAAATGACAAGAACAGCCAACAACAACAACAACAAAAAAAACCAAATGACGTCTGCCAAACAAGCAGGCAGCTGTTTATTCTTCGAGTGTATGTGTATGGGTGTGTGTGTGTGCGTGTGTGTAAGTGTGTTGGTGCGTGAATGATTGCCGGCGCCTGTTGATGACAAGTGTTGCGTGTTTTGAATATATAGGAATATGGGACTTATACTTGCTTACGCACTTGCACACAAAAGCCGACACACACACACACACACACACACACACACTCAAAACCCATACTCATGGGTTACACTCATACATAGATGTACGAGTGATACATATGTTGTCTACATATACAGAGTGATTGTTGTTTGAGCACGCCCCAATCCTAATGACAGGCCATGTGAACAACTGCTCAAGTTGTGGCATGATTATAATGTGATACTCGTAATAAGTTGCGTGATTATGTGTCACTGCAAGAGGCACTCAACTTGACTTTGAGCAACAGTTAGATGCCACCTCAAGAGTGTGCCATAAGCGACAAGTTGCCAAAATCTCTTTACTTGCCACAATATGTTGGCTCTTCGCGTTTTGCATTTAATTTTTACTTAATTCGTTGAATGTTTATTAAAGCCCGCAAAATGTATGGAAAAATTGCGTTTCGCTCCTTTTAATGGAATTTTTCTTTTCGCAGCAAAATTCCGCTTATATGTTGCACATCCCCACAGAGGGGGTGCGGCGCGGGGTAGTAAATTTGATCAGTTCTGCTGCTGCTGCTTCATTCAGTCGAATCCATCACTCATCAATCATCTGCCAAGCCAGCCACGCCCCCCCTAATCAAAGTGTGTGTGGGGGAATTGTGTCGAACAGAACAAATATGTAAAAAAAACGAGCAAACCAATTTGGAGGTTATGGCCGCCATATGCTAACTGTGCGCCTAAAAGGCTGCAGCAATTTTGTTGATTAGTCCAGTGTCTGCGGGAATTTCCCTCTGGCTGCCACTTTCACACACACACACACGCTTTCTCACACGCTGCCAAATGGCCAAAACATAAAAACTAAACACCAAACATCCACAAGGACACACAAACACACACATACAGAGGTACAATAAAGTCGCTTGCCATTTTTGGAGCTTCTTTTGGCCATCTTTTTTCTACACTCAGAATATGTAAAAGGTTCAAAAAAAAAATAGTGTTCAATTTTGCAGCAATTCAAGCGCATGTCTAAAGTAAATATTTGCTTTTAGTTAACAGAAATTCTACTTAAATATTTATTGCCTTTTGTGCGGCTCAATTCTCATTTGTTTGCGCATCAAATCCCTTAATAAGCTTTGAAGGACCAATGAATGCTCCTTTTCCTGGAATTGATGGAAACTATTTGAATTATTTACAAGTAACTTTTGCTATTGATTACATTTTAATCAATTGATTTTGTTATTGGAGTAGCCATTTTTAAATGTGTAACAATTAAATTGTTACTTTAAACTTTAAAGTTTATTTTTTAGATTATTTTCTTTTTGCTTTCCTCAAACATTGCCCGCAATTTCTCTGTGTGTATCTCTTTGCAGCTGCTAGATTTTATTATTGCTTAACAGGCTTTAAGGCAACACAGTGGTGACTAAGGCTAACACACACACACACATACACAGAGGTGTCCACACACACAGGCATATTTGTTGGCAGCAGCCCAGCCCTGAGCTGTTGGCCACCTTTTTAGCACAGGTGCTCCTCCCTCCCTGCTGCTGGGGCCAAAGTCGTTTTGCGCCTGGGTCGTCTGATATATGTTGCCACGTGGCGACCGACCGACAGACCCACTGCCATGTTCCAACCAGCAAGATAACATCAGCCAAACACCTGACAACCTCCTGCTCCTCCTCCTTCTGCTCGTCTTCCTCTCTGCGGGTTTTGGCAGTTTCTAATCAAGGTTATTTAATGTTTGCCAAGCGCGTTTCTTAATGCCCAAAAAATAACATTTTTAGCATTTTTATTTGCAGTTTGTTGTCGGATTATTTGGCTGGCATTGCCAATCCAATCGAAGTGTTTTTGCGTGCTAAATTCAAGTCAAGTTACGTTTTGGCCCCAAATGCAGACACATTTCGGGCAACAGCTCTGAGTCCTCCTGGCTAATTAGACCAGAGCAGCGGGTGGCCCGTTGTGCATCCTGCGGCGCGGCGACTGCCTTCTAACAAAAGCAAACATTAACAATGCCAATTGTTTGCCAAGACAGCGCCATTATCGTTAGCCAAGTTGGCAGGAGAATGGGGGGGGGGGGGGTTTGGATGAACAGCAGCACAATGAAGAGGGGCGGCACTTGAGGCCGCATTTTGGTTGCCTTGACTTGTTGGCTAGACAAATTCGCTGCTGTTGTAAATGCATGTTGATGGCTTTCTGTGGTCTCTGTCCAAAAATCCTCCTCATCATCATCCATATGTCAGATGTTGTTGTTGTTGTTGTTGTTTTTCTGCTGTTAGTTGCCTTTTTGTGGCACACGTAAATTGCTTAGTTCAGCAGCGGCGCATATTTAAAAGGCCGCATTGAAAAGTATGCTACACACATACATCTCTGCTAATGTACATGTGTGTGTATGTGTGCATGTGTGTGTATATGTGTGTGTCGACTGTATGATAGACAACTCAATGATGCGATTCACTCATCAATCAATACGAGCAAAGCGCTGCTGGCTTTGGGTCAAAAGAGTTTGTCAATCGACGAAGGCAGCAAACAGCATGCAATGTCAGTCTTTAATAGTGTGTGTGAGTGTGTGTGTGTGTTTCGACTGTAGAGCACTTAATGCGGCAATAAGCGAGGGATACGAGAACATGACAACATATGCATATCTGAGTTTTGCTGGCATTAAGTGCTTGTCAATTTGCATTGATTTGACACTCTTTCGATTACACAAATGTTGCATGTGAATGCGAAAAATGAAAAATAGTTGATTTACTGCAAAAAATGGTATTTCAAATGATGTTCAACTGGGATATGTGCTTATAATTGAAAGGGTTAAAACAAGTTTGTTTTAGCCTGGCCACACAATTTGGCAAAAAAAAATACATAAATCTTCGTCGGATTTAACTGATAGAATTGAAAGTTAAACTAAACTAATATTTTTATTTTATATATTTATAATTATATTTATATATTTATATATTTATATATTTACATATTTATATATTTATATATTTATATATTTATATATTTATATATTTATATATTTATATATTTATATATTTATATATTTATATATTTATATATTTATATATTTATATATTTATATATTTATATATTTATATATTTATATATTTATATATTTATATATTTATATATTTATATATTTATATATTTATTTATATTTATTATAAAATAAATAATACTTTTTAACTTTAATTTCTGCTTACTTTATTTTATCAGCAATTCTTTTTATTTATTTACAAATCAAACCATTTAAATTTAAATCGAATACAATCATAACTTATTTATGTTTAATATAAAAAAGAAAAGCTATTTTTTTCGCTGACTATACATAAATAATAATTTACTTTTTCTATATAGATATATATATTTTTTTGTGTTTTTGTATCTCTGCTCACGTTTTGCTCTTCTCCTTTTTTTTGCAGGCTGACATGTTCAAGGCCAGCGAAAGTTCCACTTTATGTTTTGGTAAGTTCAGCTCGATAAATAATGAATATGCTACGTATATATATATATGAATAAGCAAACAGAAACTCATTAAAAGTGAATGTGCTCTGACAATTTAAACTTTGCGGCAGCCAAGTGACAGCCACTGAGCAATAACGTGGTAAATGCTTTGGCATTTACACACACATTCACCCAGCCAGCCCGTTACACAGACTCCTAAATAGCTAATCAAAAATACATATAAAGACACCAAGGAGAGGGGCACACTCAGAGGACTCGCAGGACTCACTTACAAGGGTTTTCTGACACAAAACGCACAAAACACAAACAAACAAATTTCAAAGTATGTAAAATGAAGAAAATTTCATATGTGCACCGAAAAAGATTTTAAATATAGATGGGTGTGTGTATGGGTGTGTGTGTGTTTGTGTGTGTGTAAATTTGATTAAGTTAACGAGACAGGGAAACCGACTGCGGCAAAGCTTAAATTAATCATACACCATGTCAAAATTAATACAAATTTATTTTACACATATTCGCAAAACTTTGCGGCTTACATGGAAATTTCATTAAGTTTGCCAGCCCTTTAGCAAATGTTGGCCTCAAGTGTTAATGTTGTCCTTGTTGTTGTTGTTGTAGTTGTTGTTGTTTCTGCTGATGATGCTTCTGCCACTGCTGCTGCTGCTGTCCTTGATGTTGATCTTGTTAAGAACACATATCGGCCCTAAACTGTCATTAGTTAAACTCACATATCATTGACAGTGCAAATTGACCGCAGTGCTGCAAAATAGGCTTTCAACTACAGTGGTCGCTCGCTAATTAAAACTGCTGAAATTAGGTGTAAAGAAATTTACAAATTTGTTGTGCTTATTATTTATTAGTATTATTATTATTATTATTATTATTATTATTTTTTTTATTTATTATATTTCTCTATGAAAAATAATTTTTATATTATTTTTTTATAATTTGTTCATTGCAACTAAATACAGCAATTACAATAGAAAATTTAAGGAGTAGCAACTTAATCTTAGTCGTTGGCAACTCAATTCAAATTAAATTTAAATTGTGTTCCTTATTTATTATATTTCTATACAAAAATAACTTTTATATTCTTTTCAAATTTTATAACATTGTTTATTGAATTTAAATTCAGCAATTACAATGACAAATTTGAGCAGTTGCAACTTTGTTTTAGTCATTGGCAACTCAATTCTAATTTATTTATTTTTATTTTTATTTATATTTATTATATTTCTATACACAACATAATTTGTTTATTTATTTTTTTGATATTTGTTTATTGAAATTAAATATAGAAAATACAATTTCAAATTTATAGAGTTGCAACTTAATCTTATTCATTGGCAACTCAATTCTAATTTAATTTAAATTCTTTATTTAAATTGTCAATTCTATTTATAATTTTATCTATTTTATGTGTGAATTTAAAAGTTTACAGGAAACTGTTTAAATTTCCTTTGTTTCTATCTGCAAATGACCACTGTACATGTATAGGAATCAAGCATATGATAACATAATGTATTTATACACACACACACAAACACACACATACACACATGCACACACAGATACAGATACAGACACAGATGTGTGCATGTTGCTTCAAGTGTGAACTGCTGTTGTTGCTGATGTTGATTGTTGTTTGTCGTTTGTTGTGTGCATAAATGTTTGGCTACGTGTCAGCTACTGTCAGAAACAGTCTTCCCTCTCCGCTGCCTCCTCATCCCCTATATCCATCGGCCAGTTCCATCCCTCAGTTAAGTTATCTCTGGCATATGTCGGCGCCAGTTTTATGTCAGTTCATTGATATTCATTTCACTGTGTGTGCGTGTGTGTTTGTTTATTTCTCTGTGTGTGGGTGTGTGTGTGTGTGCGGTGAACTCTTTGTACCTCACTTGACTGCTGCTTCAGCTGCCAGAATGGTTGCTAGACAACAAAGGGGGGGAGGAGTGCGCCACATCCCAGGAAATTCAATTAAAAACGCAAATGACGGTGTGCTCAGTGCCACAAATCGGCTTATGTGTCCTGTCCAGCAATTGTTGGCAAATGTCCTCAAGTGGCAAGCAGAGGCAAACAGTTGGGCAGCAGCAGCAGCTGCCAAGTCAATCTCAACTGAAGTTGTATTTCCCCCATATTTCCCCCCATTTTTTATTGCATACTTTGCTGCGCCACCCGGTTTTTTCTTTTCTTTATTCCTCGTTTCTTGGAATCAATATGGCCTTTGGATTCGTTATAGATTCATATCCGGGGCAGACCATTTCCATTCATATTTTTTTTTTGTTATTTGCTTGCTTTGCATGAATGGCTGTGTTCGTCTATAGATTTATCCACTGCACTTCTTATGCCATTTTTTCGCCTGCAAGCTAAGGTTTTTTATTGCCAGAACTTTTGACTCTAATCCTCGGCAATATATGTTTTATATCCTTTTGCGGCATCTGCTTTTGCCCGGCGGCCAACAAGCATCAGCTTTTTCAACTCATTTTTTTGGCTTTAAAGTTCAAGAGTCTTGCAAAGTTGGGCGAACTAAATCTCATCAATTTTTCAATGCACACCTGAGAACTGCGCTGCGTCCAAAATAACGTGGCAACAACCAAATTAGCCAAGTTTCTAGCCAACTTTCAAGCGAAGCGTAAATTTCCCCCAAAAAAAATCCAATGATATACATCTCTATACACGTCTCTCTCTCCTCTCCTCTCTACTCTTTTCCATCTCCATCTCTCTCTCTATCTCTCTCCCTCTTTCTCTATCTATCTTTTTTTTGGCCTAGCTGACAGCAAGACACTTAATCCGCACGTTTACACCTCAACGCACACACACACACACACAGAGAGAAAGCAAGTGTAGACAGTAAAGGGGCGTTACATGGGGCGTGTCCTGTGGCTGAAGTCGCAATAAATTCGTGTATCTGCTTAATAATTAACTGGCAAAAGTTTTTGGCGCCACAACAAAGTAGCCCCTCAGCCCCCCAGCCCCTCATTGCTGTATACAACACGTAGAACAATTTGACCCCAA
This sequence comes from Drosophila dives, assembly GCA_035042365.1. NCBI lineage: Eukaryota > Metazoa > Arthropoda > Insecta > Diptera > Drosophilidae > Drosophila > Drosophila dives. The sequence continues at coordinate 921,550 of JAWNLJ010000233.1, read as the reverse complement.
ACTGATGTCAAGGAACAAATGGCCAAAATGGTGCTGTTTGTGTGTGTGTGTGAGTGTGTATTATAAATATGTTGCGCATGTTTAATTTAATGAATTTAATAAAATCGCAGAAATGTTTTTGTCACTGGCAATAGCTGAATTATCGCTAGTTAATAAATAGTCCTCAAACATAATTAAATTATTATCTTTATTGATAATAAAATTGTTGATAAAAGTTTTATTTGGCTGTATTTTTGTGATTGACATTTTGTTAAATTCTAATAGATTTTTATGTGATCAAATTGCTTAAACTAAACACCATTATTTCAAGTTAAAATTCTGATCAATGAAAAATGGCAAACTATTTGCATACATCAGCAAAATGAATTGAATTTTCGAAAATATTACAAAACAAATATTGAGACAATGGATTGCTCAGATTGTTCAGTTTGCCCCGAAAACATAAAAGAAACGCGCTGAATTTTTGCATATTTACAGCTGCCATTTTATGGGAATTTTCGCGTTCGCTGCGGCATTCAAGGATTTTTCCATGACTATTGTGTGTGGTTTTTTTGTGGGGACGAGCAGCGAGAAATGAGGCAAAAAGTGAAACGATTACAGGCAAAATGTGGCGTTGCTTTAATTGCACTTGAACTCACCTTAAGTTGGACACCCAACGAAGCGGGACAACGCGATGAGGCGAACCCTCGGCTAACCCTTGGCGACCCTCAGCAGCAGCAGTTCAGGTTAATTTGTTCAGCGTCGGCTCGACGATGTTCCAGTTGCTCATTAATTACAGCTAAGTCGTCGTCGTCGTCGTCCTCGTCTTCTGCCCCCCTAATGATTTACCTGCAGATGTTTGTTGTTGTCTCTACAAGTTTTTGTTGTTGTTGTTAACGGTGCAAGTTTTGCGTTTTATTATTTCTTGATTCCATAGCTATCACTGTGCTCATGCGAATGCTCGCTTTGGCTTGTTATCCTTGCTCTCTCTCTCCCTCTCTCTCTCCCACCCTCCTTCTTATAAATGCTTTGTAATCAAATACAACCAGCGACTTTTGCACATTTCCTTTTGTTTTTTTTTTTGCTTCTCTTTTCTTCTTGTCTTCTTTTGGTTGATTATTTCAAGCGTTGAGCTATTTTTTTTTTCTTCTGCTTTTTGATTACGCCCGCCCCCTTGGGTAAACCCACTTATTGCGCATTTAATTAAGCAAATAGCAGCGCAGTTGAGTTTAGTATTTTTTATTATATTTCCCTTTATATTTTTTTGGTGTTTTTTTTGTGGTTTGTCTTTGGGGTTTCGCACTTGTTGCCCATTTTGTGGCATATTATAAAAGCCATTTTTGCCGTCATTTTTTGTGTAATTTGGTGTGAAAGTGTATCTTGATCAAAGCATTTACGATTTAGGATTTGAGCATATATATAATATGTCAATATTTGAGAAAACTTTTGATGTAAATCAAGTCAATATTTCACACAATAGCTTTGATATTATCATTTTAGATTTCTTCTAGTCTGCCAGTTTTGCAATTGCATTTGCAACATTGACTTCTTGCAGCATGTGGCGCTACCTTTGGCAACTTGTCGCCTGTCGCTTCCAGCTACACTCTCTATGCCAATTTGCAACTAAATTGCAAAGCTGTCATTTGTGCAACCGTGCGACAGGCAACGAGAATACTGCCATTTGAAGTTTCCCAACTATGCAATACTCTGTGGGCAGAGCAATGAATCTAACAATAGGAATAAAAATATCAAAAATAAACTCAGCAAATCTTCTACAGAGAAAAGAGACTCCGCTGATTAGGCAAAGGGGTGAAGCACACACAACTAATATGCTCCTTTTAGGCCAAGGCGAGCAGTGTATAATCAACTGACTCACGTTGACAGCAACAATCTTTTACGGAATATTCTACTGTGCGACGTGACAACTGGGAACTGCAAATTGAGTGGTGGGCAGGACAGAGGACACCACAAAAACCGTTTTCATGTGCAGACAGTGTTTAAGTTAAGTAAATGCCACGCCCCAGTTGCAGCAGGCGCACAATCAGCTTACGAGAAACTCCTTTGACAGAAACAGCCGCAAATGTAATTGAAATTGTAATAAAAATTTAAAATCAATTAACTTGAGAGTCCAAACGCTTGTTGCGTCTGCTTCTACTAATTTGCAACAATTAATAGTGCACTGAGAGAGAGAGGGAGATAGAGAGAGAGTGAGTTGCAACAAACATAGCTTGATCCAAAATGTCAAGATTACAAACATGCAGCAAAAGCCAAGCGAGACGACGGCAATAACAAGGTCGCCATGCATACACGGCCAAAGACAACTTAATTAACCTCGACCTTCTCGAGGCGGCCAATACGCGCTGACGTCAGCCAAAGCCACAGCAACAGCTACAGTCACAGTCAGAGACAGAGTCAGTGTCAGAGTCCCTCACCGCCCCCTCCCACTCTCACTCGCACAGTTCGGTTTTTTTTTTGTTTTTGCCAAACAAGCCACGTTCAATGCCACAATATGTGTCTCCAGTCCAGTCAAGTCCAGTCCCGTCCCAGGCCAGTTGACCATCGCCACTGCCACATTAAGACATCAATAATAAATATGGCTGTATATGTGTGTGTGTGTACAGCTAATAATGCGTGTGCGTGCAATGTAAATATGAGCATAAAAAAATGACGACTGTGGCTAATTGCCAATTCACTAAAGCGACCAACTTAAATTGGGATTGCCAGTGCGAGTGCGAGTGGGATGCCAAATTTCCATGTTTCATATAAATCGTAGTCGTAATTTTTACAATTTGCGCATGCGCAACGCGACATCGACAATGACTTGTTCGATCTGCTGCGCGCTCTCTTTCGCTCTCTTTTACACTCTTCTGCTCGCCCGCTCTCTTTAGTTGTCCATTTTAGCCGGCAGCCAAGCAAATGCAAAAAAAGAAAAACCCGTTTGCCAGCCTCTCTCTCTCGCTCTCAATGTTGCACAAGTGACGACAGCTGCTGCTGCTGCTGCAGTTGCCATTGCAGTTTCAAGAACCGGGTCAAGGTTGCTGCTACAGCCGCCGTCAACGGCGACGATCATAGCCAGCGGCAAAGTCAACGTCGACGCCGACGTCGCTTTCGCCTTGTTCGCTTTACATTGAAAGTCAAGTTCGTGCACATGTTTGATTGGCATTGGACATGATATAGAGATAGAGGCTTTGGGGTGGACGCTGGACAGCTGGACAAGTTGGCGCTTGCTATCAAACATGTTTGATAAGCTTGCATTTGTGTGTGCGAAACATGTTTGCACATCATAAAAAACAGCTGATAAAATTTTGATTAAACGTAGAATTTAATTTAAGGACGGAAAGTTGAACATAAATTAAAAAGTGTGCTTAATGGATAAAAAAGAGACTGTTAAATTAATTAATTAAATGTAAAGTAAACTAATTTAAACCACTGCATTTTCAATCGATTTTATTTGAACAGTCATAAAAAATATTTTTGTAACTGCATAAGTAAAGATTTTTAGCCTTTTTTCTTAGATTTTCTGTTGTGTTCCTTCATCCTTGGCTATAATAGTGTCCATATTAAATACTTTAATTATATTACTGATTCACTTAAAATAATGAAGGACCAATGCAGGCCTTTAACTCTTTGAGTGCACCCACTTTTTAAAGGCCTTCTATTAACACTGTTGTCTCTGGTCAGTCAATTAATATAAATTACATCCTATAGAGCAATATGAGGTGCACTTAAAAGCACCTTTGTATATATGTGCTATATATATATAATATATAGCATTGTAACTGCGCCATACGCACATCAATTTTCATTTTACTTATGAAAATTAATAGCATTTCTGTAAAAGTGCCCGAGGAAATAAGCAAAATGGGAAAATGTGATAGCTGGGGGGAAGGGGGGGTGGGGCAAGGCAGCGCCCGAGGAAACTTGACCATTAATCAAGCGTTTCGCATGGCAACCAAATGAAATGAAACTAAGGGTCTGACAGAGCCATTTTATGTACTTGACTTCACACAGCTTCATTTCAAATAAATAATGATATTTCATTTATATTATTATCGGTTGTCATTGCATGTGCAACGTACAAGAGAGAAAAAAAACGTTGCACGAAAGTTTTATAATATAAATTTCAATTAATTGAATTTTTTCAATCAAATGCGTTTGCAGGGAGAAAATTTTAATTGCTATTTATAATCGAATCACTATCAAATTACGAGTTAAAAAATAATTAATAAAATAAACTTTTTGCAATTTAAATTTAAAGCGTTTCAACAGCTTTGCAAAAAGTTGTAAATGTAAAAGAAATATATTATTAATATTTATTATTCATTTAACAGACGGTGTGATTTTTTTTAGAGGCTGTCAAGAACAAAAAGCGTGTTTCAAAGTCAGAAGAGCACAACATGTGGCCATGTGTGTGCACAACACACACACACACACACTACGCACATTAGTATGTTGATTTAGTATAAAATACTCGAATTTGTTGATTTAGATGCGCAAACTTAGAACTGACCCTGAAAACTGCAGTGACTGAAAGAGTCAGCTGCAAAGTTAGGTCGAAAATGAAAGAAAGAGAGCGAGAGAGAAAGAGAGAGGTGTATAAATGAGAGAATTGAGCTTGAACAAGTTGACAGCCTCGATGCGCACTCATCGACACTTGTAGTATTTTTTTGTTGTTGTCTTCTACGGACTCTGCTTCTAATGTTGCTGTTGATTTTATTGTTGTTGATTGTTGTTGCTTGTTGTTGCTGATGCTGTTTATTATACACATCAGACAGCCAAGTGCAACCACAATTGTGAACAATGCCAAACAGCGACTCAAATGACTCAAAATGCGGGGACGGACGATCGACTATAAGAAAATAGCATGCAACTTGCTGCCTTATCAGAGCAACACTTTTGCAAGAATACATTATGACTAAGTCGAACAAGTCGCCGCGAACCATGATTCGAGAGGCGACAATCGAGCGAATTGAGCAAAGAGCAAATTGAGCAACGATAAACATTATTGCTTCTAAAGTAGTTCACTTGCCGTTGCGCTCTCTGAGCAGAAATCAATTGTGACAAGGTTAGCCAATGGACAAACGGACGCAACGACGCAGCGACGCAACATTTTAATGTCACACGGCTCGAGCAGAGCACAGCAGAGCAGAGTAGATCAGAGCAGAGCACTGCAGAGCAGCGCAGATCATAGCAGAGCAGAGGAGAGCTGAGCAGATCATAGCAGAGCAGCGCAGATCAGATCATAGCAGAGCAGAGCACGCAATGCTAAAAACTGAACAAATGAAAAACCGAAAACTGAAAAACCAAATCGTTGTCGCCGCTGATCTTGAACCAATTGCAATTGCTAAATGTTGTGCCAGGGTCAAAGCAGCCAGCAGACGGCGGCCGATTGGATCAAAGATGCATAAATACATAAACAAATACCAGCGCATATGCATAAAGTACACTCAACGAAAAAGCTGTTACAAAAAAAAACGAAACACTCCCAAAAATCATTAATTATACTTGAAATACCTGATTCTTTACTATTTTTTTGTCTGATTGTAGCATATATTAGGACCATGACATTGACATGACACTCACCTAGTTTTGAAATGTGTGTGTGCAGTGTATTTGCACTTGAACTTGCTGCAACTGCAACTGTTGCAGCTGCGTTGGCAAACGCTGCGTATGCGCAATTTATTGCGAGAACACACACACACACACATAGACTTTGCCTTATTTGCACATTGCGCATACGCAACGTTGTTGACCTTAAACAGTGCGCCTAATTAGAACTGGCCTGGCCTGGCTTGGCTTGGCCTGCACTGCATCGCTCTCAAGTACAGTCAGCTCCTCAGTTTACTGTTTGATTATCAATTAGTTAGCTGGCCAGCGCACAGAATGATGAGCATTCTCTCAGTTTGCTCCCCTGTCTCAGTTCCCCTTCTCTGCTGTTGCACACACTTCCAGCCAATGTCAAACAAATACAAGCACACACACACACACAATTACACACATATTGCGGCTTTCTGCAATGTGTGAAACAATTTCATTTGCGTTATCGTTTTTTTTTTATAATTTTATTCTCTGCGTGCAAATTTCTCAATTGTGCATATATATTGAGCACGCTATATTTACTCTATATATATATATATATATATATATATATATATATATATATATATATAAATATATATATATATAAAAATATATAGATATATATAAAAATATATATATATATAAATAAATATATATATATATGCTTTATGGGCTTTGCTTCGTCATAGCTAAATCTGCATAAAAAAAATTCTATGTGTAATTAAAAAAAATAATAGTTAGAATCTAATTTAGATTTATGCTTCAAATTTTATTTAATATCCCAGACAAACTTTTAAAAAGTATTTAGTTAAACTTAAATGCATTTTTTTTCTTTAAGTTTTAGCAAACCAATTTTTGCAAATAATTTAGCTTTCGCTAGAAATTTTTGCTGTACAATTCTTAAGAGTTCAAATTTGCGAGCATCATCATTTTTATTATTATAGCGCATAAGTTGAATATTCCACAAAGAGCTGATGTGAGTCATATGTTTCAAGGACTGTGCACCCCCCCTGCTACAGCTGCTATGCCTGCAACTGCCAGTGCCGCTGCCACTGCCACTGCGTCCGCTGCTGTCTGCTCTTTGATGTCTGCTGTCGGGGCACGTTCGTTTTGGTGGCGCACGTTTTTGGGGGCGTTCGGCTGGCTGCCAGAAATTGTCGGCACATTAATCATAATTTAATGATTAGCGCAAGTTTTGTTTATTAAATATTTTGCCAGCGCCAAAGTGCTGCTTGTTATTGTTATTTACGAGTGTTGATGCCACGCGTCGATTGCTACCAACTTCAACTTCAACATCGTAAATTGCAATTATTTGGGCCAATTTTCAGCCAATGCCTTTTGGCAATGTGCAGCTCAATTTATGGCTTGCCAACATCTCAAAATCATATGTATATGATTTTTTATGCCACATATGTTATGTGCCACACACAAATTGCGTCTCTTTCTGATTGTGTCCTTTGAGTGACTTTTCCTTTGAGTCTTGTTTTCAGTCACAATTGTACCTTCCATTTGAAATGTTTTTATTTTTTCTTTTCCTTCTTTTTTTCTTGTGTAGCCGCGGGGGTTTAGAAAGCTTCAGCTGCGGCTCATCTGTGGCTCAATTTGGGGCAACGTTTTGCCTTTGTTGTGCCACCTGCACCGACGGCTTCCATATGCCACCAAAAGTGGAATTTAAACAGCATTTTGAAATTCGAGTGAATTGCTTATTTTATGAAAGTCGTATTTTTGGTGCGTTTTTTTAGTTTCACATATTTAAAAGCATTTAAATCTTTTCCTAAATTCTCCTTTTTTGGCTTGATTTAAACTCTTTTTTAAGGATTTATTTTTAGGGATATAAACTAGCTTTTCAACTTTAAATGTGCTATTAAAGTACACTTTTTGAGTAAATTAAATTAATATAAAACTCAGACTTAAATTTCGTTTTCAACGCAAAATGTAGTCTTTAATATTTTGGCATGGATTTTGGATCAATATTTTTATTATTATTATTATTTTGATCAAAAGCTTTCGCAGCGTCTTTGATATAAAATATTTCGAATTCAACAAATTCTTTTGGTGCAATTTGTGCGCAATTTTCGAATAGAAAAGGACTTGAATTTTTCTTAAGTATTTCAATTTTCTTTTCACTATGCAGCAGAAGCTGCCAAAATATACATACTGACAAATATGTGAAAATCTTCAAATATATATATAAATTTTGCTATATATTTTTCTACATATTTTTCTACATATTTTTCTACACATTTTTCTTTGGCTTTTCTTTTTTGATTCTTATGCTTAGCCAAGTTTAATGTCGTAGCCAAAGTCAGCTTATTTAATATTAAAGCACTACTATGACTTGGAACCGCTAAATCCTGTGGCTGTCGTGGCACGCAGCAAACTCAATTCAAAAGCTTGTCACACATCCTGTCAGCTCAGTTCAGCAATGCCGCAGATGCTGCTGCTGCTGCGGCTGTTCCTGCTGCTTGCCACTGCTGCTTTTACCTGCAGCATTACTGAATTCAATTTCTCATCTGCTGCTGCTGCTGCTGCTGCTTCTGCTTTATTCCATTTGCGGCGCGCACAAAGCCAAAGCAAAGTTGGCAAGTTGCAAGCAAGAAAAAGAGAACTAAACACAAGAAATAAAAAAGAAAAAAGAGAAGAAACAACAATAAAAGCAAAGAGAATAGAAAAGAAAAGAAAATCAAAATCAACTACCACTAAAAGTATTAATATTGTTGTTGTTGTTGTTGTTGCTGTTGTTGCATGCACCTGCACCTGCAACTGGTTTACTTTACTTTGTCACGGATATGTTTTCTCTCTAAACTTTCCATGTCAGCAGGCGCAGGGTTTCTAAGGTCCTGTTTGTATACGCCGCTGTCAATGTGTGTGTGTTGTGTGTGTGTGTGTGTGTTTTGTGTGTGTGTGTAAAACATGCCGGAAGTTAAATAGGAAATTTTATATGCTTTTATAACTGTGAACGTGTTTACAAGGACGCTCCCCGCCCGCTCGCTTGCAACATTTGCACAAAGACATACAAACACACATATACATATATATATAAAGGTTACTTGTAGTTGTTGCCCCGCTTTCTTTCAGTGTATGTGTGTTTTCGTTACCTGGCAGCAAACTTGTTCCTTTTTTTCTTTTTTTTCTTCTCTTTTTGATGAAGCGTCATTCGTGGCTTTGCGGCTTTGGCTGCGACTTTGAAGTAGTATTTTGATTGCCTCTTGCAACCAGGTGCCTGTAAAATTAATCAAATTTATCTATCGAGTAGCCAAGGAAATTGTTGTCCTGTCAGTCTTCTACCAATTGATAACTTTACAACATAATGTTCAGTATTTGAAAGAAATATGCAATATTTGCATTTATTTGTAAATCGCAACTGAGAATTGAGTTCACTGCGATATATTAAAATTTTTATATATATTAATAGATAATAAATAATAGATAATAGATAAGATAATAGATTACAGATAATAGATAATAGATAATAGATAATAAATAATTAATAATAGATAATAGATAATATATAAAGATAAAGATAAAAATAATAGATAATAGATAATATATAGATAGATAATAGATAACAGATAATAGATAATATATAACAGATAATAGATAACAAATAATAGATAATAGAAAATAGATAAGATAATAGATAATAGATAACAAAAAATAGATATTAGATAATAGATAATAATTAATTGATAATAGATAATATATAATAAATAATAGATAATAGATAATATATAATAGATAATATATAATTGATAATATATAATAGATAATAAATAATATATAATTTATAATATATAACAGATAATAGAGAATAGCTAAATAAATATATTAAATTCTTTACGAGATATTAAATTTAATAATTATTTTCATTATATGCCTTAATATTTAAATTAATAAATATTGCTTCATAGCTTATGTTTAATAGTAATTAAATTAGTTAAAACTTATTGTATAATTATGATAAAATTTTCTATGAGAACAAACAACACAAAAATATAATTATATAATATGAAAAAATTCAAATTTTGCTTAAAAACGATATAAATAATTTTCATCCACTTATTATGAACAAATTCAAAGTTCCTTTACAAATAATATAAATAATTTTCTTTCAAAGTTTCTTTGCAAATAATATAAATAATTTTCTGCCAGTGTATAAACAAAGTTATTTTTAGCTTAAATATTTAAGCTTGCTTCTCTAAATTTTATTATTTGCTGCCTGCCACACTTGCCACGTGTTTTTGTAGCATATTTTGACACTTGTTTAAACATTCAATGGGAATTTATATTCTCACTTGTGGCAATAATAATCCCAGCAAGTGCAACAAATTCACTGTGAATTTGTGCAGCTTCATTACGCTGCAATCATTTACATCCTCTAGGCAAGAATCCTTCACACACACACACACACACACACACACATACATACATTATTCTTAACCGCTCTGAGAATTGACCAGCTCCTGTTGCTGTTACTGAGTATCCTTGTGAAGCTCATGTGCCACAAGCCTCACACCCCATTTGTGTTGCACTCGAGTAACTTTGCTGTGGCCAAATCGAGCGGCTTCATTTACCAGACAAGCAATGGGCTCGACGGGGGGGTTTTGGTTTCTGGTGGGATTTGGGGACTGCAGCAGTTTCTCGTCGAAGCAACAAGCAAACAAACAAGTTGAGCTTTGGCAGTTGTTGGACATGCATACCAACATATATATACAATCACATCAGAAACACTAAAGCAACACACAAAAAAAGGAGTAAATCGACTAGCAAATACCCTGTAAAGACAGATACGAAATAATGGATGAAAGTCAATGTTCCAAGTAGGAATATTTATATTTAATATATATATATATTTTTAATTTTAATTTAATTAATTCAATATGTTCATGATCTGCTTATACCCATCATCTGTGTTTACAGGGTATACTGTTGCGGCTTGCTTGATTGTAGCATAGTTTTCAGCGGCGTCAACTGGGCAAAATGTTTGATTAGAAAACTTTTTACAAGGCGTACGCCGAAAGTTGCTAGCCCAAAAGATTTGGCTAAGAACTTAGCTTGTTGCCATGGCCGATACGTGTTTTGGCCAATACTCACGTGTGCCACCTAATTGCTATTAAAATCCGGCTATTCAATCTGAAATTCCAGCAAACTGCTATTTTTGCGCATATTTTTAGTTAAGTCTGCATTTTGTTTCGTGTTGATTTGCTATTTTTATTTATTTGAAAGTCGAGTAAATATATCAAACAACTAAACACACACACACACACTCACTATGTGTGTGAGAAAAGTATCAGCTTGCTTTTGGTTTTATTTCTGTGTGTTTTGTGACACTTTTCAAAAAGTCTCCTTTTGACAGTCACAGAATGTCAAGCGATTATGGGTGTGCCAGTGTGCATGTGTGTGTATGTGTGTGTGTGTCTGTCTGGCTTCACAATGTGCGTTGGCTGTTTCCGGGCCACATCCTAGCCATGGTCCTGATCCTGTTCCATGGCCTGAACATGATGCCCTGATGTCCTTGCCCGCACGTTTAGCTCCCAGACTTAAACGTATAAAAATGCATGACCGCAACACATTTTTCAGCCGGCCATTCAACAGACCCTTCTATCAACCAACACACACACACACACACACACATACACGCATACACACACACTTCTATGCTTATTTCACGGCTTCGCCTCTTAAGTGTTAAAATGTTGATTGTCCTTTTTTGCCTCTATGCATGTGTGAGTGTGTGTGTGTGTGTGTGTGTGTGTGTGTGGGCTAAGTGTTTGTGCTTGGCTCGGATATACGGGTATCTCTGACACTCTGGCTAACTCTTTCACATGCCAGCAGCCGCCCTAAGGCCCCTGTCCACGGTTTCCTCCCTCTCTCTTCCTTGTTGGACTCGTGCGTGTCGCAAATAAATTTTTAAGTAGCATTTGTGTTGATTGCTTTGAAGGAGGACACGAATTCAACTTTATGCCCGTTTGCTTCTTAACGTTTTTTTTTTTTTTTGTTGTTAAGGGATTTTTAACCTAACATTTATCAAGTGGATTTCTTTTTTCAGCTGCTTGGTTAACAAATTAAGTACGGTTAACGTCGGAGGAATTTGAAAAAAAAAAAAAAAACGAATAACGCACCCGAAATAGACGAAGAAATCACTTTGTTAAAGAGTTATGGATTATAAATAGGGTTCAGCTCAAACCGATATTTATCGACCTATAATAAAATAATTTAATTAAAATATGAGCTATTAAACGAATGCATTATTTAAATAGTCTAAGCTATATTGTAATTATGCGTATTATAGACTATTTAAATTTTAACAGAACTTCGAATTTAAATTGAAGTTGATAAAACAATCTTAACTTAACTTGTCAAGCTTTTTACATTAAGAGTCCTTAACAGCAGCAGGCGATGACAGCAATAACAGAAGCTGTTGCATGGTCACAACATTGTCTCTGGCCACTCTTATTTAAGAGAGCAGACAGTGTTAAAATAACAGTCATCATCTGCAATTTAACAACAGATGCTGGCTGAAGAGGACAGCAGCCCACAGCAACAGCGATAAACATATAGCAGAATCACCACGGCGGCCACTTCTTTTGGGCTCTGCCGCTCAGTTGTTGTTGGACCGCAAGAGCGTTGCGTTGTGTGACGCCAGAAATACAAGTGCCAAGAAATTAGCAGAGATCGAACATAACGGCATAAGTGCAAGAGAGTGGTGTACGTATAAAAAGAGTGTATTGTGTACAGTGAAGCATCAGCTAGAGCAGGCAAGCATTAGCATTAAGCATTCTTTCTTTTTGGACAGTCTTTGTGTGCGTTGATGTATGTGAGTATGTGTTGAACTGCCGATGGCATTGTTAAGGGCCATATGCACTTTGTGGATGTGAGTGTGAGTGCAGACAATGTTAGAGCAGTGCATCAGCAGCTCTGCCAATGGGACGCCGCCTGTTAATTTGCATGTGGGTGAAGATTCTTAATGCTTTTGCTGCTGTTGTTGTTGTTGTTGTTGCTGTTGTTGGCTGCATTTTGTGGCTGCCTGCTAGGACAATAAATGCTGATGCTGCTGCCACCGGTCATGTACAGCTATTGTTGTTGTGGTTAGTGGTTGCTGGTTGGTTTTTCTTTATGTTTATTTTTTACTATTATGATTTTGCCGTTAGTCACAACGTTTTTTCTGTTTGTTTTTTGTTTAACGACTGTCGAACTACGAAGCAAACATTCAGCGTATGCTGTGAAGTCATCCCAGTTGTGTGTGTGTCTGTGTGTGTAGTAATTAAGTTTCTTTGTGTGTGTGTGTGTCTGCGAGCTTCTCTCGCTGTTTTATATATTTGGCTTCTTGTTGCCAGCATGGCGTATGAGTAATGTCCGCGATAACATGTACAAATACATCTAAACCGATATGTGTATTAATGTGTGTGTGTTGTGGCTGCGAATTGTTATTCATGGACAAAGCACTGCAGGTGGATGTATGCTGTGCTGCTAGTTGCCAGTTGCCACTTGCAAACCAAACATATGCTAACATATGTTAATGACCCAACAGGACTCGACGGGATGCGGAAGTAATGAAAAAACACACAATTCTTGTAATCGAAGTTTTCTTTGTTTGGTTTTGCAACTTTGTCTGCTCATTGCAGTTGCTGCCAGTGTTGCAAAATGTACTTGGGCCAGATGTCCATTAAAGTTTAATAAAAATCGTAACTTTCGCGCACAGCTTCCGGCCAAGTTTTTGCCAAGCAAATAAGCGGCGGAAGAGCTCCTTAAAGTCGAAACGTGCTGCTGCCATTAGTGGCAGGAGTCACGCAGGCAAATACCAAAGTGTTCAGGCACGGCGGAAAAATTTCAATTTCCAGACATGTTTCATGTACGTAAATGGGGGGGGTGGTGAGGAGGCGGCCAGACAGCATGTTCAAAAGCAACCCCCCCTCAAATCAAAGTAAAGCATTCAAGAAATTGTTAAAGTTGGGTGTTTTTTTTCTTCTTCTTTCTTGAGTCTTGAAATACAGTTGTCATTTAGCAGTAGAGAAAATAAAATAAACGCTGTCTACGTGACAAATTTTTATTTAATTTTTTTAGAAATGCCAAATAAACTTTGACATTTGCTGCGATTTATGTGAAACCAATAGAAGTGTTCACTTCCTCTTCCCATACACACACACACACACTAGCACACACACACAAATTTATGACCTGTGCAAAAAGTTTTCCTCTAAAAGTTGGTACAGCAAAATGCTAAACTTAAACTTCTACAATTGTATTGTTTCATAGTCACTGTTGTTGGCCAAAAAAAGTTTTGACTATCTGGCAATTTGGCTGTGAAAATCTTCGACAAATCTATGCAAAATTGCCAAAATAAAAAGCTACTTTAGTCAGCGTTGGCCAAAAGTGCTTGACATAAACAGAAAGTTCAGCGAGGTTTATTAATCTGTTGTTTGCATAAAATATGCACAAGTTTTTTATAATGAAAAAACTTTTAATTAAACAACTAAATTTTATGCGATTCAAAGATTTAAAAAAAATGTAAAACACAACGCGACTTGCTGGAATTTAACAAAGATATAGATTAAAGTCAAATCATTATTTGAACTTCTTAAAATAGTTTTTATAGCATCTTTTGGGCAGCACATAAACATGGTAAATTAACAACACTTAATGGTATTTGTGCAACTTACTTAAAAAGTTGTCTGCTACTGCAAAAAAGGCAACAAACAAATTGATGATGAATAAACATTTTGTTGAGCACTGAAGCACTGAGCTGCAATTCGCATCCACTCTTCAAACACGCCATTAAGGGCAGCACAAATTGCGCCAAGAGACCGTTAACTGAAATGGTTATAGGGGGTAGGGGTTGCTGGAAAGGGTGATAAAGGGGTGAGGGGGCGAATGACGAAGTTTTTTGCGTATTTAGCTGTGTACTTTTTGGCCCTGTTGCAATTGCAGTTGCCATTGCAGTTAATTTTGTAGCAACACATTTTTAATTTGGGTCCGGCGGGCAAGCGGGCAGCAGTCAGCCAGGATGCGCATCCCAGCGCAGGAATTGGCTTGGCCAAGTGGCCAAAAAAAAATATAAAAAAAAAACAGGCAACGCTTTTGGCAACGCTTCGCCCCAAAAACGGAAATGGCACAGGACATAGAGTCGCAGTGCGTATCCTTGGCTCCACCAAGCGGTAATTTGGCCTAAAGACTGCGTCAGTTTACTGCCAAATTGCTTGCTTTATTTAAAGATTTTAAGCGACAAAATGAACATAAATTTCGTATTTATATTTTTTACAATTTCTTATCATTATTTTGCTTATTGCAATTGCGTTTTTTTTTAAAGAAAATTGAATTTTAATTAAACGCGAAAAGTCACAAAGAATAAGGCAGTTTGCCCATCAATCACAAAGCCGTTTCTGTCCACACTTCTTGGAGCATTTTTATTATTTCCGCTGATTAAAAGGCGGCAGAGACAGACGGCAACAGTCAACAGTGACGAAAAAAGGATAAGCGGCATACAAAAAATTGCAAAAGTATGACAAAAAAAAAGAAGATGAAGTAACACGAAACAGGACAACCAGGACAACCAGGACAACCAGGACAAACGGGACAACCAGCACGACGTGCTAAGCCCACGGCAAGATTAATTAAGTCCGCGTAGGCAGCAACAGCTGCATCAACATAAAATAAAAACAAACAGATTCGAGTTGAAAATAACCGACTTGCTTATACTCTGTCCCAAATGAGTCACTCTCTATGAGAGACAACAGGAATTTATATGCAGATAAATTTATTATTTATTTATTATTTATTTATTATTTATTTATTATTTATTTATTATTTATTTGTTAATTATTTATTATTTATTTATTATTTATTTATTATTTATTTTTTATTTATTTATTATTTATTTATTATTTATTTATTTTTATTTATTTTTATTTATCTTATTTATTTTTTTTATTTAAATTTTTTAAACACCCTACAATATCTACCCTGCTGTTACTGCTTGGGTTACAAAGTATAAAAGACAAACAAACACGTAAACAAAGGCAACTTGAGTCGCTGTGGCAACGGATGTTGCGAGCAGCGTCTTGGATGTCGTGGCATCGTGGCATCGTGGCATTGTGGCATCATCGCATCACATCCCAGCGCCCGCCAAGTGCGTGTTAATGTTTCATTCTGGCTTTTTTTTCTTTTCACGTACTTTTTTAGGCGTCGCGTGAAAAATTAAAATTTCAAAGCGCCACCAAATGTGTGCGGTGTGTGGCGGTGCTGTAACGTGGCAATGTTATTGTTCTAGCAACACATACAACAACAACAGCAACAACCACAAACAAACATAAACAAAAGAAAATAAGCAGGAACCATCGTAATCCTCATCCTTGTGTTATAAGCATAATTTAAATGAGCCTAACACGCGGCTTCAACAATGGATTTAAGGATGTGTGTTTTCTCCCTGTTTGCCACATCCTTTTTTGACACTACGCTTATCCTTGTTTGAAGTGACAAACAATGTCTGTGATATTAGTTTGTTAATTAGGCTGTTTAGCAGTTATTCGCTTACATTTTTTAGTCGTTTTATATATAAATTAATAATTAATATTTAATATAAGAATATAAATTTTTAAGGACTGATTAGAGTCCTTTTCACATTCCACAAAAAATAATTGAGCTCTTTTCTCGAGCATTTAATGTTTCACATTATTCGTTTATTGTATTCGTGTGCATCGTCAATAAAAAAAAAGACTTAAAAGACCAAATGATGTAGCTGTTGGCCCAAAGGATTAAGCGCACTTGACATGCCGAGTGGTAGTCTCCTTAGACGACTGTCAGTACAATTTTAACCAATTGTTCAGTCATGCAAAATGGCCAACATTGAAGCGAAGACCCGACCCAAAGTCACGACCCAATTCGGGATTTTTTTATTTATCTGCTTTGGTTTTTTTTTTATTTTATTTTTTTTTTATATGCATGTTAGCATTGGCATTTCCGGTTGTCGGGCGAGCAGCCTCCAATTAGCCCTTAAATGGATTTGTGTTACACACATTTGGGACAGCACGCACATAGCACACACACACATAATATAGCTATGTAACAATACACATTCGCCCGGGAGATTTGTGGCTGACTCTCAAATTTACATTGCTTGCACAATTTATTGTCGTCGACAGACGTTGGCCCAAAGCATTGTCAGCTTTTGTCGAGCACGCAGGCGTTTTGGCCAGCGGACATTAAAAACGAGACATACATTTCATTTTAATATCCCTTTTCGGTTGTCGCCAGCGGAAGGCACGAATGCGACGCACACACAAGCAGACAGACACACACACACACACTTGCACACACACACACAACAAACGCAGAACTCAGATGTTGCGTCCGCGTCTCGGAGATGATCGGAGATGATTCGGGCGTTGCTTCTGTTATTCCGATGTGCCGGAACATTAAGCGTTGAAATATTTATGAGCACAGACACACACACACAAACACTTACACACTCACACACATACATAGTCAAGTGCAGAGCAAATGTGTGTGTGTGTCTGTGCGTGCCCTTAATGAGTATTTGCATTGTGCCAAAATCTGCATTTAAGGCTTCTTTAAGTCTTAATGGGACACTTTGAAATGCGCTTCTTTTCCAGACACTTTTTCGCTTGAAAATACGCTTCAATTTTTGTAACATACTTTGTGGGGCCTGAAAGTCGACAGTCTATTAAATTCTTAACTGTTGTTCATAAAAAAATAGTATTAAATTCAGCTTATAGACAACAGTATTTAGCTTTAAATTATATTTTTATTTATATTACATACTCAACTCATAATAAAAATAATAATAAATTCGAACTGCAGCTCAATTAAATGAAGATATTTATTTAAATTAAATACATAAATTAATAATCCCTTATTAAAATCAAAGCTACGAAAAAAAATTAAATTACTTAACTTAAAAATATATATTTTATTAGCAGTGTTGATTTTTAGTCTTTATTTATTTTTTAAATTGTTGTTTTTTGTAAGCGCATTTTTTAAGTTAAGTAAATCACGCAATTAATACATTTTTTTTATTTTATAAAGATGTATTTTAAACCTTGGCACTCAATTTATTACCTCAGGGGGTGGATTTTCTGGGAAGAAAATAAATCAGACTTCAATGAATTTTCGCAAAGCTATTTGAAAATCAATTTGGAGGCAGGCGGCACAAGAATCGTAAATCATTAGCATTCCAAATCCCAGCTGGGAATTCAATTTAGCAGCTAAAAAAATTCTAACAAAAAGAAAATAAATAAAAGTGAAAACTTCTTTAACTAATTTGTAACTTTATCTTGATCTTTTGCAGTTGCAACAATAATCAATTGACCAGCGAAGGAAACCAATTGTAAACAGACACAAAAATCGGCCAACATGGATTTGCCATCGATGGTGCAACGTTCCGGCGACACGCTAATCGTGCGCAGCGTTGTTAGTGGCAATCAGCTCTATATGGAACCGGGTGTGCACAAGTCTAGCAACAACAACAACAATTGCAACAAGAGTAGCAACAACATGCACGGGAACAACAACAACAACAACAACACATCGCCACCGACAACGTCGCCAACATCAACAGTTGCCAGTGGATTGGAGCAGCAACTGGAAAGATATCGTCTGCAACAGTTGTTGCAGCAGCAGCAACAAGCGGCAGCAGCAGCTGTTGCTGTTGTCAACAGCGTGCAACAGCAACAACAACAACAACAACAACAGCAACAACAGCAGCAGCAGCCACATGTGTCGCTATCACTGGACGCCAAGGAGGAGGGTCTGCCCCAGTGCAAGATTAAGCGAAATTACAGCTGCAATCAATGTGCGTATTTTACGCAGAATCCGCGTTATCATTTGACGCACTTGCGCGATGTGCACGGCGAGAAGATTGTGATAAATAAGTGCAAGTTGTGCCTGTACGCGTCACGGCACTTCCAGAAGCTGGTGCGCCACATGAAGATGGTGCACGGCTGCACCGATGGCATACCCAGCGGACATGGTCAGGCGCGCGGCAAGCGCGGCATGAGTCGTGAGGCACGCAAGCGGCGACTGGAGGAGAGTGTCGGCGTGATGGGTGGCCAATCGTTGGCCATGTCTGTGCCGGATATGCCCACGCTGGAGCAGGTGAAGCGTGAGCTGCAGCTGCAGGAGCAGAAGTTGCAGCGCGACATCGAGGCCTACAATCAGCGGCAGCGCGAGGAGCTGCAGCAGCGGGAACAGCAGCTGGAGCTTGTCTATGGGCGACAATTGCAGGCGACACTGCGCGATCTGGATGTGCAGGATGCGTACGAGCGGCAATCATCGCCAGCGGAACCGCCAACGCCATCGCCAAGCGGTTCGGCAACACCGCCACCCGCCACATTCTCGTCGGGCGGCGAGGAGCCGCAGAATCGCTTGCTCAAGTGCAGCGCCTGTGAGTTCACCACCCTCTACCGCACCCAGCTGCGCGCCCACGAGCTGGCCGAGCACGGCAAGACGAAGTTCTTCCGCTGCGACAAGTGCAGCTATGTGACGCACATCAAGGCGCGCTTCAGCAAACATGTCAAATACCATTCGATGCCGATGATCAAGTGCGTCACTTGTGACTTTCGCACGCCCTACAAGTGGAATCTGGACAGGCATATGAAGAATCATGGAGGCGCTGGCGCTTTCAAGTGTGCCGCCTGTGATTTTACGGCGGACATTAAGCAATCGCTGACCGTGCACGAGATGAATCACCATGTGCCGCCGGTGGGCAATGCGGGCTCCATTTGGCCGCGACGACAGAATAAAGTTGGCGCAAGTGAAATGTGCGATGATTTCCTTAGCGATTCCGCCGAGCTGGAGGATCAGTATAACAATAACAATCTCGATGATGATCTGGAGGATGTCGATGGTGGAGGATTGAGCGGTGAGGAGCACTACGGCAAGCGCAGCAAGTACGAGGACGATGAGGAGCCAACGGATCTCTCACAGAAGGGCGGCTGCTCCTCGGACACGTCCAGCGTGGGCACAGCCACACCGCGCGACCTGCGTCCGTTGCCCAACCTGATACCCATCACAAAGAGTCCCAAGGAGTAAGTAGAAACTATCAACTTTTTTGCTACTCCTTCAAAAAATGTCCTTTTTAACACTTTCAATTATTTTATCCTTTTGCAGCGTGCTAAATTTATCAAAGGATACGAACGCCTCGCGAAGTTCCTTGACCGAAATTGCGTCGATGTTCTTCAATGAGAAACAAATCTCTGAGATGCTGGACAAGTCGGATGTGCCACAGCTGTCGCCAGCGACGACCATCGCCTCGATGGCTTCCGCGCGCAGTCTGCTGGCCAAGAAGGGCGGCTCATTCTTTGACAAGCTCAAGACTGGAGCACAGCATGATAATCTCATTTGCCAATGTGGTTATGTGGCCAAATGCCTATCCGAATCGATTATACACGGCAAGAGCTGTCAGTCCTCGGCGGTTGTGTTAGACGAAGATGATGTCGCCCTGCATGAGGATGATGGCGACGATCGCCTGGAGATTGATGAGGATGACGAAGATCGTCAATCGCATTCGGCGCTCAATTTGAGTGTCTCCGGTTCGACACGCTGCCAACACTGTCGACATCGCTGCAAATCCTCCACAGATCTGCTCCATCATCTGTCGCAGTGCGCGGAGGCGATTCGCAGTGCCCACGAAATGTACGACTCCAACTCCGGCGAGAGCAGCGAGCGTCGCAGCGACGCCCATTCGCTGCAGCAGCAGGCTGCAGTGCAGCGACAGCGTGTGTGCATTTGGAACAAGGAGGCAAAGCAGATTGCCGCCGCTGTCGTCTTTAAGGATAAGGCCATGCTGCTCTCCAAGTCACCGAATGGCAGCCAAGCGGCCAGCAACGAGGAGAACAGCTACTACGGCGTGGAGACGGCACCCGGCTACGGCGAGGTAAGTGCAACAAAAAATTAAAAAACCAACTTCAAGAAAAACGCACAAAAAACACATTCGACATTTTTTTTTTTAGTTTTTATTAGAAAATAAATTAATTCATTTCGTTTTTTCGAAATTTTAATTTAATTTAAATACAATTTTTACTGGATTCGAAATTTTAATTTAATTTAAATACAATTTTTACTGACATCGAAATTTTAATTAAATTTAAATACAATTTTTACTAGCATCAAAATTTGAATTTAATTTAAATACAATTTTTTGACTGGCATCGAAATTTTTATTTAATTTAATTACAATTTTTAATGACATCGAAATTTTCATTTAATTTAAATACAATTTTTAGTGGCATCGAAATTTTAATTTAATTTAAATGCAATTTTTTCTGCCATCGAATTATTAATTTAATTTAAATACAATTTTTACTAGCATAGAAAATTTAATTTAATTTAACTACAATTTTTACTAGCAACGAAAATTTAATTTAATTTAAATACAATTTTTACTGGCATCGAAATTTTAATTTAATTTAAATGCAATTTTTACTAGCTTCGAAATTTTAATTTAATTTTAATACAATTTTTACTTTTGCTTTTGAGAGCTAAAATTGTTGCTTTATTTTTTAAAGTATAAACAACATTTTTTTTATTATTTTCTGAGCTGATGCAATATTAAAAATCAATTAAATTCTTTAAGTATTAAGATGAGCACGTTACAAAAAAAAACCAGAGCAAGTACGTGCCTCTGCCCCACACACACACACCCTCACACACACCATACACACACACCAAATGCAACCCACGCACGACAAATGCGTCAAAATGAAATTTGACTCTCTCATGCACTGCAGGTAACCAAAAAGATGACGCCCGAAGAGGAGGCAGCCAATTCGTCACTGAAAAAGGTCTACAAGTGTCCGCATTGCAGCTTCTGGGCATCGACAGCATCCCGTTTCCATGTCCACATCGTTGGCCATCTAAATAAGAAGCCCTTTGAGTGCTCATTATGCTCGTATCGCTCCAACTGGCGCTGGGATATCACAAAGCATATCCGCCTGAAGACCATACGGGATCCCTCCCACAAGACCGCCAAGGTGCTGATGAACGATGAGACCGGGCGTCGCAACTATACCAAGTATAACAAGTACATAACACTGATGAAGGTCACCGAGGAGGATGGTGATCCCAAGCTGATGAAGTCGGGCGAGATGACGCCCAATCAGGTGGCATCGCTGGCCTTTCTCAAGGACTACCAGAAGGTGGGCGTGGGCCATGACATCACACTGGAGCCAGTCACATCCAATAAATCGAATGCACTGGATGATGCCCAGCTGGCGGATAATCTGATACGTTTGCCACTGCTGGCGACCTTTGTGAATGCCGCAATGGCCAAACAGCAGCACCAGCAACATCAGCAACTGGAACAGCAGCAGCAGCAGCAACAACAGCAGCAGCAGGAGCAACAGCATAAGCATCACTCCACAATGATAACGCCATCGGTGACCATATCGCCAGTGAAGCGCACACATCAAATGGTGCCTGGCAAGCCCAGCGATGATCTCATCACTGAGGTGCATCAGGAGGGCAGCGAAAAGAAGACATTCTACAGATGTCGCAAGTGCAACTTCAGGTGAGCCGAACACAATCTTTCCCTCACTAATCAAATACTAAATATGCATCATTTGCAGACATCATAATCGGGACGCTGTGCTGGCCCACGTGAAGATTCACTACCAGGAGTGCAGTTTTCCCAAGTCATCAGCGTCGGGCAGCAGCACATCGCCGCTGCAGGTGTCCGTCAGTTCGAATCAACAGCTCTACATGAACAAAGTATTCGCTGCCATGTGCCTATCGCAGCCATCGCCCACATCGGGCGCCACCTCATCCTCCACGGGCAGCAATGGCCAGCAGCAACAACAACATTCCCTAATCTCAGCTGGTCTGCTGCAGCGTGCCATCCAAGAGGTGCAGCATTCACCCACACCGAATGCGAGTGCGCTGAGCGGTTTAGCTCTGGCGCTGGCCACTGGTGGCAAATGCCCAACGGGTGGCACAACGACAGCGATGACCATTCCCAAAGCTAATGCCGCCTCCATTTTAGAGCACGGTGAGCAGAAAGCGAGTCAAAACGAGGCAAGTGCCGACAGTCTGACGTCGCCCACAATCACCACAAGCGCGGCCAGATCATTGCAAGATCTGCTCACGTCACCACGAACCAGACACGGTCTACACTATGGTGCGGGTGCAACAACAACCACAACAACAACAACAACATCAGCAAGCTCTAATCCTAATGCTAACAGTAACTCAAATGTGGTTATGGGTACCGCCGGATATGGCCACAAGAAGTCGCCGAGCGCAATCGCTGCCACCGTCGACAACGTTGCATCATCCAATACACCCACCAATACATCGCATTTGCCAGTAACTACCACTCCTATTCCTATTTCTACTTTTCCAACTGGTGCCAAGTCCTTGATTCATACTACTGGTAATTGTAACGGTAACAGTAACACCACATCCAATCTCATCGATCCACATTATAATAATAATAATAATAATAATCAACTGGTCATCTCTGGTGATGGGGTCTATGCGGCAGCGGGTCTAACCCATGCCATACACACTACTAATCTCAAATCCACGCCAGCCTCGTCCATGTCGTCGTCGTCGACTTCATCGCTATCGGCTTCGGCTTCGGCATCGGCATCGTCTTCATCAGCATCGCCGGCTTCGGTTGCGTCATCGCCGCACTCGTCGCCGCCATCTTCGTCGTCGTATTTGCCACAGAGCCACATGCCACACGGCCAAACGGGGACACATTTCCATAACCATAGTCCAGGTAGTCCCAGTCTCTTAACGATGAACGACGCCGATCGGCGAGATCCGTCGCCATATCGTTGTGGCCACTGCCATCAGGTGTCCAATTGGAAGCATGTGATTCAGGTATTTGTTTAAATGCATTTTAACAGTTTGTGTTTTGTCCCAATTCAAAACCGAAACGAGTCCCGAAAACCCAACAACAACAACCAAAAAAAAAAATAACATCGCTATTCCAAAAAAAAAAAAAAAAATAGAAAACAATCCACCAAAGATCCGTCCGTTGCAGCAACTTTAGAATCGGAAACCTGACAAGTAAATAATGAGCTAGTAAAATCTGTTCAGACACGGTACAGTGCTCACTCGCTAGCAAGAAAGTTTCCCTATCAGATTTTTTCTAATAATTATTTTATTCTAAATTTAAAGGAATTAATAATTAGCAGATATAAATTAATATTTATTCGCAAGGGATTCACAATCTGTGTTTTCCAGAGTTGAGAAATTCTAGTTTTAATTTCCTGCAAACCTCAGATTTCTTCTATTTTAGAACTCTTACAAAAAGTACATTTTTAAATTAACATTTTCTCGAGAGCAAGTAAACTTGACTTGACTTGACTTGTCAACAAAATAAAATGAATATTAAATATATTTTTAAAGAAACAAAATAAAATGAATATTAAATATATTTTTAAAGAAATGTCTAACAAAATTACAAAAAAAAAAACCCTTTTGCTCTCCGAGTGATCCACTCCTGTCCGTTGAACCACATCGAGTTGTAGTCTCGTAGAACCCTTAGAATCAGCATAGAACATTTGTATGTCTCCATCCGCTCAGAAAAAAATCATCTTTGTCTTTGTAGTCGCTAAATAAAGCTGGTAAATATGCAAAACATAAAAAAAAAACACATATTTTATATAATTTCTCTCTATGAGAAGATCTAATCCTAAAAATTTATATATGTGTGGTGTCTGGTCTTGCTTTTTGTATGATGTATGTCTATATACGATTTACGTGTTACTCTTTATAATTATTTATAAGAAATCTCATTGGTGACAGTTTTTTTTTTTTGTTTTTTTGCTTGCTCTCGAAACTAATGTAATTTATACCGTTATACCATTTAAACCGATTCAATGTCAAACAATCCATTTTTACGCAACTCAATCAGCTAACCCCCCAAGGCAGGGGCTCTCTAAGATCATTTGGTGCGCGATTTTCAATTGGGTTATCCATGCAATAAATATATACATACACACACACAAATACATACATACACACACACACTTTTGCACACATCCATTATGGCTATTTCATAATTCAAGCAAATTATCAGATAAAACTTGCAGATTGCCATTTCGATAGACATATTTGGGTATTTCCACTAGTTCAGCTTAAAGTAAAACGGAGCAAAAATAAAATAAAATTGAAATTTAAAGCAAACTCTGAAAATTTATATTCAAAAAGGTTGCTTTAATTATTTAAAGCAACTAATTTTTATATAACTATTAAAATTGATATTTAAAATAGCGCTTTAGTTAATTAAAGCAATTAAAATTTATATCATTTTGTCTATTGATATTTTCAGTAACCATTTTCGTTGATTTAAATTTATTTAAAGTTTTGTTTTTATTTTTTTATCATTTATTTATGTTAACTTAAAATTTTTTAAATTGTTGAAAGAGATTAAAAGTGCATTAATAAGAAATTCAAGTAAGATTTTAGATTTGTGGAAATGCCCATCTGTGTCTTAATTAATTAATTAATTCATAATGATAAATTGCAGTTTTGGTGGAATTACAACAACAACAACATCTCATCTTCTCATCAACACACACACACGCATAAATAAGAACAAACACACATGCAATAAACAACATACTAAAATATACAACAACAACATGCTAATTTGTGCAACATTTCTCTCTCTCTCCTCTCTCTTCCCCTCTCTTGTTCACCAAACAGCGGCATTGTCGCTTAAAGCATTCCGGGGATATTCGGATCGAGACCCTTGAGCGGAACAGCAGCAACAACAGCGGCGCCGCCCCAAATGCCCCGCCTATTTACCGTCCACAGGGCGCCGGTGCCAGCAATGAGACACACACTCACAACAACAACAACAATAACAACAACAACTACAACAACAACAACAAGTCCAATAATAACAACAATAATTCAGTGCTGAGCAGCAAACAATTGGAGCAACTGTTGCATTCACCGCTCTCTGCCAGCGCCGCTGCTGTGGTGAATGCCGCAAATACGCAACAGGATTTGCAGACAGCTGCTGCATATTGGGCCGCTGCCTGCAAGGCGGTAAGCGTCGTTGCAAACGCCGGCAGCGCCGAGGAATTGTTGCAACTGCAACAAAACGATCAAATTGAAATCACCCGTTTGCCAGCAGCAGCAGCTGCAGCGGCAGCAGCAGCAGCAACAATTGCTGGCAACAGTGAGCTGCCCAGCGGCAACAGCAACACCAAGAGCAAACAGCAAAAGTGTCCCGTCTGCCCGTACATCTCGGAGAGCAAGTCCCAGATGAACTACCATGTCTCCCTGCACAAGCCCACCCAGTACGAGTGTCGTCTGTGCACCTTTGTCTGCGCCAAGAAGCAACATCTGAGCAGCCACATGCGCAGCGTGCATCATCAGCAGCTGGGCGCTGGTGGTGGCAACAGTGGAAGCAGTGCAGCAGCTGGCTTGGACTTTAGTGTCGCTCTGCAGCTGGCGGCCGCCAAGCAGGTGCAACAGCAACTGCCCGCCTGCATAGATTTGAGTCAGCTGCAGCTGGATCAGGCAGCCAGCGCGGAACTGCCGCCGGAATACCAATACAAGCTTATCAGTTACTGTCCACGGTGTCCGGCCCGGTTCGCCCAGAAGCATAACGATGAGCGCAATGCAAAGTTGGAGCTGGAGCAGCATTTGGCTGCACATGCGCCCAGCGACATGGATCTGGACACGGAGTTATTGCAGGTGCATGTGTGCGCCTATTGTGAATATCGTGCGGAGGCAGAGACATTGCTCCAACTGCATCGTGCCGTCCACATGTCGCACTACCAGGAGAAATGCCAACAGTTGTATCGCAACTGCAAGGAGGACATCGAATATCCATCGCCCAAGTTGCTGCAAATCAATGGCGGCCCGGAAACCATTTGGGTGGTGGACAATGAACTCGTTGCACATTCGATGCGCCAGAGCCCCATGGGTGGGGCATCCAGCAGCTATGATGGACAAAATTCGCTGCTGAAGAAGCAACTGGAGTCGGCGATTCTGCGTGAGCCAGCCAATCACACCAAGAAGCCCGAAGCTGAAGACCAGCCCGAAGCTGAGGCTGAGGCTGATGCTGATGTCGAGCCCCAACAGCAACCGGAGCTCGAGGACGATGATGAGCGTCAGAGCAGCTCGACAACACCATCGACTAGCGCCTCGGTGGCTACCAGTGATTTGGCAGTGGATGCCAGCAGCGAAGCCGGCTCCATGGATATGCCGCAATCGGCATCGGCTCCACAGCGCTGCCAACATTGTCCGTTCGAGACACAGCATTTCGAGCAACTGCAGCTGCATCTGCAGCAACATGCGTGCGTCAAACAGCCGCCAGCAGAGGCACAACAATGTGCCCACTGTGACTACAGCGTCATGGACGAGGCCGAACTCGAGGAGCACACAACGGTGCATTTCAATGCCAGTGAGAAGCTGAAAGCTGTTGATTTTTACACCTGCTACGACAAGCTGGAAATCAGTGTGGAGCAGGAAACGGATACGGATGCAGATAAGCAACAAGCGGAGCACAATAACAATCAGGATAATGCTATCAATGCCAATGTCCAAATGGAGCAGCAGCAGCAGCAGCTGGGAGCAGAAGTCGAGCCTGAGGCGGCTAGGAAACCCAGCACGAAGATCATTCTGTACAAAAATGATGGCGCACTCAGCGTTAAGCCCGGCTCCATGGAGGAGGATTTAATGTCATCGCCGCGCAGCGAGAATATCAGCGATCGTCTGCGAAGGCGTAGTTTGCGTGGCAATGCATCTGCCACGCCCCCACCAGCATCTCCAACGCCCACGCAGGCAACGGAGACAGGCGATAAAATGATACTGGTCAATGCGAAGACGGGCAAAGTGATTTCCCGCAAGTAGGCGTGGTCCGCAAGTCAAACGCCCCTTTCTCTTACTACTGTATTTTACATAGACATACAAATTTTATATAATTATTGTAATTATTATTATTTTTTGGGGTTGTTAATGTTTTGTTGTTTTTTTTTCTTATATACATTTTGGGTAACTAGTTGTCAAGTTTTGTTTTAAGCACCAATTATTATTTAAAAAATGTTACTAACACACACAAACACACACACACAGACACCGTTTGGAACATGTTCCTGCACTTTGAATCTTAATTTTAAGTTGTTCTTTTATATAAACATTAATTAATTACCTTTGGGTTATTGCAAACATACCAGATTTTAATTTCTTGTTATGTTTAAAACAAAAAAAAAATACCCGAGTGCGGTGCAAAATATTATTAACTATAATTTATAGAAACGATGGAATCAAAACTTAAATATATATATACATATACATACATATTTAAATCGGATGAACAAAAGCATTAGTTTTAGATGCATAATGTGACAAATTGAGAGGTATCCAAAAACGTTTCAAGTAAATCAAAACAAAAACAAATTCAAAATTTAAAACTTGCTGCAAAACAATTTGTTTTTGAATGGGAACTGTGATTATTAAATATTGTAAAATACAAAAACAAAAAAAACAAAACAAATCAAAAACAAACCTAAATTTAAATATATAAAATGGTAAACATTATAAGATATCATTCAATGAATATGGTACTATATACATAGTATAAACATACATATTTACATCAGCTGCTACAGGTTATAAATTTTGGAAAACTAAAAAATGAATGGAAAACACTGTGTAATAATTTGCAATATTTGCAATAATGATTTTTGTACAACTGCAGCAAATCGTTAATTAAGTACTTTAGTAATAAATTTGTAGCTTAAATTATAGTTAACGTGGTTTTCTTTTACTATACGACATTGTTTTTGTAGCACAGTGTAAACTTGTGTAAACACTAAAAAATCAATCCAAAACAAAAATAATACTAAAAACGTTATCATAAAGTATAAGGAAACGAAATGAACACATGTGGAATAGCGGGGCCATATTTAAATAGTTTAAAGCAAACATTTAAACAAACAAAAAAAAAAAAATACACAAGTAACAAAACAGAGAATAAAAACAAAAAAGCAAATACAGAATTGAAAATGTATACAGAAACTTATTTGAATATAAAAGCAACCGCCTTTGATATACATATACATAGATATATGTATCTATATCTACATACATAAATAGTCTTTAACAATGAAACACGTCTAATTAGAATAGTGTAAATAACTTAGTTTTGTTTACTACGCACATACTTATATATAAACACACACACAAACACACACACACACACAGACACAAGCCAACACAAATACACACATTTACGGCATAAATTTAAACAAAGAAAATGTACAAAACAAGAATTGTTAATAAAAAAAAATGAAAAAATAATAAAAATACACAAGTTGCATTTACAATTTGCAGATTTTTTTATAGTTGACAAATAAAGCGTTTTTCCTTTATCACATTTCAATTTAGTGGCAGCTTTTATTTTCAATACTTTTAGTCAATTTTTATCTCCCTTAATTTGCTTCATTTCGTATAAAAATCATTATCATAGATGGCATTGAATTTTTGAAAATTCTAGCACACTTTCAGAATACAAATACCTGAAATATGTTAATTTTCGTTTTGGTCTTGTAGTGTGCACAACAAACATTTTACTCCAATATTAAAATCTTTTGGAGCTCAGTCAATACTAGTTGTGTATTTATGTAAATTTTTATTTATTATTTGTAAAAACTAGTTTCGATTCGAGTCTGGCAGCAACACTGGGACAAGAAAAGTTTGCATAGCTTCGACTCTTTGGTCAACTTACCTCTATCCGTAAGCTTTCGACATGTGCTGGACTCCAGGTGGCTGCTGTGGCGCTCCCGCGGGCGTACAATGCACCAACTTTTGCTTCAACTACTGGACTGGTTGCCCAAGCACCCTCTGCTGCCGGACCAGTTGCTCACCGGCTTGCCCGTCGTATCGTGGCTGTTGCGGTGGACCTCGTTGCGGGTCCTGCTAGGACATGGCTTAGAAGGATATGAGGTCTGGACCTGATCAAGGAAAGCGGCAACCATCTAAATTAATTACAAAATATTTTGTTTACTTGCTAGTCTCGTTTTTAGACAATATACAAACTTGCTGAAAATATGAAATACACAAAAAAAAATAATTCTGCCTGATATGCGTATGGCATGTTATTTTTTCCACCATGTAGGGGGCTCTAGCGACAAGCTTCTAACTTGGGCATATCCATGCAGAGTTTCGACGGATATTATGAGCTAAAATGAGTAAATATCACAAAATTCTGGAGATCTTGATAGCTACAAGGGCGATTTGAATAAAATTTCGTCAGTTAATTAACCTAGTTAAAAGCGATGCTAGCTTTAACATAAAATAAAAAAATATGGTTCAGTATTAATTGCTTTGTTTTATGATGTCTTCTAGGAGTTTTTATTTTAGTTGGCAGTGACACCCACTGTGCATGTTAAATAATAACAGTAATATAAATATTTTGACTGCCCATATAGTAATCGATAGTTTCAAAAACAAGTTGGCAGACCCATTTCATAATTTTAATAAATACGAATCGATGAAACTATCGGAATGGCAATGCAAGAATTGCTCCACAACTGTTTGCAATAAAATTTTTGTTATAACTCATTTAACCTGCCGCCCATGGATACGAAGTCCAACGATGACTCCGGCAGCGACTCTCTCGACAAATCAATGCAGAGCAAGTGCGTAATGGTCGACACCAGCAGTGCCTCATCGTCGGAGCCCGCAGCGGGGACTGACGATTGCAGCAGGGATTCCGCTGCACTGCGAGAGACACCGCCGCCGCCAAGTGAACCAAAGACTGAGGAGTCCAATACCAGCAGCAGTAGTACCAGCAGCAGTAACAACAACATAAGTTCAGCAAGTGCCGCTTTCGAATCGAAAGTAAAACTCATTTCCCAAAACCTTAAAGAGACAACGTTGGCCGAAACAGAAACAGAACCGCCTGCGTCATTAGAAGCCGTCACAGGAGCCGAGGAGCCAAGTTCTACGGACGACAGCGATCAGTGTTTGAAAAAGGTGCACTTTCATCCGGATGTCAAAGAAAACGACGGCGGCAATCGTGTGAAAAAGAAACGGCGATCGCCGCGAAGCGATGCAAATCGCAGCTGTGATGGCATGGATCTGGACGAGGAGGATGATGACGATGGGGAGGATGATGAGTTTGAGAATGGTGAGCAGGATCAGGATCAACAGCAGGAGGATGTTGAAGAGGAGGAAGAGTTCAATCTGGCCAAGACAATTGCCGAAGCGGACGACTACTTAAAGCAACATCCACTCACATTTATCCGCCGTATCGAACAAAATGGCGAACGGATGCGCGACGGCATCCACAATATTGAGGAGATGCCACAGCCACAAATGCACCACCGTCGCAGTAGGAAGGAGTACGACAACGAAGATAATTTCTATAGGCGAACAAGGCCAGAGAATGGCATTGAACGTATTATGGGCAAGGAGACTAAGGCTGGCAAGGTAAGTAAAATTAAAAAGTAAATCGGAAAAGAAAAAAAGTCAAACGAATTAAAATTTTTTTAACTGCAGGTGGAATTTCTGTTGCGCTACGAGGATCAAGGCGGTCTCTTATGGGAGTCGGACGAATACGTACGTCGCATGTGCCCAATGCTCTTAAAGTCCTATGAGAAAAATCGCGAGAGGCGCCAACAGCGTTTGGTAAGCAACTCCCACTCTTAAAATGATGCAGTAAACTTATTGACAACTTCATATTGTACATTTCAGATGCATCACGTTGCCAAGCGTCAGAGCATGCGACAGCGCTACACGGATTTCTAGCAACATAAACAATATCTAGCTTTTAGGTCTTATATTAGGTTCCCGCATGTAATTGTAACGTTTTTGTAATATGAAGTAAAATAATTTTCTTTTGTTGAACAACTTCACAGTGTGATTTTTCATTGCGCATTTACAAAGATATCGATAGCTGGTTTTAGTATCGTTTTCGTTTGATGTACAAACGCCTGCCATTATTTTTTAACTGATGATACGACATATTTGTTGATATTTTCTTGCTCAGCTGTCTTCTTATTTTCACATAAGTAACATTCGCGTGCCAGCGCAAAAATCGTTTCGAATATCGATAAGTCGCTCAATCGATATAACATCAACAATCCTAGTTCTCATTTGACGCAGTGTCTTAAAAATTAAAAGAAATAATTGAAAACTGTGTGCGAACGTATAAAAATTGCTCTCAAACCCAATTCTCTGTGATTATAAGCTACTAACCCGTTTCGTTAGCCATTTAAAAACTGTAAACGTTGGAGCTGTGAGGCCAACAAAAAAGTGTTCGACCAGAACAAAAGAGAAATTTTTGTGCGTGTCACCGTCCGTCATCCGCCACCCTCTTGAAAGGCCAGCGCTGCGCAGTGCTGCGATCGGCAACGAAACAACACAAACGGTAAACGGTAAACGTTGTCAAAATGCAATAGACTTTGCCCGCATTTACCCGATTTTCATGAGTTTCCTATTGTGACGGACGGCAGGTGAAAGTGTCAGTGTACTTTTAGAGGTAAGCAAGCATCACATAAGTCTATAGGTTAGTGCGTATTTATTTTCACCCTACGTTGGCCGTGACTATGCGTTGTACATTTCTGTCTATGTCCACATTGTTTGCTTTTGCTCTTGTTTTGCGAGAATTATCAAGGAATTGCGCAGATAGCATCTGTTTTCAAAAATAAGCCAACAAATTGAAAACAACATTTGGCCAATCAACCTATTTAGGTCTCACATAATGCTATAGATGAGTGCCAAACATTTTCTTCATCAAATTTCCAACAGCTTGAAACAGCATAAGAAACAACCCCGTTTAGTGTTAAGAAATTATTTTTTTGCTTACATATTTAATAGTTTTTTTTCATTTCGATTAAAGAAAAAAGTAAAAATATTTGTTTACACACATCTTCTGATTCATAATCCAATTCTTATGGGCTAGATAATTCGACTTATTGTTAACTCTTAGCGCCTTTTAGTTGTTTATATATTTGAAATCGGGCTACTTTAGTTGACTATTCATTTTGTCTGTCATGCTTATTTCTATTTATAAATTAGGGCCTTTAGCGAATTGGGAATAACCAGTGTCAACTTATCTCTTAATGACTGATTAAATATAAAATGTAATAAAAGTGGAGCGTATAGTAAGATACAGTTCGATATCTGAAATATACTTTAATATTTTGCATATTAATAACAATTTAGTATCAGGCGATGCCCTCAATTGGTGTGTGCTATGTGATTTGTATCGATGTGTTATCGATGTCGAGTTGTCACTTGTTATGATATCGTTTATTGCACTCAACCTGCAGTTGTTCGCCTTCGCCTTTTGCACCCCGTCGCGTGTCAATCAGATAACGTATGATTTTGCCTGAGACTCTATAAATAGTCGCTGCCCGTGCGGAATAGTTGTCTTCATTTGCTTTTGTCATAGGTCAGCAATCATCTGGCTGCTGGTGCGTAGTTAATCTTAAGATCACAAAGAACAAAATAAAGACAATTATCCATCTGATGCACGGCTATGTGGGGATGCTGCGCAGTGCATCGAATCATTGTCTTATTCTCGTGAACTTGACGTTGACCGCTGGAATTTTGTTTATTTGTTAAATGCGCGTGGCAAATTCACTCATATCTCTCGCACGTCTCATTCTCTTACTTATAACTTCTCTCACACGCTCAGTCTCTCACTCATTGCCTCTCCCTCAGACTTTTCCTTGTTTGGTTCGTTCACCCGGGAGCAGAAGAACTACGCAACAAGCAAACCACAAACGGCAACTGACAAAAAGAGTGCGAGAATAATATACGCAACTGAGTGAGCGATATGCCAGAGGGAGACCAGTCAGAGAAGGCCATGGATGAGCAACAGGAGCCGACACAGCCGCCCAGTGATGCCAGCAAAGAGGAGGAGCCACTGCAGCACCAGTCCCAGCAGAATATCACATCACCAGAATTAGTTGTCACAGAACTCTCCGCGGAAGAGGCAAGCGCAATTAAAAAAAAATTACCCATCAAATGTTTCTTGTCTAACGATTGCCAAATTTATTTATTTAGATACGTGCACGTCGCTTGCGTACTTTGGCTGCTAGAAGCATTGTATCCCAATCCACTGCCGCTGCACCTGTAGCAGAAGAGAAATTAACACGGAATCCGCCCAGCGAATCGCGATTGGTGCGAGAGGTGTCGGCCAGCTCCAAAGCAGGGCCCATAACATGGCCAGAACTGGGCAGCAACAATAACAGCAGCAGCAGCAAGGCGGACATGGACGTTGAAATGAAATCAGTGGTATCAACGCCCATACAGGATGTAGAAATGGCAATCGCACCCGTCGCTTCAGCACTTTTCTTACCAGCTAGCCATGTACAGAACAACTTGGCGGAAACGCTTCTGACGACGCAAGCCGTGTCTAACACGGAGCCGTCGCGGCTCAAGAGCTTGGAGGAGCGCAGTGAGCAGCTGTTATCCCGGCTGTTAAATGCAACATGGAATGAATATGGTAGTGGATCGATTATTTGTGCACAGACCGCCAGCTTTCTGGAACTGTATCCGACGCTGCGCTTCAATTTTGAGCCCATCATATCGAGTGTGCTGCTAGAGACGGCGTACAAGTTCTTCAACGATGAAGTGGGCGATAGCTTCAAGCTCGTGGGCGAGACTGCATTGGCGGCCACCGGACTGACCGATGCCAATGGTGATGACAAGGAATTCTCCTCAGCCAAAAAGATCAAAAGCGACGATACCGAAGTCCAGGAAATACTAGCCAATGCAGTTGCTTCTAGTGCCACTGCCGAGGAGGATCCCCGCGCCAGCGCCAGTGCTACGCCCAGTCAGACCGAGATGCCGCCGGGCGAAACGGGTGTTGCTTGTGTAGTGCCGCCACCACTGAACATTGTAACAACCTCCAAGCACAATGCAATGCTCCACTTATTGCGCTGCTATCAAAACTATCACGCTGAACGCGAGAGGAGCAACAGAGCTCAATCGGATCCTGACGAGCAACGCATTCAGCAGGTGTTGCGTCTAGCCTTTGATAATATTATGCGGGTTGCGGTGCTGATTCTAACCGATCGCATACAGCACAATCTCAACTATCAGCTGGATCAGTCCACACTCCTAGAGCTTATGTATATGGATCGTGTGGGCGAAGCGTTTCTCATCGATCTGGTGGCCGAAACACATCAACAGCCCGGCGTGTTTGACACCATTTTTGGACAGTTGCTTCGTGGCCTTTTCATTGGCATGCAACGCAACATTTGCAACTCGAAGATCAACACACAACAGATCGAATGGCTGGCCAAACTCATGGTGATCAAGGTGGGCAATGTGCGGCCAATAGCCGACTTGTTATCACGTCAGCCAAACTATATACCACCCATATGCACCAAGATACCTGGTCGCGAAATCGTCAAATGCAGCTTCCTCGGTCCCTTTCTGTCCGTATCACTGTTTGCCGAGGAGAACGTCAAGTTCGCGGA
Source organism: Drosophila dives (assembly GCA_035042365.1). NCBI lineage: Eukaryota > Metazoa > Arthropoda > Insecta > Diptera > Drosophilidae > Drosophila > Drosophila dives. The sequence goes on along the minus strand of JAWNLJ010000233.1, from coordinate 886,571 downwards.
GTTCAGCACCAAAAACAAACTCGAGGACACGGCCACCTCGCGGCTACGTTGGGTAAGTAACCTGAGCTCCAGAATTGTTGTTGTTACATGTTGTTAATTTATTCGTTTTTTTTAAATAGGAGCTACACTCGATGCGCAACCACATGCACACCGTTTTCCATTCGCTGTGCGTTAACGCCAGCAGCCGTCCCAAGACACTGGAGTACATCTCCCAGATCCTGCGTTACAACGATCGCCGCGTGCAGTTCGCCAGCGATGAGAAGCTACTCGCCCGCGATGGTTTTGTTATCAACCTGATGAGTGTGCTGCAGCAGTTGTCGGTCAAGATTAAACTGGATCGCATCGAGCCCAATTTCCACTATTATAGCAACTCGCTGGTCAACATTGAGCAGGACACAAAGATCCGTTTTAGCGAGGAGGAATACAAGAGCTTTTTGGCTCGTGATTTTTCAACACCAGCAACGAATGTAAACTTCCAGACGCAATGCTGGTTCCTCACACTGCAGGCCCATCATCTTGGCTATCTGCCGGCCATACAGCGCTATCGCCAAAAGGTGCGCGCCATCAAGGAACTGCAGAAGCTAATTGATGAACTGGATCGCACCAAGCACCATTGGGTCAACTCTCGCTATGCAAATCGTAACAATCAGTTCAAGGAGCGTTGGGAAAAGCAGCTGCGCAAACTGAATCGGTATGAGTCACTGCATCACTTTTCATTCAATTGAATTATTTTTTATTAAGAATAATAATTATTTTTATTGCAGCTCAAAAACGTGCAGTGAGATAACGCTGCTTGATCCAGCGCTGCTGCAGCGCTGCACCGAATTCTATTCGACGGTGTGCGAGTTTATGCTTTACCAATTTGAGGGGCGTGCCATTGAGGGTCCGTTTATCTCGAAGCTGCCGGTGCAGCAACTGAAACCGACTGACGCATTTTCCGCACTGCCCGAATGGTATATTGATGATATTGCTGAGTTCATATTGTTTGCCATGCAGCATGCCAATGTGGACATTAGGCAGGGCATCGATCATTCGATCATCACGTGGCTGCTGACCTGTGTCTGCGCTTCGCATCTCATCAAGAATCCCTATGTAACTGCCAAGTTAGTTGAGGTCATGTTTGTCTTCTCGCTAAAGCCGGCCAATTCGGTAAATACAGCGGTAAGCAAAGCCCCCGCAAAAAGGGTCTGAAATAAAAATAATTACTTAATTGTTGTTGTTGTTGACAGATGTGGAACCATGAGCTCGCGCAGAATGCGCTAGTGAGCGCACTAATGCGATTTTACGTGGACGTAGAAACCACTGGCCAAAGCACTGAGTTTTACGATAAGTTTACTATAAGGTAAAATTGGTAAAATCCTAATTATTAACACATTTAAATAATAATTATTGTTGTTGCCCCCCAGATACCACATTAGCCATCTGTTCAAATCCATGTGGGAGAATCCCATACATCGGCAGGCTGTCATCTGTGAGTCGAGGCTGGGCAATCAGTTTGTCAAGTTTGTCAACATGCTGATGAACGACACAACCTTCCTGCTGGACGAATGCCTCGAGAATCTAAAGCGCATTCATCTAACGCAACAGCTCATGTCCGACGTGCAGAACTGGAACGGTCTGAGTGCCGAGCAGCAGCAGAGTCGCCTCACCCAGCTGGCAACGGATGAGCGGCAATGCCGTTCATATTTAACGCTTGCCCGCGAGACTGTTGATCTATTTCATTATCTAACTGTGAGTTGGCCGATTGCATTCCTTGCTAAATATTTAATATTAATTGTATTTTGTCGTTGTACGCGCAGAGCGATATCAAGGAACCGTTTATGCGCGCCGAGCTGGTGGATCGCCTTAGCTCAATGCTTAACTTTAATTTAAAACAATTAGCTGGACCCAAGTGCAACGATCTGAAAGTAAAGAACCCATCCAAATATGGCTGGGAGCCGCGCAGCTTGTTGGCCCAAATATTTGACATATATCTCCACCTGGACTGTGATAGATTCGCGCAGGCCTTGGCCGCCGACGAGCGCTCGTTCGATGTGCACATTTGCAACGAGGCGGCGTCCCGCATCAAACGCATAGCGCTACGCTCTGGTGTGGAGGTAGAGCGCTTCAAGGCGCTCACCCAGCGAGCTCATGAGATTTACGGTGCGTACTCCTCTTCAGCCAGAGTGATTCTCACGAATAACGAATTTTCTAAATTTCCATTGCAGTTTCAAATCAACAGACTGAGGATGAATGCGCCGATGCGCCCGATGAGTTTAAGGATCCGCTAATGGATACACTGATGTCAGATCCGGTTGTGTTGCCCTCTGGCACCGTGATGGATCGTGCAATTATCACACGTCATTTGCTCAATAGCTGCACGGATCCGTTCAATCGGCAGCATCTCACCGAGGACATGCTGGTGCCCAACATTGAGCTGAAGCAGCGCATCGATGCATGGCGCAAGGAGCAGCGCGGCAAGCGGCAGAACAATAGCTAAGCTAATCTACAACGTAGTAGTTTAATGTGCAGTTTTAGTGTCTACCTATATCTCTATAAAAATATATATGCTATTATTAACTGAATGTATATGCGAATTAAAAGCAACTAAGATTTAGTTTACTTCATTTTCCTTTTTTTTGTTATGGGGATTGTCGGAGTCATTTCGAAATATTCTCTATACAAACTCTTTGATGAATGCAATAATTGATAATTGTGCAAAATGTTATTATTGCTTAATTAATATTATTATTATCGTTACGATTTTTCTTTTTTTTTTAATTTCATAAAAACCAATTTCACTGCATAAATTCACTTTCACACTTTAGTTATTATAATAAATACATATTCTTTGTAATTTAAATTTAAATGGATGGTGGTTTGCTGCTTTAGATTCTTGATCTTCCGAGTTACCAATATTCCAGAAAGTGTGTAGATAGATGCCAGTGCATGGCTGGGGCGGGGGGCTTAACAAAAAGTTTGGAATTTAATTGCAACTTGGAATTTACAATAAGGTTTTAATAAAGCGTATCTCTAATATAAATTATACATACATATACATAAGATAAATGTGTGTGTATTTGTAACTGTAACTGTAACTGTAACTGCATCTGTAACTGTATGCATGTAATTGTTGTCTCGCTCAGTTTCAGATGGGTGCATGGGCCAGGAGATTTGGATTGATGGCGGGAGGAGGACATTGCGGATGGAGGAAGAGGAGGGGGCATGCAGTTACCAAAAGGGACACCAGCCAATATAGCACTGGCAGAGGTTCTCATTGTTCGTCGCCTGCTGTATGAGCAGCTCCACCTGCTGCTGCTCCGTCATCTTGCTCATTTGGAAATCGGTGCCGGTCAACTTGCGATTGACCCGCTGTATGACCATGCTGGCCTTGCCGCTGGTCACATCCGCCACATTGGATAGGGCGCCGTGCGGCAACTGGGGCTCATATGTCTTGGACTTGGCCACTGGATTGCCCTGCAGCAGGGACTCCTGTTCGTTGGAGTTGCTCGGACTGCCGCCACTTGCAACACCTGACGCCGTCGCCGCCGTTGTCGTTTCATTCGCCTTCTTGTCCACATCGACGAGTCGCCAGTTGAGCAACGGATCGTAGACAAATGCCTCGAGCACGGCCATCAGTGAGTCCTTGTTGCGTCGCAGCACGAGCATCACACTCTCGCAGGTGCGTCGATAGGTGCCCTCAATGCCCGTCACCTCCATCGCCTTGATCAGCATTCGCGTCAGCCGGAACGGTATTTTCTCCGGGAACTTTTCACGTGTCATTGCCACCTCGAAGCAATCACCGAAATCGATGTGCAGAATCTTACCACTCATGCGATCCAACATCAAATTGGATGGATGTCGATCCCCGAGGCCGAGTATATAGCCCACCATGGACATGACCGCCAAGGAGCGTGTGTAATTGTTGCGTCTCTCGAACCACAACTCCGACGACGGTGACTTGAGCCAGAGCAGCTTGGCCAGGTCATCGCCTTGCGTCTGTCCCAGCGCATATTCGAAGACCTCAACCTTTTGCATGAGCGTCAGATGATCGTAGTCGGGCGCATAGTTGAGCATGGTGCGATGCTCCTGGTTGAGCGGCACCTTCTTCTTGTCGCGATAATCACGGATCAGCGTGTGCAGCGTATCACAGTGCGGCACCCAGCCAATCAGTCCGGAATTGGTGCTCAGCGGAATGACCGCATAGCGTTGAATGGCCAGATTGCGACGGAACGTATCCGGATCGTCGAGCAGCAACGTGTTGACCAGCGAGAATAGCTGCATCACACGCTCATCCTGCCGCAGATCCTCGTGCCCCTTCAACAGATACATGTAATCCTTGCCGTTGGAGCCACGTATGCAGAGTTTGCGCGGCCGCTGCTTTGATGTTATCACCTGCAGATTGGTCTTGATATGGCTAATGCGTATCAGCTCCTGACCGGGATTATATGAGCCCGGCACGGCCAGTTCCAGGTTCTTGCACGTCATCAGCTTGGGCGACACATAAGGCAACTCCAGCGATGTCAGCTGCGGCAGCTGTCGCGAAATCTTCTGAAACACATGATAGTAGATATCCCAGGCACGATCCAGATCCATAAGCACCGCTGACGTCTTGTAGCGTTGCGTCCACTCGTATGCTTCGGTCAGTTCCCGGCCGTATGCCTGTGAGAAGGATGTCTCCTTGAGGGTCTGCGGTCCGCGGTCCAACATGGCGTGCAACGGTTCCAGAATCTCAAACATGCCCTTCACATTGCGATCGCCAAAGTAGAGACGGGATGCCTCCTCCAATCCTTCGTGCCACTGCTCGTGCCACAGTATGGCCACACGGATCAGCTCCTCGCTGCACATGACCGCCTGCTCGACGAGAGTCGGTGAATGCTTGCGCATCGAGTCGAGCACTTTGAAGGCGGCATTCTTACGCGAAAGTGACGCCGACTTGGAGGCAACGGTCAAGGGATAAACGAGTGCCTGCGGATGATTCTTGCCCACATCGATGAGCAGCGTATGGATGAGTTGGCCGACCAGCCGCCGATGGGTATCAATGCGTGCAATTAGCTGTGGTATCACCTGCAGCCAGGTGTTGATCTCGATCACCTTCATGCCCGAGTCGAGCGCATGAAAGACCTCCGCATGGTGGCCATAGTCGAACCACAGCGTCAACAGACGCAGTGTATCCTGCAGCGAGTTCCCTTGGATCAAGCTAATTGAACGGAAAAAACCCTGCACTGCTGGCACCGCATACTTCTGGATGATGGAGCGATCGCTGTCCAGACCAGAGGGTGATTTCTCCCGGACTACCTTGAAGTTCATGTAGGCCCACAGATGCCAGGCCTTGTACCAGTTGGGATCATAGGATGTCGCTTGGGCAAAGCACTCGAGAGCACCCTTCACCGCGTCCTGATTGGAACGATTCTCGTGCTGTTTGTTCTGCCACGTGGCCAGGCGCAGATAGCAGCGTGCCATCAGACGCTGATCCTGCGGCTTGCGTGCCTCCGGCGGCAGGCAACTCAGTTGTGCACTATACGTATTGACAAAGTCATCCAGCTGCTTGTAGGCCAGCTCTGGGTCGCCGGAGCCAGCCACATATTTGGTATAGGCATACGTGACCTGGGGCAGATTGCAGGGCAAAGGTTCATGTGGCGCCAGCTGCGGATCGGTGCCCAGCAGCATGACCAGTGTCTTGTGCGAGAGATACAGGGAGCCGCTCTTGCGACAGAGACTGGCATACTTCAGCCAGGTGTGAATGTCTTCGTGCGGCTTGACGACCAGCGAATGCACCTGGATGATACGACGCCAATCCTCAACCAGACGCTGACCGCCTTGCAAACGTTTCCACCACATCGCCTTTAGTGGCTCGCGGCGATCCGGTATGAGTTTATATTGGATAACCTCCTCCAGTTCGGCAAGCATTTGGACACAGACCATGGCGCCATAGGCACGCTCATAGGATTCACCAGCCATGGAGGTCAGTTCAGTGTCCAGCAAATCCCGCGTCTCATCGATCAAACGCTGTGCCGTCTCGTACTCCTCGCTGTGAACGGCGAGCACCGCACGATAAAAGCTGCCATCCTGGGTGTCCACTGGAATGCAGCGCACATACTCCTGCATACCCTCCCAATCCTGCAGGCCCCAGGCGGCCACAGCGGCCAATGGACTCGCCCTGGCCTTGTCCTCAGTACTGAATTTGGGCCATTCCTCTTTACACTTGCTACTCAGCTGCGACCAATCGCCGAGTGCCTCCAGGCAACGCATGTGACCCAGTCGCGCCTCCAGATCATTTGTGTCCGCATTAAGATTGAGCTGATAGTGATGCAGGGCCTGATCCCAATTGTGTAGCTTCTCGTACCAGCGTCCGTGGACATTGCCCTTGTTCGCTGAATTGCGATAGGTGGTGAGCAGTCCCTCGGCTGCCTCGCGCTGCTGCAGCTTGTTGTTGATGAGGATTAGTGACTCGAAGACGGGTGCCTCCTGGCGCAGCACAAACTCCTCCTCCTTGTAGCGCAAGGCTTTCGCATACGCACGACATGCCATCGCCCGGGTGCCCAGCAGTTGTGTCTCAATCGGAATGGGATCACGATCACAGTGCTCCATAAACTCGGCCAGATTGAGTATGGTCTGCGTGATCTCTGGCATGTCTGTGATCTGCAGTGCCTGGATCAGCGATTGGGTTAGTTCGTTTTTATGTTCCGGCGACAGTTTCGTCCAGCAGGAGATGAAGGCGGCATTGAAGAGATCCCGCAACAGGGTATCGTAATCCTGGGCGAGGACACAACAGGCGCGCAACGCATGCGACGGCGACTCCTTGAGCAGACCGACGGACAGACGCTTCAGCCACTCGACCCAGTCATCCTTGGAGACGCGACGCGACACTTGCCACGCGGTGCGCAGCGCTGTCGTTGAAACCTTTAGATTTTTGCTGCTGCTATTGCTGTCCAGGACGAAGGGTTCATTGTATTTGGGCTTGGCTTGGCGCTGGCCAAAATCAATGCCGATGCCGAAACTGATGCCGCACGGATCGGCCAGAGTGCTGTTGGATTGGATGCGGGTAAGTAGCTTCTCGTATTCGGCGTCCACAATGCGATGACGATTCATGGTGCGCTGCACCATTGGGACAAATACCAGATACTTTTTGCCCAGCTGTTTGACTAGGGAACGCAACGTGGTCATTGCCTGTTCCCGTAGCTCTGGCTCGGCTTCGAGCACACGCACCAACGGATGAATGATGCGGGAGGAGTAATCGGAAAAATCCAATTGACCGGCCAGCACACTAATGGTCTCCAGGGCAACCAGCGACACCTGCTGCGGCACATAGGGTGAATCAAAAAACTTAATTATGGGCGGCAAAATCAGTGGTAAATAGTATCCCAGGGTGCTGCCAAATTTCTGCAGTGCCTGGAGCAGTCGCCGTGTGTCCATGCGATCCTTGGAGCTATCCTGTTGCAGGCCACGCAAAATTTGTGGTATTAACTGCGCCAGATAATCCCGAAACTCGCAGCCCAACGCCAGAGCAATCTGCTCAATCAGATTGATCAGTGTGGAGTGCAACGGTGTATTGATTGTCCAGAATTCCTTGATCAGCTTGAAGATGTCATCCATGTAGCTAATGATGTGCAGCTTGACAAAGGCCACGAGGATAGCCAGCTGCTGGAAGAGGAACTCGCGCAGATTATTGTCGGCGGTGCGCACATTGTCCAGCAGATTGGGCAGCACCTGGGCCAAGTAAGGCACACACTTGATGCCCAGCGTATGAAAGATAAAGGTGACGGCCTGCACCACACTTGTGTGACGGGTGCTCAGCGTGGGATCGCGTAGGATGCGCATGAGTGCGGCAATTGCCACGGCCGGATAGTATTCATCTAGGGCATTGCCCATATTGACGAGCAGTTCGGCCGACGAGATGTCCTGGCTCTCATCCGATTTGCCATCGGAGTAGGCAATTAGCACATTATCCTTTTGGCTATCGATCAGACCCTTGTTCATCTTGTGCTTGTACGGATCCATGGCCCCAAGCAGACCCAGCACCCGAATCGTCTCACGGCGTATGGAGCGACGCTGTTCGGTCTTCAGGAAATTGATGAGTATATCAATGAGAACCGGATATTTGTGATAGGGGCTAACCACACGTCCTGTGGCGCTAATCAGCTGACCCAGTGTCCAGAGGGCCACGCCTCGTTTGTCCGGACTGCCCGCATCCCCGAGCATCTCGAGCAGTATGGAGAGCAGCTCGTCTGCCCACAATTCCATTTCATTGGAGCCACCATTGACCTCGGCCAAATCTCCAATTGTGCGCAGCACATTGAGAACCACGCCCGGATTCGATTCCGGCTCGTGTAGCTTGGGCACTAGAGCCTTCAATATAGGATTCATGTAGGACGAAATGAGACGCGGTGTGCTAATGACTAGATGATCCAGCATTCGTGCGCTCTGCTCCTTGTTGCGACTCATCCCGGAGTACTTCAGATCCGTGAGCAGCTCGATCATTGTGGTGCGCAGTTTGGGCATCACATAGGCGGGATTCATAGACGACAGTCGTCCAATGGTGACCATGGCCAGCTCACGTATCTCAAAGATCTCGTCGTGCAGCGTAATGAAGAGCGCATTAAGGGATTCCGGCTGTGCCAGTTTCGCATCAAATGTCTCATCCAGCGAGCGGAGAATGCGGATGCGCACATTGTAATCCATATCCGTGATGGCCACCGTCAGTAGGCGTTCAATCACATGCGATACCGTGTCGCTCAACGTCTTCGAGTTCTCCATGCTCTCCGCCGAATCTTTCACGGCCAGCTTGAGCAGACGCGTGCACGTTTGCACCGCTTCCAAGCGAATCTCCTGCTGCTCGTGCACAATGAAGAAGTCCGCACAGCTGCAAAAGAATAAGATAATTATTTATTTTTCTCAAATTCATCTTTAATAATTTACTGACTAATCTCAAAGTTAACTCACCGTTGCACAAAGTCCAGCATATTCTGATCCTGGAAATTGAAGGTGCCCAGCGTGCGGAGAGCGAGGACAATGGTTGGACTATCTGCACTCTGCAGCAACAGGGAGGCATCAATGCTAATGGGTGGCATGCTGGCATACGGAATGGCCACCGGTTTGTTCATTAGCACCTGGAAGAGCACACCAATCAGACCGTCCGTAATGGCCGACTTCAGTTCCGCCACATTTTCCGCGAGTTCGCGCAAGCAAACGGTCAACGCCGGCGACAGACCCGTGTGAAACATCGGCTCGAGTATTTCGCGCACATCTTCCGCGATTTGTGATTTTACAGCATGCGCCAGGAGCGTGATGCAGGCGAAGACTGTCGCATCGACGGGCACTTTACGTTTGCTGGCCAATTCTTTGACGGGCAGTGCCTGCTTTATATTGCTCATGATGGGCTTTAGCAGCTGTTCAATGTCGCTCTCGACAGCGACGGCTATGTAGCCAATTGTGATGTACGCCACATTGCGATCCTTCTCCTTGCCGCGCAATATCGCCATCAAATGTGCCACACACGTCTTTAGATATTGCTCCACGAACACCTCACGATTAAAGGCGGCCAAACGTGGCATTATCTGTAGCAACGCCTGCTGCACATACGGTGACTTTGACGAACGCTGCTCCATCACATTGTCGCAAATGGTATTGAAGTGCTCCTTAAGTATCTCATGCGCGTAACTGGATTCCAGCACATTATGCTGCAAGCAAAAAAGGGTATTAATCAATATCAGCAAGGCAATTAAAATAATCAATATCAATCTGCGAAAAGGAATAGGTTGGTTCCTATTCCCTATTGAGATTAGAGAACACGCCGCAGTTCTTTAATACTCACGGTTGTCAGTTTGTTGCCAACGCCGTTGTGCTGCTCGCTCTCCATGTGCATCTGAGTGCTGCCAAGCTTATCCACAAAGGGCACTTTTAGGCGCGGCACAATTGTGGTTAGTTGACTGCCCACCGTTGAGGAGGTGCTGGCCTCCAGAAACTTGTTGTGCTGCGACTTTGGGAAGAGCTTTTTTAGCGTTGTATATTGTCGCTCCCACTGCGCATTGGCGCAACGGAAGAGCTCGTTGAAAACGATGAGGCCGCCATGTATGCGATCGTCGCGTGTCATTCCCTTCTGCTCCTTGCCCGTGAGCACTTCTGCATTAAAACTGTTGCTCGCCTCCAAGTAGCAGATCTCATACCATTGCGGCTCGCTCGATTGTTTGGTGCTCTCGCGCTGCGTCGTGACGATGAGGGCGGCTCGTAGTGCCTCGCCAGCTGATTTGCGTATCGCTGGCTTCGGGTCAAAGATCGCATTGAATATGTGCTCGAAAAATGTGAGAATCTGCTGATAAAAATACGTGGGCAGAGCAATGGCCAATTCTCGTAAAATGAAGACGGCCGCATGACGGCGATACTGCAATATTAAAATAAGAATTACATATTAAAAATGGTTAAAGATTATTGCTGTTGTTGTTGTGTAAGTTGTCAGATTATTACTTTTAACCTACTTCATATTTAGTTATTAACTAATTTTTAGTAGAGAGTTTAAGTTGTAATCTTGCTCAACAACAGCCAATGAATCGCTCTCTGTAGAGTCTTATTTTCCAGCTTAAATATGTACGCACCTCTTGTCGGTCGCCGCTGAGCATCTCGAAAGCCTTCTTGATGTCAAAGTCAAAGGATTCAGCGCCCTTGGAGCCGGGCATGTTGGCCAGTTTGACCAAGGAGCGAGCTGCTATTTCCATGATGGACACATCGTTTATAAGCAGTAGATCACGCAAGCGATTGAGGTAGGGAGAGATGCCTTTGCGCGTTATCAAGGCATCGCCGCTGATAAGGCACTCTATAACAGAAATCAGGCGAGGATTAGCTTTAACCTGAATTTTGCGTCGGAAACGCAATACTCACTCATTGCGAGGGCGCCACCCTTTTTCTCGTTGATGTCCGGCGAGTTGACCATGTTAAAGATGTGATGATCAAAGTCGTCAAAGAATTTCACCAGCTCCTCCTGCGACATTTCGCGCAACTCCGTCTTGACATACAGGAAAAGATCCTGCGCCGCCTTGTTTTGCACATTGCGATTGCGGGACTTGAGTCCGTTAACGAAGTGCTGTACATTCGATGGTGTCGACATGTTGATGCTACAATTCAATCTTGGGTCAGGGGAAAATCCCCAAGCGCCTGCAATTCAAAGCAGGTGCACCCACGTCCAGTCGAGACTTTGAGGTTATAGTTCGCTTGCCCGGAATCGAGAGTCTGTCTGGGCACGTCACGCAATAATCCACAGCCTGTGTTTGGCACTCTCACATGTTTCTGTTAGGCGTTGCAACGCGACAATCTTAACCAAATTGGCTGTACTATTTTATTTTGTGCTCTAAATTTCTTGTTTTTCTGTTTTCGCTTTGAGTTTGTTTTGCAGGCGAGAAGGTAGTAGAGATGGGAGTACGCATTTAACTAGCTCCGCGCTGTGCGATAGTAAGCCTATCGATTGTTGAGTGCATTGGTTCGCTGCATGGATAGCATTCATATGTACCTGCACGTACCAACATGAAACAGCTGTTCTGTTTGACATATTTTATATATTAAGCGTGAAATATTAAAATTGACAATGTAAAAAAAAATATTAATGAAATTGATCATAATTAAATATATTAAAAGCAGAGGAAAGTTCATGAAGTAAGGATTTACAAAATTTATTTAATTACATTATTTTAGTTCAAGAAATAATACATATATATGTAATTAACTAGTGCACACAAATTTGATATAAAAATATTTGGCGATAGTTCTAGATATTGTTCAAATTTATAGCATGCGATTTTAGAGCTATCGATTTTGCATCGCAAATAAAACGATAGAAATTTTCACAAAGTATTGGAAAACTTGAGGCGCTGCCAATCTATTAAAATATAAACTCAGTCTGCTGAGAATTTTCATAAGAGCTAAAACAAATGTGAGTCAAAGGAATTTTCCAACTAGCAAACCTATTAAACACTCGTTAAAAAAAGGAGTAGTGCAACAGCGATAGTGCTTAAAAGTATGCAAGACTTCTGCTGGTACTCCAAGTGCAGTTAGCAAAAAAATAACAAGCATATACATTGTGGGTGACAAGCGTGTAAAGTTGTGTGTGGGAAAAATCGATCGCTGTTGGCTGCTGCGGGGGTGTGAAACTTTGACTGGGGGCTGCCCACAGCAGCGCCATCTACTTTTTTTTCTCTTTTTCACTCAATGATTTTCATACTCTTTTTTTTGCAAAAAATCGCAAAGCGTGCAAAATGTTTTTATTGTTGTTTTCTCCTTTTCTTACTTTCTGGATAGCGAGCAAATTTTGTTGAACCGAACGCCCCTCAAACATGTCGAGCCTGAGGAAAATGAAAGACGAGGACCGCGAATCCGAATACGGTCGCGTCTATGCCGTCTCCGGTCCAGGTAAGATGTCAGCATTGTCCTTCAACTGCTGACCTCGATAAAAAATATTCACACTCCCTTATTGTCACCCTTGTTAGTCGTTACGGCGGAGTGCATGTCCGGCTCTGCTATGTACGAGCTGGTGCGAGTGGGCTACTATGAGCTGGTGGGTGAGATTATCCGTCTCGAAGGCGACATGGCCACTATTCAGGTGTACGAGGAAACCTCGGGCGTCACAGTTGGCGATCCCGTCCTGCGCACGGGCAAGCCATTGTCCGTCGAACTGGGACCCGGCATTATGGGCAGCATTTTCGATGGCATCCAGCGTCCGCTTCGCGACATTGGCATCATGACCAGCTCCATATACATACCCAAGGGCGTTAATACGCCCGCCTTGTCCCGTTCCGAAATGTGGGAGTTTAATCCGTTAAATGTGCGCGTTGGCTCCCATATCACAGGTGGAGATTTATACGGCGTCGTGCATGAGAACACATTGGTCAAACAGCGCATGATTGTGGCCCCTCGCGCCAAGGGAACAGTTCGCTATATTGCTCCAGGTGGCAATTACAATCTAGAGGACATTGTGCTGGAAACAGAATTCGATGGCGAGATCACTAAACATACGATGCTGCAGGTGTGGCCAGTGCGTCAACCGCGTCCCTGCACCGAGAAGCTTCCGGCCAATCATCCACTCTTTACGGGACAGCGTGTCCTCGACTCTCTGTTCCCCTGTGTACAGGGCGGCACCACTGCCATTCCCGGTGCCTTCGGCTGTGGAAAGACTGTCATCTCTCAGGTAAGGATAAATCACTGTCTACTGACTTTTACTGGGTGCATTTCTCTTTAACATTCCTTTTTTAGGCTTTGTCCAAGTACTCCAATTCGGATGTCATTGTCTATGTTGGATGCGGTGAGCGTGGCAATGAGATGTCTGAGGTACTGCGTGATTTCCCGGAACTGACCTGTGAAATCGATGGCGTAACGGAGTCTATCATGAAGCGCACGGCCTTGGTGGCCAACACCTCCAACATGCCTGTCGCTGCTCGTGAGGCTTCCATTTACACTGGCATCACGCTTTCCGAATACTTCCGTGACATGGGCTACAATGTGGCCATGATGGCTGACTCCACGTCCCGTTGGGCTGAGGCCCTGCGTGAGATCTCCGGTCGTCTCGCCGAGATGCCGGCTGATTCTGGTTACCCAGCGTATTTGGGCGCACGTCTGGCCACCTTCTATGAGCGCGCTGGACGCGTTAAGTGCTTGGGCAATCCTGAACGTGAAGGCTCCGTGTCGATTGTGGGCGCTGTCTCGCCACCCGGTGGTGACTTCTCCGATCCCGTTACGTCCGCTACTCTGGGTATTGTTCAGGTGTTCTGGGGTCTGGACAAGAAGCTGGCCCAGCGTAAGCATTTCCCCTCCATCAACTGGCTCATTTCCTATTCCAAGTATATGCGTGCCCTGGACGAATACTACGACAAGAACTTCCCCGAGTTTGTGCCACTGCGTACCAAGGTCAAGGAAATCCTGCAGGAGGAGGAGGATCTCTCCGAAATTGTGCAACTTGTGGGCAAGGCATCGCTTGCGGAGACCGATAAGGTTACCCTGGAGGTGGCCAAGCTGCTCAAGGATGACTTCTTGCAGCAGAACTCCTATTCCCCGTACGATCGCGTTTGTCCCTTCTACAAAACGGTGGGCATGTTGCGCAACATTCTCGCCTTCTATGAGACGGCCCGTCATGCTGTTGAGTCGACCGCCCAGTCAGACAATAAGATCACATGGAACACCATTAAGGAGTCGATGGGTAGCATTATGTATCAGTTGTCCTCCATGAAATTTAAGGTGGGTAACAATTACCAAAAGAATAAGGGATATAAATATCAAACGCGTATTTTTCTCGGTCTCTCTGCAGGATCCCGTGAAAGATGGCGAGCAAAAGATCAAGGCGGATTACGATCAGCTGTACGAGGATGTGCAGCAGGCCTTCCGAAATTTGGAGGATTAAATGTGTACTTGAGCCTATCAAGAAACTAAAAAAAAAACTAAAATATTTAAAACAAATACCAAAAAATTACCACAAACGAAATAAGCAACCAAGAGTTAGGTTATTATTCGAATTCCCCATCAATCTAGTCATATTATACATAATGCGTCATAAGATATTTGAAATCGATTTTATTTTTAAGTTTAACGGTTTAGAGCGTTTGCGTCTGGTTGGACGAATGCTTCACTTGATGAAGATCTTTGAGGAATGAATGAAACACTGAAACAAACAAAACACGACATAGTTGGAAAATGAGTTAGAAAAGACGAACAATAATTAGCCGATAGCGCAAAACTAAAAAAAAGAAGAAGAAAAACAGGATGTTTTCCACTTAAACCAGCCATATACATAATATACATCATATAATAAATATATATATAAATTATCTATGTTGATATATGTATACAAAACATATAAATTTAATTCACAGCTATTTATTGTTAGTAATTGAAATTCGTAAAGTTATCTAACTGTGTTCTCTACGTATCTGTAACTGCAAAACTACTACTAACAATTTATTTAATTTTTTGTCATTGCGTGTTACAAGATTAAAATACAAATACGAAAAATCTAATATAAAACATATATATATATATTATAGACCTTTACAAAACGCAATAATTATGTAGCTCCAATTTACGAAAATAGTTGTGTGCGTGTTGCAAATGGAGCTATGCAAAAATAAATAAAATGTATTATGAATGTTAATATTATCAAATATCACGGATTTTTAAATTAACGAAATATTTTAGTTTTGGACGGTGGCTGCCACTATTCAAATGTCGCGCTTAACAGCTGCTGTAAATTACAGCGTTGCACAGCACTGCGGCTCACTTAACAGGAACTTTACAGATCCGGTCTAACATAACATACAAGTCGGCGTCACCTGTGAATGCCAATCAGCCGTTCGTCAGTGACGTGTTGAACAGAATTTCTAAATTAAATATCTTAAATATTGTTGAAAGTGCTGAAAGATGTCTCAATTTGGTGGACCCAATGAATTTTACGCTCCCGGAGCGTCAGCCGAATCTAGCTACAATTTTGATATGCCCGAATTTGGGCAGGAACTGTAAGTATTTCTAAACACACGTCCCGCACTGCAAAATGTTTAATATATTGTTTGTGTTATCTTTTTTTTTTTTTGTTTTGGTTTTACATACAGCAATTTCCAGAGTTTTGACAACACACAGCCGTCAGTGCCGCCAAATTACGATGCCGCCTACAGCAATGCGCCAAATCAAGGCCTTGGCGGCTTTTACGATCCGACCGCCTACACAGACAACAGTTATGCGCCGGACAAGTCCTTCAAACAGGGCGGCGCTGCTAGTGCGCCCGCTGGCAACGAGTTCGAGGATGAGCCACCGCTGCTGGAGGGTAAGCGACATAGGCCCAAATACAAATTCAAACAAAATTCTATTGTAACCTGAATCCATAATTAATAAAGTGTTTTCCTCTTTCTTTTATAGAGCTGGGCATCAATCCAAATCACATTTTCCAAAAGGTAAGCACTCGAATTGTTTTCCTCTAAGAAATCTAAGACAACTTGGACAAAATGCAAATTTTGATGAGAATTGGTGGAAACTGCTCTGCTCTCGTACCATTGGCAGCCGGAAGATTGCCTTTCTTTATATTCTCATTTACTCTTTCTGTATTCATTTTTTGCTTTTACGCATTTCGCTTTGTTTTTGGTGAGTTTTCTAATTTGTACACCATTTGAATAGTGGGGCGCTGCAGAAGAGTTTGTGTCCACTTTAGGCCGACGTTTTCCATTGCGGCCAACTTTGCTTTGGTCTCGTTGCGCTCAGTTTTAATTGAAATTTAAATGTTTTTGCATTTCGCTTTTTTATTTATTTATTGCACTCTGGTTGGTACGCCAGTTTTTTGCGCTTTGCACGTTGTTTCATTGTTGTTGCCGTTGCACTTGTTGTTTTGTCGTTAATGAAGACATATTTTTTTATTGCTGTGTTGTGTTTTATTTTTGAAATAACAACTTTTGTGTTTTTAATTAAACTTTTTCTTTCATTTGTCTCTGTGTAACTTTTTCTCACATCTCTGCCGTTTATATAATTTTCCACGCTATTTTCAATTTTATTCCCGTTGTATTTTTTTTTCGTTTGCTTTCGGAATTTATTACATTTGTGTTAATTGAAAAAGAAAAATGTTAATGAGAATGTTGCCATCATAAAAATAAGTGAAATCACAATTAAATTGTAAAGCATTTAGCATTGTGCAGCTGCTATATATATATATAAAATAATGGCAAATTACATTTCATTTAATAAAAATAAATGATTGTATAAAAGATGAGCGCGATAAAATTGTAATTAACAAATTACATATTTTCCATTTAGTAAACCAATAAAAAAATCGTCTACGTTCATTAAATCACAATAAATATTGCACAATCGCATACGTTAATAAAATTGTAAAAATCTTAAACTCCAGCAACTTGTACCTTTGCAAAGGTAATTAATATCTGCTGATGCAATTTGTGACGCATATTCGGTGGGATATTCAGGTGATAGCAAATAGGTGACTTTGTCATGTTCCAAGTTGATGACTGTTAGGTGATTTCTTTCCCCATGCCAACAACTCCCAATGACTGGGAATATATACGACAACTATATCTCAGAGCTGCCTGAATTAAAATATCGTATCACCAAATTTTATTGGAACAATCTGTGTGTTTATTAAATACTGAAATATTAACTGAAACTTAAATGTCAGCGCTCGACGGATTAGTATATTATTTATCAGGTGCAGGGAATTGCTACATTTGTCAGGGCATAGCACACATCATTGTTTTTATTTCATGCTTTTTAATGTGATCTGATAAAGTGTTAGTTTATATTCGCAGATCTTGCTTAGTTTTTTTTATGAAGCCATTACAATTTAGGAGTAATACACAAATCACGTGAGAAATGAATGTTGCGTGTCAAATAAATGAAAACATGCCCTTAACGACATACTATTTGAGATTTGCTGCCTTTAACTATGTATTTAAACTTTTATTACACATGAAAGCAAACATTAGTTAAACTTCGCAACAACTTTATTCTAAACTAAATTTAAAGTCATAGAAAACAGTGATTTGCTTTTAGTGACAGAATTGAGCGATTTGGTAAGACTTCGCCGGTGATTTATAAGTGTATTTTGTGATAATTCATGGCTAAAAGGATTTCAAGTTTAGCTGCGTTGATTTTTATTTGGTCGCATGTGTGTTGGACAAAATGTATTGTTCGGTTTTATGGGTGCTGTTTCAATTCAAATTATTTGTGGGTCAGTTGGTCTAAATTCGGGTGAGTCAAATATGTTGACAGGCTCGTTCGCTGCTCCGCTGCGTCTTCTTCGCTCGCCAGCGGCCAGCAAAATCATTTATCATCAATTTCCATTTTTCAAATTTCACTGCGAGTGTTCACCCAAACATGAAACACACTGAAACAATACGCAATAACAGAACAAAACAGCAACTGTTGCAGAAGCGGAACTCTGGCCTCGTTTTATGTTTTGCGAACAAATGAATTGTGCTGTGTCCTGTCCGCAGTTTCTGTGAATGATGATGGGCTGCTGCTGCTGCTGATGTTGTTGTTATTTTTGCTGTTGTTGTTGTTTGTTTGAAATCCTTCACTGGCTTTAATTCTATAAACAATGTGTGTTCAATTACGTTTTTTTTTATTATTTGCTTTTTAGACACTAGCCGTGCTTAATCCCTTGCGGGGCACAGAACAACAAATACTTCAGGACACGGATATGGCTGGACCGTTGGTGTTTTGTCTCACACTTGGAGGCATCCTGCTGCTGGTGAGTCTCGCTGCGACCCGTAAAACAAACTCTAATTACATAATGTCTCTTCTTTGATTTTATCACTCTGTTTTATTCTTTTGTTTTTTTTTTTTTTTCAATTTTTTTATTTTGTTTTCGCAGAGTGGAAAAGTTACATTCTCGTACATTTACGGCATTGGCGTCATGGGCTGCATTTTCTTCTACTGTCTGCTCTCGCTAATGGTGACACGCTCGCAAGTGACCTTCGGCGCTGTGGCCTCTGTGCTGGGCTATTGTCTGCTGCCCATGGTCCTACTCTCTGGCATCAACATTTTAATCACCATTCAGTAAGTAATTGTTGACACAACTCGCTGGCTGCTAGCTTTTATCCCCCCGTCCCCCCGCTACGTTCGATTTGTATTTATGTTTTTAATTGAAAAGTTGGCAATGCATTGTGTGCCTTGGTCGTAATTAAAAACTTTGCCTAAGTCAGTACAGCTGCGACTGCAGCACGTTCCAACTACTTAGCCCCCCGTTCGATGATTGGACTTCAATACTTCTATTTTGATTGCATTAGCAACTTTTCACAATTGTTTACCAATGAAAACTCACAATTCATCATTAAATCAAGTATGTAGGGTTTTTAGTTGACCCCAACTTAGCTTTAATTTATAGCCCCTAAATTTTCAGTTGGTTGCGTATTAAATATATGTGGTAATCGGATTAAATGTCGGAGATATTTCTCAAATAAACCCGGCAACAAATTTTAATATGCCAGCTAACTATAATTATTCTGTTTAATGGATTTTGTTATGAATTGTAAATGTGATTATTAGTTGTGTGTAAAAATTCTTTAAAAAAAACCAACTAATTACTTATTTTTCAAAATTATTGCTTCTTAAAATTTTAAATAACAAAACTGATTTATGATTATTATCATAAGTGGAAATTAGAGTTGTACAAATTGTTTGGATTATTAGTAGCTTAAGTTGTATTTATGTCCAAGTGTTTATTGCTGTTGCAATTTAAGAGTCGCTGCTCAAAAAAACGTGCAACTTAATTTGCACATTTAGGGCACTCTAGGGCTAAAAACTTGGCCCAAAAAAATGAAAAAGAAAAAAAAGAAAAGGCAGCGAGGCGCTCGGCTATGCACCGTTTAATTTTCTCGCCACTCTGGCCAAGTGGATAAGAAACGGCGAGGCGGGGTGATGTAGCCGTGTCCGGATATTCGCAGTGGTCCACGTATTTTACTTTTCAAATATGTGTTCAGCACTTGGTGTGTGTGTATGTGTGTGTAGCGACTATTTTGCCTTTTTCCTTTTAATTTTTCTTTCATTTTTTTCCCCCCTGTTTTTTTTTTTTTCTTTTTTTGGTGAAGAGCATCACGCAAATGTTGCGTGCAATGTTCCGCAAAACCCATATGCAGGCACAGCACCTGCCCCTCCCAGCCTCACCTTATGTGCCGCTTGCCTCTCAATCGAGCCATTGGCCAGAGCTCTCTGGCACATCATAATTTCAACTGGCCCTGGTCAGGCACGAAAAACAACTATTGCCCAAGCTTATTCGACACCAGGAGCGTTTTGTTTACCACCAACCCAACATCCAAGCATCCCAAAATACACCAAACCAACATAGCTTGTGTGTATGCATGTGTGTGTGTGTGTGTGTTTGTGTATATATATGTGTGTGTGTTTTTTTCCGCCAGCTAAAGCTGCCCAATTGCCATTTGGTTGCCCGTTTGCCTGCATTTTTTATTTGTTGGTTTTAAACGCCTGCACTTTGTGCGTGTTTGCATGGCTCTGGGTGTGTGGGTGTGTGGGTGTGTGTGTGTCTGATGTTCATATACTCCGACTCGTAACTATAGTCATAGCCCCTTTGCCAACTACCCCCTCCCGCTAACCCACACCCACTCGTACTAGTTTACAGTAAATATTTTTGCAATTTTTTTAGACAGACTTTTTAATTGAGTTTGTTTGGTGATGCAAAAGTGCACAAAAATTACACTCGACAGCAGTTGGCTCTTGCGACTGTATGGAGTGTGAACGGGGGTGGAATATGTGTGGGTGGGTGTGGAGAGATGGATAGAGGGAGGGAGGGAAGAGTAGCAGCTAACAGCAGCATTGGTTTGATTGGTTTTAGACGCAAGGCATTGTCGCAGTCCAAACTAAGCCAAGCCAGAAATCACTTGGCACAATCAGCAGCCACACAACAACAGCAGCATTTTCCCCATTTTAAGCCTTAATTTGTGCACAGTGTAAAAGCGGAAATTAAAACAGTGCCAGTGCAAGGCTATAACTGAGGTCTGAGGGGGATCTAAGGTTACGCAAAGGTTATGGTGACTACATGTGGATTAGATGAAAGCGAATTGCGACAGTTTTGGGACCAGGTGACCTCAGGCACCGAGAAAACCACAATGCAACAGGATAAAAAAAGAAGTAATATAATAATAAAAAAGGGCAATCCATTAAAATGGAACCGTCAAAGCATTGAGTCCTTAGACATTGTGAATGATTGTGATTGTTGTGCTGGTCTGAGCACCCCTGAGAGCATTTCAATTATATATAGATTAAAATTCGGCAATGCTCTCTGCAAATGAACACTTTAATTTTATTTTCATCCACGATGCAATACTTTAAATAACAAGTCTATTGTGATAAGATAGGAATATTTTAAGAATGTGCAGAAAACTATTTATTCTTAAAGTTTAAGCTGTTGTATTGTGTTGAATAACTGACATTTTAAAATTCCTTAGTCACAAAAATTTAACAGTAAAATCATCCAACATATTTTGAAATAAATACGAATTGGGTACTGTTGTTAGGTAAAAATAAAACTTATAAATCAGTTGAATGTGTTTTCAAATTTCGTTATTGGTATTCTCAAATACTCTTCATATCAGATATTTGTTTTTAATTTCACTCTTTTGCTCCTTTATTGGTATCATATATTCTTTATTTATTTTATATTTATTTTCTCCATCATTTTTATTGCTGAAATATGTTTTAACTGTCTCCAGGACAAATGGAATTTTTTTCCTTTAATCTGATACTTTTTTGTATCTCATTTATTATAATTTAAAATTTTTAACCTTAAATTTGTATTCTTTTACTTTATTTTGTATATTCCTATATATTTCGAATCCCGTCTGAAAATATCTTCGAGAGTCACTGAGTCCGTTTCGTCACCTGTGGAATTTAAAAAGTGTTTACTGTACATAAAATAAATATCAATATCATTGACCTTTTTATAACTAATTTTTTAATGTGTAACAGAGCTATTCAAATTTGACCAAATCAAGTTTGCTGCTTGATTTATATCAAGATAGTTTTCATTAAAGCCGTACAATTAGTCAGGATAAAGAAGATTTGCGATAGTGAATGCTGAATACTGAAAACTGAATAACTTGAATCAATTGTTGTGCTAACATAAGCTGCACAGCAGATTAAATTCAATTACGTACTTTTCTTAGACTGCAGTTGCGATACGTTTTAGGCTTATGGTTAAGCTCTTGGACGTAACTCAAATATAAGAGTATTTCAATTTCCATTCAGTCTGCCTCAGCCTCTGCCTCTGCCTCCGCCTCTCCCTCTGCCTCTGCCACTGCCTACACTTGATGCTTTGTAGTTGGAATGTGTTTGCACATCCTTTGCACATCTCCTGCTGCCTTTGTTTGCACTGCTCATTCATTCACAAAATACACACTCGCACTCCAACACACACACATACACATATTCACACACATAGATTGGCAATTTTTTTGTGTGGCAAACAGTCAGTCGGCCGTATACCCTTTCTGCTGCTTCATGCATATGCATTGTTTATTGATTTTGCTGTCGTTGCTTTTCTCTTTGCATTTCGCTCGTCTCGCATTTTGTCTCCTTTTTCTCTCACTCACTCACACTTTCTAAATCTCTCTCTCTCTCTCTGTCTCTCTCTTTGCAGGGGCACACTCGGCCTAATTGTGAGCGGCGTCTCCATACTCTGGTGCGCCATATCAGCCTCGAAACTATTCGCCACGGCATTCTCCATGGACCATCAACAGCTGCTGATTGCCTATCCATGTGCGGTGCTCTATGGAGGATTTGCGTTGATTACCATTTACTAGGCAGCCCCAAGGCTACCTCGTCGCTATTTGTGACTGCGACTGTGTCTGTGTCTGTGTTGTGTGTCTGTGTCTCTGCCGTATCTCTGTAGCTTTGCATGGTTTTAATTGTACTGCACACACACACACACACACCCACGGGCACACACATACACACACACAAATACGTACACATATGGACATATGGACATGATAATATTTTAAGAAAATAAGCGGCGATTGCAGATTTGTTTTTTACCTCCCACGTGTAATAAATTTGATTGAAAAAAAAAAACAAATTTTAACAAATTGCAAATTGGTTTTTTTTACGATTCTGCCATAATCGTTGAATGGGGCGAGAATATTTTTTTTAATCGTATTATCTTTAGTGAGAAGATTAAAAAATTTGTTGAAAAACATATTTTTTCAAATGATACATATACTAACGAAATACTTTTATAATGGTTTATAGAATACATAACATATGATGGGCAAAACAATAACACTACAATTTTCTTCTGCCCTTTTGAACCTTTACCAATAAAGTTTTTAATAAAAGAATAATAATTGCTGAGCATTTGGACTTTGTTTGTTGGAGTGTTTTTGTCAATGGCAGTCAGTATTCAGATTTGGAACAGATGTGACTGCGCTTGAATAATGGAAAGTGTTAATTGAATTAGTTAATGGCCAAAGTGAATAACACGCAAATAAAAAAATATTCAACGGAGTTTGCTCGACTAGAAAAATACTCCAGATGTGTAACAAAATCAAAATGAAAAAAAAAACTAGCATAAACATTTTTTTTTAATATAACTTAAATAATACAAAATAAAATAAGCACATTTTTATCCCTAACAGATATTTACTTAATTAATTAAATATACCCAATACTTGGATTTTTCTGGCAACAGAGTATACATGAAAAAAGGGTTCTCGTCTGCCTGCCTATTTACCATATGCAAATAAATCGGTCTTATTCGGTATCCCGGAATCATGTCCTTGTCCTTGACGCTGCGCTTGCTGTTGTTGTTGTTTTTGTTCCCGTCGTCGTCACATTTTCGTATTACATAATTAGCGGCATTTGGGTTGCCTTTTGCGATTCCCAGCTCTTTGTCCCGCTGCACCAGCCAGCTCCTTGTCGCCGGCATGAATAATTTTCAAAATGCGTAGCATACTTTGTGCTTTGCGCTTTTTGATTTCCGTTCGCCGCCCTCAATACGCCTCGCACACCCCGCCTCGTTGGACTATGCAAATTGTTGTAATTACTACAATTCGGTTGAGCATTTTTATGGTCGCTTGGCAAATGAAACAAAACAAAAAAAAATAAATGCGAATGTAAGAATACATGCGGAAATATTTGTGCGCTAATTGCGAGGCGGACGCATTTTGAAAGAGGACATGGCCAAGGAGGATCAGTGCGAATTGTGTGCTTTGTGTGAGTTTTGTATGCTTAAGCGGACGCTCATCAAACGGCGCAGTTTTCGCCATTAGCGCCATTAATAAACACTCGTTAGCAGCCCTGTTTTGCTGCTCTGCTTTGCTCTGCGATGCTACTGTTAAAAACTCACCTCGAATGTGTTGCTGATAATTTGAATTAGCGCACAATTACCAGAGCAGCGGAAGCAGCAGCGGAAGCAGCAGCGGCGGCATCAGCAGCGCTCACAGAAAGAAGCAGATAACGGGCTTTGCTCGCTAAGCTTATTAGCTGCGCTCAATTTTTGTATTAATAAGCAGCTTGGACAGAACACAAAATATATCTATATATATTTATATATATATATATATATATATGATCCACAATCATTTTTAAGCGTTAAGCCAACAAAAGCAAACACCTGCGGACAAAAGCAGCTTAACAAATGCGCAGCCAGAAAAGAGGCAAAATTAACAGCGAAAGCAAAAGCAAAAGAAAAGGCAAAATCTGCTAAAGCAGCCGCCCAAAGCCGCGCGAGCAGCATCAGCGGATTGGGCGAGGCCACAACAAGAGTTATTACATTTTAGCTCTTCTATAGCACTGCTCTGCTTTTCCCATCTCTTCCCTACGCTTGCTGCATTTTAATAAATATGCAATATAAGTACAAAAATAAAACGCAGCTACCGACAAAGCCACCACGCAGCATAGGTAGATGGGTGGGGGGTGTCGGGAGGGGGATGCTGCTGCTGCTGGAGGCATCTGCCAAGCGTAGCAGCTGCTTTTTAGTTGCAGCTGGAATGCCAAAAGCGAAGGCGTTAATTACGCTGCAGGAACTGCCGCGTCGCTTGTGCAAAGAGTATGCAGTAGAAAATGGGATGGCAACGCCATTATGGATAAATGACAAGAGGAAGGTTGCCACAGGGTGGCGAATCCTGATGCTTTTATTATGCGGCGAGGTGAGTTGGTGGTAACAACCAAAGGAGCATCGTGAGCAGTTGCCACATTTTTAATTAGCGCGCTCAATAGCGCATTTACTAGATGAAAATTGAAAGCCATAAAGGTTGTCAGAACGTTGAATATACGCACACACTTCACACACACACACACACGCACACGCACACTGGGTAAGTGTGGCGTGCTACATCAAATTAACCCCAACAACTTGATGAACAACTTATTGCTTCCAGCTTAAAAATAAAAGCAATTATCGAAGCAGTGAAGCACACCATATATCAATATTATTATAAGAAAACTGATTTTAAACGGATTTCAAACTTGAGTGTGAAATGTCAACATCTTATTAAATATTAAACATATTTGTCAGTACAACATTTTGTAAGCAAACATGCAGAAAATTATTACTTTTTTGAGCAAAAATATGTTTAACATAAACAAATGATTGTATAAATTGCGTCTTGTGTTATTTTACAGGGTATGCACAGACTCAAACTACTCAAATTTCCGATTATATGTGCAAATGAGAGGCAACTAATTGGCATGGTGGTTGTGGAGGGGAGGGGAGTGGGAAGCGATTATTTTAGTGCTTGTTACCATAAGCTGTCTGTTAGCTGCGTAATTCCCGCGGCGTTGACTTTTCAAAAACCATTCCAAATTGCTGGTTAGTTGCAACAACTCCTATCAGCCAGGTTGCTATCTGCTGCATGCATTTTAATGCCTCGCCAGGCTCGTATTAACGTAAGCCGAATGTAACATTTATGGCAATGCTTCAAAATGGCCAAAACGGTAGAGATGGGGGTGAACTTTGAGCTGGCAGCTCACCGCGTTGATTGCTGCGGACACAGCTTGTTGCATACATCCGGTAGCCAGGCAGAAAGCCACAGTACCCTCGAGTCTGAAGGAGGCTCTTACGCACATAGAGCAGCATTTTCGGTGGTCAGGCCAGGTGAAGGTTTGGGTCGAGTCGGGTCAGATCAGAATGGCCAGCATGGGCCAGCAGTGGGGACTCGCAACGTATGCAAAACCAATTAGCTGCAAGTCAGACACAGTGAGCTCAACCTGGACAAGTGGAATATTGTAGTGGAACAACAAAGTACTTGAGTTAAATCCCAGGCGAAATGTGCTAAGAATGTTTACTGTTTTTCACATTTCATGCACTTCAATGAGCAACGACTATTAGCTACAAATTCGGGGTGTGTGTGTGTGTGTGTGTGTGTGTGTGCTACGCAGCAGGACGTTTGGGGTCTACTGTAGATGGGGCCAAGTCGATTTCAACTGAAGTGTAGATAATCCCCTGACAACAGCAGTTAACAGACAACGATTACTTGGCAACAAGTCAATTACCAGTTGAGTTGACTCAACTCGCGCTGAGGAGAGGAGTGGAGCTGCTAAGGACGCTGCACGACTCGACCAGAGTTGAGTCAAATGTGCCTGGTTGCAGCGATAAGCGTCTAACACACATACACACACACACACACACACACAGACTCAACTCGGCCTGCTAACACAATAAATTCGCTTTGGCCTCGCCGCTGCAGATCCCCTTTAATGCGCCAACTAATTGGGCGGGTCATCCTTGATGCTGCTGCGAATGCGGGCACCGCAATCTACACCTCACCTCCACCCCACCCACCACAAAAACACCCCAGAAGCCCAGTCAACCTGCGCTGCCCCTTATCGTCAGCTGGCAATCGCTTGTAATCTGCCCGCTGAGTCATTCAGAGAGTTCCACAACTTTGGAGTGTTGTTTGCAACAGACAAGTCGAACGACTCTATCAGGTGTGCATAACTCAGCATAGTGCCACTAATCCTCTCATCCTACTTTCAATTCAAACAACTTCACATACATATATGCATATATATATGCATATATATATGTGTGTAAGTCAGCTTATAAGTTGAATAGTTAATTCAATTGATTTTAAATAAAGTCCATTAATATTTATTGCTTTGTCTTCGCCTTAGGAAAGGATTATTAAATTTTGTACTTATTTCTTTATTTATAAGAATTAAGCGTCTCAAATAAAAAATAAATTAGAATCATTATTAAATATTAAAAGTTAAATTTTAATCCCAGTAAATCTTACTATTCGGCTTACCCAGTTAAGATTTGTAATAAAAATAATTATTATAATGAATTTTATAGGGTATTTTATATTCGACGCATTCGAATTCGCTTCGATATCCGGTTCAAATTACTTTTTGCAATTCTTACAACATTTTTATTGCCTGTCGAATGGCAAATGGCGTTTGTCTGTGGTCTGGATCTGAGTTTTTGGCCAAGATTTGGCTGGGGCTTAGCAGAGATTTCAGTTATGCGGTCCCCGTCCAGAATTCAATTAAAAGACAACATAACATTTCTCTTGTTGGTTGCAAAACTTGGCTTTGACTTGCACTTTTGGACTTTTGGACTCGGACTTTGAAGCTGAGCCGAGTGCGATAAGAGCGATAAGGGTGAACTGGGTTAGGGTTAGTACACACACACACACACACACACACACACACACACACACACTTACACACACTTACACACACACACACACACATACACAGACAGACAGAATAAAAGTTTTAAGCACGTGCTGCAAATTTGGCTGGCAACTGCTCAGCTACGAATCATTCAGGCGGCAACAACAAACAGATAGAAAAACAATGCGGCAAATGGAAGGAGTTCATATCTGTATGAAGGGCAGGCTGGCAGCGGGGTAAGCAAGGCACAGATTATGTTAGGATGTGGGCAGGGCATTGATGGGTGGGGTTACGGGGGAGAAGGGGGGTGTAAAAGCTCATACGCTTGGCTGCATTTGCATATTTTGTTGTGAATTGTTGCTCGACTGGCAGCTAATAGGAAAATGCGGCACAGACAACATGGGAGACAGCTTAAAAGAGACGGATAACAAGAAAGAGAGAGAGAGAGAGAGAGAGTGTGATAGAGAGTGTGAGAGATTGTGAGAGAGTGTGAGAGAAGAAGAGAGACAGCAGGAGAGCGTGCGTGTTGGCACGAGTTGTTTTTGCATGTCTAATATGTTTTGAAGTCGCTACTGCTGCTGCTGCTGCTGCTGCAAAGAAATATGTATGTCAAATGCTTAATCAGCCGCACACACACACATACACACACACACACATATGCACAACACGCATACCTTCATGCAGAGAGACAAACAAAGCAAACGAGCAAAAGAGCGATGCATAAATATTTCAATAGCATACTTTTCAGCTACGTGCATCGAGCAGCTAGCGTCCTTTGCCTTCACTAACTCTATATATACCCTGATAGGCATCTTAATAGTGCATATTGGGCTTTGGAAACATAAAATTTACAGTTGTCTGTCTTTGTGTCAGGCAAAGATTCCTAGATAATAAAGAAGTGCAAAGCATCGACGACGACTTTTACTGATGAGAAACGAAAAAGAGCAGCCTCAAAGCGAGTTTTAGTTTGATAAAATAGGCTGTTAATAAATGTTCTCAAATAAATGAAAAATTAAAAAAAAAATTAACATAAAGCCATGAAATTATTAGCTAAATTCTATTGATTGTTATACAAAAATTTATACATTTTATATACAATATATTTATATCTTTTACTAGCTCGGGATAGATTTGCTGATGTTATCTGCAGAATTTTCTTTATTTTCTTTGCAGAATTTTCTTTATTACTACAACACAGTATGCTGCAGTCCATCATTATCTAGCATTTTCCACTATTTCCGCCTGCCTGTGCAACGGATATTCTACATAGCATTTTATTTAACTTAAATAATTCAAACAATTTTGCAGACAAACGCTGCGAATGCAAAAGTCTGTTTGATATTGCACTAGGAATGCATATCAAAACCAGTCGCACAGTTTAGTTGCTCTATTAAATAATTGATGCCGTTTGACTGTGTAAACAAACTTAGGCAATGTATCATTGTTGTTATCGAAACACTTCCTGTTTCAAATGTGTTTATTCAGCCAAGCTTAATTTAATTTCATAGCAGAACATTCGCATTTCCCAATGCTAATACCGTTTATACCCACAACATCAAATATATTTCAACTGCTTTGCTTAGTGGCAAATTTGTTTAATTAGTGTGCCAAATTAAACCCATTTATTTTCGAATTATATTCGCAAATAGTTTACTCTACTTTACTTATATGGAACTTTAGAACATTTGTCAAATAATGATGGAAATTTAATAAGCACCCCTTTTAAAATATGAACTTTGTCTGCATGCAATTTGAAATAGGTATTTTCCGTTTTCAATTTATTTTATAATTAATAGTCAGTAACTATACAAATAAAAGTAACTATAAAAATTGATGATGGTATTATTTATCTGCTGTATAAATTACATTAAATTCGGAAAAGAAACACCGAAGTTATAGTTCCAAATTTAAGCTCATATTAAAATCATAAATCTCATTAGGAATGAGATAATTTCCACATATGAGAAATTACAACTTTGTAAAGCCAAATTTGTTAATAAAACTAATTTAATATTTTTAACAATTATATTCAAAGTATCCAGCAGTCGAGCTCACCGAAGCTTATCTGCTTACATGAGGGATTGTATTCTAATTATTTTCAGTTTTGGCTACGAATTTCTAATGAAAGAAGTTTCACTGCATATCGCATTTCTTAGCTCTGATTACGTGGATTATAACACAGTTGGAGATTTGAGCCAAGAGATAGGTAATTCACAAAGTTAACTTAACTTAAACTCAAATCTGATACTTACAATTTCAATGGCGTATCGCAAACAATTAAAATGCTTTGCCAGCATGACGACGAGTCATGTCTTAAAGTGGGATATTCCGTTGCTAAAAATAACTGGCTTATATTGAAATTTGTTTTCTATTTGCATATACATACATATGTTTTATGTGAATATATAAATATATATATATGTATGTATGTCTGTGTGTGTGCGTTGTCGTAACAACTTTTGCTTGTCTCAAAGTATTTCAAACTCATTTAGCTGGCGAGTTGCCTGTGTTGCTGAATATCTTTGTTATTGTTATTGTTGTTGTTGTTGTTGTGTTTTGTTGTTGCTGCTTCTGTTGTTGATGTTGGGTGGCGTGGCTTTTGCTGTAATTTTGGTGTCATTAAGTTGGCATTATAACAAAATGCCTTTTCAATCACTTTTGACTAAATGCACTGGCTGCTGGAAGCGCCGTTACTACTGCCTGCTGACTCTACGCCAACATCTACTTGCCACTCCATCCAAAATGTCCGTCCGCTTGCCGCAACAAGGACGCGCTCCAGCAAGTTTCGGTAATTTTTCGACAGGGATAAGTAAGCACAATAATGGCAGGACGACCAAAAAGACAGGCAACGAGAATTGAAGTACAGCACAGAAGAAGCAAACCGCAAAGTTACAAAAAAGAAAAAAAAAACTCCAAGGGAAAGAATTTAGTTTCAGGTTTTAGGAAAATTAAATACCCTTAAAATAAACTCTATTATAGAAAAGTAAAAATTATTTATATATTAATTGGCTACTCTTAGAGAATCGAGTCAACCAGGAAACTAGAATTAAGATGAGAGTAAACCTGGTTCCGTATTAGAAATATACTTCCCGAATAATAACCTGGTGATTTTTCAAAAATTACTTCTAAAATGTCTCCTAAAAATCGTTACACCATTAATTAAAAATACATAATACCCACTGCAAGGGTATACAAAAAAAGGGAGACTTGCGCCGGCAGTGACTTTGACGTGGTGGTGGGCAACGCTGTTGGGTGCAAAGAACGCAGTAAATTTGGAGCGTTTCGTCAATGTCACTGTAGCTGTCGTAGACCAAGGATCGAGGACAGACCGCGGCCAGAGTACTGGGACTGGGTGGCTTTAACGTCTGCCCACGCATATCCTTTTGTATTTAAAATGTTCGCATTGCCTGATGAACAGAGCGAAACTTTTCTTTTTTGCTATATTATGTACATATATACATATAAATATATATATATCTATAGGGGTGCACAACAATTTCATTATCTGCGTAGCAAGGACTCGAATTGAAGCAGCGCTTCTGAGCGATGGAACTGTTCTCTCAGTCAGTCTGGAAGGAAACACCGCCGACAAAGTAACTGTTAGCAAATTTTTATGACAAAACTTTTACAGAGAAAGTACACACACACACACACACACACACACATATATATGTGTAAGTAAATGGAGGCGTGGCAAGTGATAATGCGGCTTCAGTGCTGGCTGGAATTGGGTGTACTTGAAATAGGATACACGTGCTGCAACAACAAAACCAAGGACAAAACAGCAACAGCAACAGCAACAGAGGCAGCAACAAAAGCGCTTGAGGCGCATTTGCATAGGCTTAATTTAAATTCCCATAATCAGAAGCATATCAAAACAACAATAACAACAACAGTGCGTTAACAGTGGCCAAAAAAAAGGACACTGAGCGACAGGACCCTTTTCGCATGCACAACTTTCGAGTGCCAAGCGAAAAAGAAGCCACACAAGAAAAAAAAGGAGACAACAAACAAAGCCTATGCGGGGCAAGCCGAATTTTGCATACTCTTACAGACCATTTGTACTATTGTCTAAAAATAATATGAATTCTGCCGGATGTTGATTATGCTTTGTACAATTCTTAGAAATAATTATAGAATAAAATAATAATAATAATATAATAATAATAATAATTATAATAATAATAATAATAATGATAATAATAATGACAATATTAATAATAATAATAATAATAATAATAATAATAATAATAATAATAATAATAAAAATAATAATAATAATAATAATAATAATAATAATAATAATAATAATACTAATAATAATAAAAATAATAATAATAATAATAATAATAATAATAATAATAATAATAATAATAATAATAATAATAATAATAATAATAATAATAATAATAATAATAATATTAATAATAATAATAAGTTTGTTCAGCTACAAGTTGTTCACACAAGAATTAATTTTTGGCATAGCTTTAAATTGAAAAATTTATATTGGGAAGTGATGCAAATCGAGAATATATACTATATACGATCTATGTTTTATGTTATGGTGCTGTTCAAAAATATATATCAATATTTTATGGCTTCATAGACATCTTCTTCAAAGCGTTACACATGCCCCCACAAATTATATATACCCGCTGCAAGTGTGGAAAAAGGTTTGCTTAACTTTGCCAAATAACTGCAGGCGTTGTAAATCTGCGCAAAAGGACATATCGTCATCAAGCATAACAATAGCAACAACAATTACAACAACAACAACAGTGGAAGCAACAGCAACAGAAGCAGGCATACACAAGGGGCAAGGACCTCGCAGCGCCTGCTCAAAAATAACAAAATCAAAAGGATTTTACGTATAAGTTGCAAATTAAGTTGCCGCCACCCATCGTCACTAAGGACGCCGACGTCCTTGTCCTTGCCAGCTGCTGATGATATCCTTTTTGGCCTCTTGGCTACACCAAAACATGAACTCTGTAACAAGCAGAGCGACATATCCTTGAGTGTCCTAGATGTGTCTACTTATAACTGGTTTATACTCATATAAATATTTGTAGGCCAATTAAATCCGTTTGCTTTGAAAACATGAAAAATGTTATTTTATTTTTGATATCCGCGTAAAGGATGTCATTAAAATGTTTAATTATGTCATATTTGTTGAATTTTTAACTCATATTTATTAAGCGACGTATTTGATCTTAGTTTATATTTATTTTAAGTTGTACTTTAATCAAATAATAAATAATTATTTATTGCAAGCCAAAGTAAGAAGTCTTTAAATTAAATCCCATTAATTTATTTAGTAATTAATTATTATATTCTTCAAATTGTTGTACATTTATTTAGTAATAAATTATTCTACCAAAAACTTAAAAAATTGTTCTGTTTAATTTAATATTGTTTGCATAATTCTATATTTTATTTTTTTTGTTTTTCCCTTTGTGTTTAATTCTAAAAAGCACTCTACAAATATATTCTGCATATCATAATTTTTTTTAAATTAAATTAAACGATTTGCCAGAAATCTAGACAAAGCCGTTGACTTATTGAAGAATCCACTTTAAACTTTATCATTGTAGTTGTGTATTAATATTTAAATTTCGATAAATTTCAAAGTCTCTTAATTCCCTGCTGTGCTGGAATTGGCATTTGTTTTTTTTGGGTTTTTGTATTTAGACCGTAACCAGATACTTCTACTAATACACAGTTATATGTATGTACCGTTATATATGCCCAAGCACACAAATGTGAAATTCAAGTAGATTTTCACAAATATATATACAGATATATATTCTATATCTAAATTCCTTTTTTGCTATGACATTCATATTTATTGCCTTTATTTGCTTGGCCATTCGCTCTTAAAGCCGCTTACACCCGAGAGAGATGTGTGTATGTGTGTGTGTGTGTGTGTGTGTGTTTGATGACAATGGGCTGCAGGGCAACAACTTGAGGGGGGGAAGGGATTGCAGCTTTGGGTTTATCTAAGAGGCAACATCAACGGCCGTTAGCCTGTGCCCCCAAAATCCTTTAATTGAGTGCACACTTATGCCACACACACACACAAAAACACATACACATATGTACATATATATATATGTATATATGTATATGGGCCACTGGAGTTTTCCATTGCTTTGGCTTTGGCTGCTTGCTCGCTTTTTATGCGCTTTTAGCGCCATTATCCTTTTACGATTATCGCCGCTAAAGCGAATTGACTGTTTGACGTTCAATTGAAATTTTTGCATTAAAGCTCAATGGCTTAACCCCTTCAAATTATGCAATAACGCTCTGTAGGAGCGCACCCAGCAACCCAGTAGCAACCGGCAATCCAATGTGCTCCAACTGAGCTGAGTGGTGGCTGTGGTGATGGTGATGCTGATGGTGGTTGCTCAAGAGATGCCTGATGCCACTGATAGTGGCAAAGGAACGGAACTGCAAACGGCATCGCAACGTTGGCCAATTAGTGCGCATTGCTCATACGCCACGTTTGTCCTGGCAGCTGAGCGGCACCAAAATCACACAGCTCCAAATTGTGGAATTTACGAACATTTTGCATTTTTTCAATTAAATATTCAACACTTTGAAAACCACAATTATGACATATGAAAAATTATTTTATTTGGTAAAATATTTGTAATTTTACGTTTTTAGTTTTCATCAGGTCAAATTTTTTATTTTTTGATTTTGTTTTTTGGCAGAATTTAGATTTAGTCAACTGTTAAAACTTTATATAAATTTATATTTGTTGGAACGGAATTGGTGATTGGATTTAGTTTAGTTTTTCAACAAAAAATCCCAATGGTATTAAAACTAAATGTTCTGGGTGTGTAATTAAATTTATTTATTGCCATGGCATTAAATATTCTGATGTATTTTAGTGTGTATTATTTTTTACTGTGTAGCCAGGCTGGAGCATGCATAGCTCTTGCTCTCTCACCCACATAATCTCACTAGCTTGCTCGCTCTATTCAACTACTCATGTACTGTCTCCAGTCAAGGTCCTAGCAATAGCTATTTCTCTCCCTCTCTCTCTCTCTCTCTCTCGTTCTCTTTATCTATCTCTCTCTGTCTGCTGCGCTGAGCTTGCCTAGCGGAAACGGAAGTTGTAAGGGGATTTTCAATTTGCAATTGAACTGATTTTTGGCTTGCTTCGTTTTTTTTTCTCTATTTTTTTTTTTTTTTGCTTGACGTTTTTTTATTTTTTATTTTCTCTGTGCTCATTTTATGGCTGACTTGGTTACTTGGCTGCGGTGCCGAGCGTCGAATGCGGAAATGTAATCATCGCAATGCCTCTTAGCACGCCCCCCTTCTCCACGCCCCGCTGCTCTGTGTGCTTATCGGCAAAGTCAGACGTACAAACACACAGATGCACATATGTGTGTGTGCCTGTGTGTGTGTGTCTGCATACATATATATATACATTTAATTTCCACTAATTGAATCGAAATCGATCTTTGCATTTTTGTGCGCTTTAGGGTTCAATGTTTGTGGGGTGGACGAGGGGTTTTTTTTTTTTGCTTTTTTTGGATGGGGCGTGGCTTGCTAATAAACTTTTCGTATAAATCAATGAATTTTTGTCGACATTTGGTTGCCGTTGCGAAAATTATCGAGCACTTCCCGGCAAAAAGGCGGCAGACGCAAACATGGCAAAAAGGATTAACTCCTCCTGACTTTAAGGCTAGTGGCAAATGGTGGCCATAAGACGCAGCATGCAAAAGGCAAAAGTGTGGTTTAAGCTGATAATGGTTGATGAGGAGGCCAGGGCAGAAATTCAACCAATTTTAATGAGCTGCCGTCAACGGACATCAGTGTCGATATGAAGACTTTGTTTGATCTGGTTTTCGGTTTCTTAAAGAGGACAATTCTCAGAGAGAGTCGTTAAATCTTAATTAACGTTAACTATTTTCGAATTTAAATTTAAGCACATAAAAATTTACATTTATCGTTTGGTTAATTTAAAACTATAATTTTTGTTAATAAACTAAATATAAGCGGCTACATTTTCGGCCAAGTCGTTTAGGGTCTTGATTATTTTCTGGTTAAGCAACTCAAATTGCGACTCCAAGACCTCCTTTCCGTCTTTGGGATTTAGGAACTTCAGAGTGCCCAGCTCATAGAGAACATCTGTCGCTCGCTCCCGTATCAGACCCCAAGTGACGTGTGCCTCCTGACCACTTGTACGTTCCACCGCCAAAATGGCGTGATTGTAAAAGGTGATCATATTCTTGAGCATGCCCACCGTCTTGTAGAAGGGACAATAACAGTCGTATTCACTGTACGAGTTCTGCTGCAGAAAATCATCCTTGAGGATGCGGGCAACCTCCAACGTTATCTTGTCCGACTCATTCAGCGACGTTTTGCCCACAAGCTGCACAATTTCAGCCAAATCGTCCTCCTCCTGCAATATTTGCTTGGCCTTTGCGCGCAACTCAACAAATTCCGGACTTTCGATCTCATAGTAGTGATCGAGAGCTCTTATATATTTCGAATATGACTGCAGCCAGTTGACTGAGGGGAAATGCTTGCGCTGCGCCAGCTTCTTATCCAGACCCCAGAACACCTGCACAATGTTCAGTGTGGCCGAGGTAACCGGATCGGAGAAGTCGCCACCTGGTGGCGAAACAGCGCCAACAATCGACACCGAACCCTCGCGTTCCGGGCTGCCCAAGCATGTTACGTGTCCGGCACGCTCATAGAACGAGGCGAGACGTGCACCCAAATAGGCTGGATAACCAGCATCAGCCGGCATCTCGGCCAAGCGACCGGAGATTTCTCGCAGTGCCTCAGCCCAACGCGAGGTGGAATCAGCCATCATGGCCACATTGTAGCCCATGTCACGGAAGTATTCGGAGATCGTGATGCCAGTGTAAATGGAAGCTTCACGAGCAGCGACAGGCATGTTGGAAGTATTGGCCACCAAAGCCGTACGCTTCATTATGGACTCCGGGACACCATTGACGTCCACTGTCAGCTCGGGAAAGTCACGCAATACTTCGGACATCTCATTGCCACGCTCACCGCATCCAACATAGACGATGACATCCGAGTTGGAGTACTTGGACAGAGACTGTGTAATTTAAGCAATGATGAAATGCATCGAAAACCTTGGATTGGTTTGCGGGGTTTCCGCAATCTTTGCAATAAATTTTGGAATATTTTACATTTTTATACCTCAACAGTAATTAAATTCTATTTTTTTTAATTTAAAAATTTATAATGAGCATTCAGTTTTATTTTAATATAAATTAATTAGCAATTTTAATTTTTAGTAAGAGCAAATCTAGAAGTCAATTAAAAATTAAAATTTAAGCAGCAAAAATAAATTATTAATTCTGGCAAACAATTTTTAAATACGAGCTAAAAATTAAAAATAGCCTTCAAAATATGGAGGAAATATATCGAACTTATCGAAAATACCTAAAACATTAATATTTTATCGACAACTGAGTTTGTAACTAAATTTGCATATTTTAAAAGTACTTTGAAAAATATATTTAACATAAATAAATAAAATATAAAATATTTTGAGTAATAAAATAAATTATGTATTGTATTTTGAAATCACTTTTTTACGTACCTGGGAGATGACAGTCTTGCCGCAGCCAAAGGCGCCCGGAATAGCTGTGGTGCCGCCCTGAACGCAGGGAAAGAAGGCATCGAGGACACGTTGTCCAGTTAGCAGAGGATTGACGCCGGGCAACTTTTCGACAACTGGACGACTTCGTCGCACTGGCCACACCTGGAGCATTGTGTGTTTGGTGAGTTTGCCCTCAAATTCGGTTTCAATGATCTCATCTTGTATGCTGTAGTTGCCAGGAGGCGCGATCCAGGTGATTCTGCCCTGATGTCGTGGTGGCAGCATCAGCCGGTGCTCCAGCATGCTATTCTCCCTCACAGTGCCGTAGATGTCGCCACCCGAGATCAGATTGTCGACCTTCAGCGCCGACGGCTGGAAAGAGTATTGCGCACTGCGTGACAAGCAGCTCACATCGACGCCTTTCGGCACATAGATGGATTTGGTCACCGTGTGGATGGCGCGCAACGGCCGCTGAATGCCATCAAAAATGCTGCCCATTATGCCGGGACCCAGTTCCACAGACAGCGGCTTGCCGGTCTGGTAAACGGGATCGCCGACACTCACGCCGGAGGTATCCTCATACACCTGAACTGTTGCCATATCACCCTCCAATCGAATTATCTCTCCAACCAGATGAAAATGTCCGACTCGCACCA
Organism: Drosophila dives; assembly: GCA_035042365.1. Lineage (NCBI taxonomy): Eukaryota > Metazoa > Arthropoda > Insecta > Diptera > Drosophilidae > Drosophila > Drosophila dives. The sequence continues at coordinate 849,245 of JAWNLJ010000233.1, read as the reverse complement.
GTTCGTACATGGCGACCCCGGCCATCTTTTCGGCATTTACAACGGGGCCAGAGACGCCAAAGACGCGTCCCCTTTTGTAATGCTCCAGCTCCGGGATTTGCCTGACTTGATTGGGTCGAGTATCGAAGACAGGTTTTGCACTACTTTTCGACTTTTGTACAGAATGTAAAGACGATTTCTTTAAGAGAGTTTCATCATTCTTTGGAACCGCTTCTTGCAAGTCAACGATGTCTTCGAGCTCAGCCTTATCATCGATCTTATCCTTCTTATCGACATCATCTTTCCTATCAATCACATCCTTATCGTCAATCTCATCCTCATCGATATCATCGATGAATGAGGTATTCGTAGTGCAATCAACTTTTCTTGGCACCATCTTTCTTCCGCACTTACATCGTTTATCCATTTGATAATTACAACAAACAATTTGGTCTAAATAAAATTAGGTTTACAGAAATTTTGTATTATTATTATTGACTAGTGTTTCATAGAATTCAGAAAATGAGTAAATATCAAAACTTTTGAGTATTCAAATTGTAATTGTAACACCTAAGATTATGTTAACAAGTAAAGAAATCAACTTTTTGTTCAACATCTGCTGAGAGCACCCAAAAATCAGCGCAAGTATTTTGACTTGGGTCACAAAATCTGTCAACCCTCATTAAAACCAAAAAGGAATTATAAAATTTAAATGCAAACGCATAAAACAGGTTATAAAATAATTAAAGAGAAAAGTTGATTTGCAGTGTAAATATTTTGTTGCTTTTGCATAAAATAATACATAATAATTGATGTTTTAGCAAAAGCGTAAAGTGAAAGTAAATTTAAACTAAATTAATTATTGTGTTGCGCCGTCAAAACAGAATTAAAGCAGTTACGCAAACAAGAAATATTTTGTTGCTGTTGCTGCAATATTTGGAATTTTTTAACTGAAATTCACATTTCACATTCCAGATATACCATAAAAAAAATAACTATAAACAGAAAGAAATAGCGAGTGTAAGAGTGAGTGAGAGAGGTAGATAGGTCTGCTTTCAATTACATTAAATGTATTTGTTGTTTGCACTTTATTCGTACATTTAATATTTCATACTTTAAATATTTACATAAGTTTAAAAACAAACAAACAAAGAGAAAACATGACTTTTTTCACAAATAAGCAAAAGAATTTCCATTCATTAAACAATAATACTATGCATGCATTTGTAACTGCGTGTGTGTTGTGTTGTGTTGTGTTTTGTGTGTGTGTGTTTGCGTGTGTGTGTGTGTGTCTCTGTGTATGTATTGACAATGGAAGTACATAGAAGGACGTTAGTTAGTTGCTGTGGCTTTTGTTGTCGTTGTTGTTGTTGTTGCAAGTAGAGTGGGGGGAAGTAGCAACCGCAGGCTGGAATGTTTTTACTATTACAAAAAAAAATAGGAATGTTAACAATAGTTTTTTGTTTTCTGGACGCTTGGAATCTTTTGTTGCGATTGCTGCTGTTGTTGCACGGAATTATTTTCTGTTGCAATTTGTAAAAGTTAACTACATAACAATATAAGATTAGGGTGTAAAAGTACGGACAACGTGCTCTAATCCTCCAGATTTCTGAACGCCTGCTGCAAATCCTCATGCAGCTGCTCGAAATCAGCCTTGATCTTGGCCTCACCATCCTTGACGGGATCCTAAACGAAATCAAACGAAAGGAAATCATTTTATTATCATCATCTCATCAAGTTCAGTTAATTAACGCACCTTGAATTTCATGGAAGACAATTGGTACATAATGTTGCCCATTGCCTCACGGATGACGTTCCAGGTGATCTTGTTCTCGGATTGGGCTGTCGATTCGACAGAGTGACGGGCCATATCGTAGAAATCGATGATGTTCTTCAGCATGCCAACGGTCTTGTAGAAGGGGCAGAAACGATCGTAGGACGAATAAGAGTTCTGTTGCAGGAAATCATCCTTGAGCAGCTTGGCCACCTCGAGGGTGATCTTGTCCGTCTCCGCCAGCGACGCCTTGCCGACAAGTTGCACAATTTCGGAAAGATCCTCCTCCTCCTGCAGGATTTCCTTGACCTTGGTACGCAGAGGCACAAACTCGGCGAAGTTCTTGTCATAGAAATCATCCAGGGCACGCATATACTTCGAGTAGGAGATGAGCCAGTTGATGGAGGGGAAATGTTTGCGCTGGGCCAACTTCTTGTCGAGACCCCAGAACACCTGCACAATACCCAGAGTAGCGGACGTAACGGGATCGGAGAAGTCACCACCGGGTGGTGAGACAGCACCCACAATAGAAACGGAACCCTCACGCTCGGGATTACCCAAGCACTTGATGCGACCGGCACGCTCGTAGAAGGAGGCGAGACGCGCACCCAGATAAGCTGGATAACCGGAATCGGCAGGCATTTCAGCGAGACGACCGGAGATCTCACGCAGAGCCTCAGCCCAACGGGAGGTGGAATCAGCCATCATGGAGACGTTGTAACCCATGTCACGGAAGTATTCGGAGAGCGTGATGCCAGTGTAAATGGAAGCTTCACGAGCAGCGACAGGCATGTTGGAGGTGTTGGCCACCAAAGCCGTACGCTTCATGATGGATTCCGTTACGCCATCGATTTCAACAGACAGCTCGGGGAAATCACGCAATACCTCAGACATCTCATTGCCACGCTCACCGCAACCGACATAAATGATGACATCCGAATTGGAGTACTTGGACAGAGCCTGTAAATAAAATTTAGGTCAACTGAGTTTCTAGTAGTGGCTTAGAAGATTTATCTTACCTGGGAGATGACAGTCTTGCCGCAACCGAAGGCACCGGGAATGGCAGTGGTACCGCCCTGGACGCAGGGGAAGAGGGAGTCGAGAACACGTTGTCCGGTCAGCAGAGGATGATTGGCGGGGAGCTTCTCGGTGACGGGACGGGGCTGACGCACCGGCCACACTTGCAACATAGTGTGCTTGGTGATCTCACCATCGAATTCCGTCTCCAGCACAACATCGTCCACTTTGTAGTTGCCCGAGGGGGCAATGTAGCGCACTGTACCCTTGGCACGTGGATAGACGATCATCTTGTGCTTGACCAGTGTGTTCTCGTGCACGAGACCGTACAGATCTCCGCCTGTGATGTGGGAGCCGACCTTAACGTTTAGGGGATTGAATTCCCAGCTGGCCACGCGAGACAGAGCTGGCACATTGACACCCTTGGGGATGTAGATGGACTCGGTCAGTTCGTTGATGTCCTTCAGCGGACGCTGGATACCATCAAAAATGCTGCCCATAATGCCGGGACCCAGTTCGACGGACAATGGCTTGCCCGTGCGCAGGACGGGATCGCCAACTGTGACGCCCGAGGTTTCCTCGTACACCTGAATGGTGGCCATGTCGCCCTCAAGACGGATAATCTCACCCACCAGCTCATAGTAGCCTACACGCACCAGCTCGTACATAGCAGAGCCAGACATGCATTCGGCCGTAACGACTGATAGAAAGAATTTTAATAGTTTAGTTAATTTGTTTTAGATTACAATTTTATCTTTTTCTTTTTACTCACCAGGACCAGAGACGGCGAAGACGCGTCCATATCTGGACTCCTGCTCCTCGTCATCGAAACTCTTCAAGTTGGACATGTTGCTTTATTTGGAATCTACAACTAAAAAGAGAGAAAGTTCCATTAAGCTACAGTTTAACAATAGGTTTCAATACCCTGTACGGAATACAATAGATGTGGGTATAATAGACAAATCTAAGTATCATAAATAGGTCTATATATTTTAGAATTGAGATAAAGATCACTACACAAGATATTTAAAAAAATAACTTTAATAAACAGTCATAATTTTTTTTTTGATTTATTATATTTGCTCTAGCACATCTGGCAACTCTTTTATCCAGTCGATCAATCTCGATTTTCGTGTTTGCACAAAATGCAGCGTGATGAAAATTTTCTTATCGCTGTCAGCTGACACATCGGCGAGCGCATGTTGGCCACTGGCAACATTTTATGTAGCTGATTGAAACTGGTTTTATATGGCGTACTTGTGCAGTTCTTTTAATTAGTATTATAGCAAATATCAAATATCAAAAGGCAACTTATTAAAGAAACTCCTCCGCTTACACTATATCAATGAAAAATTAAATATTTTTGTACGCGAAGCTTTTCTTTCACGTGACAAAGCTTTAAACAAGTTCGAAATTTGCTCCCACACTATTGATAACTTTTAACTCTCGTAAAGAGAACTTACAAACGAATTTAAATTGAAAAGAAAATAAATAAATGCTGCGGCTGTAGTTTTTTTTCTTTAATTACTGTATGATTTACGAAAAAAATACTGGCGGTTCCAGATGTGTTATCTAGCAGGGGGAGTTCCAGACTGAGCAGACAACGAAGAGAGAGCGAGAGAGTGAGTTGCCTACCTCTCCGCAACTCAAAACACGCTCAACGGCTCTCTCGAATTCGAGTTCGAATTTCTGACAATTGGCTTTTGACGTTGATCACAAGACTGCCGTCATGCTGTCAGCTGACAAATGGAAAATGCAAAACGGAGCCCCAAGCGCAACTGTAGGCCAGCCACCATATTGAATTAAAACCAATGCATTTAATTTGGCAGTTGTCCCACACCAAATAAATGACGTGTCTTACTCCAACTACTCTTCAATTAAAAATCGGTCATATGGATCACAAGACCAGCTGTGGGAAGGTCAGCTGACCAATTATATTTTTACACAACAACCAACTTTTATTTGTACATATCTTTTTTTTTTAGTTGTTATGCGCACTTTTTGTGTTTCATTGTTTCAATACGTGTTTATTTATTTTGCTCTTATTTGTATTGGGCATGACTGCATTTATTATCTAACACTCATGTAATTTGCATTAAGCTTTTTTATCACTTTTTTTTGCCGCTTTTTTTTATTACTTTATTTTGGCTTTGAAAACCTAAATTTTTAGTTGGTTTTATCAGTAGCGAAAAAAATGGTTAACTGTTTTTACATTAATTTTTCTGTGCTCTTATTTTGTAATTGTTTGCTTTGTGCTTACTTTTCTATTTTTCCGTTCCAATTGCGTTGAACGTTGCTGCTGCTTTACTCCAACAGAACTAAAACCGACTGAGCACTAGCGCTGGCAAACTTGTTGCTCGCAGTTCGAAAAGTTGTTCCAATGCGTCGAAATGGAAGTCGATCAAATGATCACAACACAAAGCACTCGCGCTTGAGCTTTCGTGCAAAGCTTTAAAGTTGTCAGCTTTGCATGATATGCGTACGAGTTGTGAACTGCTGCTGCTTCTTCTTCCTGCTAAGAGAGAGCTTTCGCAATCAAACCGCAGCGCTTGCTTAAGCAAACAGAGTTGCCAGACAACAATGTTGCCTTGAAGATATATGTTCGGCACCCAGAATTACTTAACTCTATGAAAAGAGATCAAATTTGTATGTTTTATTAGAGTTTAATATTGGAAAAAAAAATTATTTATTCTCTGTGCCATTCATAATTATTCCAGACACAGAGTGTTTTACACCCGACTGCTCTCGAATAGAGCATTCTTTATTGTTTTCCTTTGCGTGAAATCTATCAAAGTTGTTTTTTTTTTGTTTAGTTCTTTTTTTGCGTCGAAAGCAAAAACTTTGATTAAAAATCGCATTGTAAAAAGATATGCATGCAACAATGAATTGTTTGTATATTTTTTGTTTGTTTGTTGCATGCACCGTTGTGCTAAAGTTTTTTGTTTTTTGTTTGTGTACAACCAATCAGCAGTAGCAGTAAATAAAAAACAAAAAAACGAACTACATTCTAATTGGGAAGCTGAGCGAACCGGGGCCAAGAAATTGATTTGACTAAAAACTGCTGATTGCAGTCGGATGGATTTGTTGCGGGTAGGGCTGCTGTTGTGGCAGAGTGGTAGAGCGGCAGAGGGGGAGGGTGTATGTGGCAAGTACTGGCAGTAAGAACCATTGCTTACAAAGTAGTCAGCAGTCAACAGACACGAGAAGATGGTGAGATTGTGAAATTCTGACTCTTGCATAACTTATAAATCGATGACGTTGGCATGCAGTTAAAAGATATCTCGATAGCTGAATATTGCTTTGGCTTTGGCTATGGCTTTGGCTATGGCGGTGGCTTTGGCTATGGCTTTGGCTTTGGCTTTGGCTCGATAGCTGCTCAGTTTTGGGGCATTTGCATAATAAAGCGCCAGCTGAAAGCTTGGCTGCACTTGGCTGCCATCATTCCTAGCCGGGAATGTCCTGACATGGCATGGCTCTGAGTGCGCTGCGCCAATGAGTCGCAATGAGTACTTGGCCACATCTCTCTCCGTCTGTCCACCCGTCCGCCTGTCCCACTGTCCCCCAATATGTCTGTCTTTCCTCGGTGTTCGCGTGTCGCTCTGTCCCCTCGGTCGGGGATGAGTGTTGGATTCTGTGTCAAAATGACACAGCAGCGAGAATAAATATTCCAGAGTGGCAACTGTAGAAAAGAGTTTCGAGTGCTTGCAAAACTGACAGGCAGACAGCTGAGACAGCTGAGATATGGCCAACATATCAGGTATATCCGTGCACCTTTTGCCAGATACATAAATTATATTAAATTTTCTATTTAAGACTTTACGAAACCGAATAAATAATATATGTTTAATAGACTAAGAATATATATCGTGTATATCTTTAATTTATTATTTATTTACAATTACGAATTAATTAGAAAATAACAAAAGCAGAAATGAAACTAATTGATTTAATCACTATTTTTATTAACAATCTGAATCCAGCTTATGTAAACTTTAATAAATAAGCGAAACATGGAAGATTCAAGAAAAACAATTCTGATTTGGATAAAACTCACTTGAAAATTATTTCCTGTGAAGAGATAAATTTTTATAAGATTTGTTTTTGTGTTTGTTGAATTTTTTTATACTCGAATACTGCAGATAATGGATTATATTGAGACTTGGATTATATACTACTCTGAACAGCCGATAGACAAAGTATTAAAATCTGCACTTCTTTTATTATCTGCATTATCTGCACTGTATTATTATTTTATTATTATTAGTATATATTATATATTATTATTATTATTATTTTACCATTTTATTTTAATTATGGGACACCAGGCCTCAGACAAATCATATGTCTTTTGGCTTGCTATAATCATAAACGATTTAAGCAATCAAAATCCATGGGAAAAACAGGCTTTGGATTCTCACTGATCTACTGACCAGGACATTATAGTCTAGGAAGCGATCTATGCTGGTTTGGTGAAAGCGCGCAGGAATCCTCAATGCACATCCTAGCAGAATGTGCCGCCTTAATCAGGAATAGATGTAGCATCCTAGGCATGCATCTTATGAGCTTTATAGAAGCCCTCAGTCCAATATAGATGCCAGCATTTGTGTAGGGGCTGAATATTAATAAAGGAGCTATAAGCTCAGAAGGGGCACAATAAATTTAATAATTAATTTAATTTAATTAATAATTTATAAAAAAGAGTTCCACTATTTTTAATAATTTTTTTTTTGTATTACCTTGTATTTTGTTATTTATAATTTTTGTTATTTTTTTAGTAACGAAAAACCATGTTAACAAAATGTATTTTTTTTATTCCTTGCTACTAGTTAAGAATGTTGCATGTGTCACTCGTATTTTAGCTCGAAAAAAAGGAGAAAAGAATTTCAAATGTATTTTCTACTTGTAGCTGTGTATTTTATGTGGAGTGTTGTCCATAACTGAATACATTAAGTCATAACTTTGGTTGTTCACTCGTTCATTCAGTTTACGCTGGCTTCCTCCACGCGGAAGCAGCGCCAATAAATTCATTTATGTGTGTGAGTATGTGTGAGTGTGTTTGTGTGTGTGTAATACACACAGATACAAGGTTAGTGGTAGTGGCGTATATTAGAGGTTTGGGTTATGTACCCTGTCTGGGCTAATCTTGTTGCGCATTGCAATAATTTTCAATTTACATGCCTCCACCCTTCCCCCCCCCCCTTCCTATTATGCTTCTTGTTACTCCTTGCTCTGATCCTGGGGCGTTATATTGGTCACAATAAATTAACTGCAATGGGCGAGCTCTGCTAATGCATGTGTGTGTGTGTGTGCTGGTGTGCTGGTGTGTGTGTGTGTTGACCATTGGCATCCATTCGCTTGATTATAGCACGCCATGCTGCTCTTTACAAGCCCAGCTCCCCCTCCCTTCCCGCCAGTTGCCACTATTTCAACGCATATTGCAGTTGCATTAGGTTGTTATTGTTGGTCCATTGGGGTTTGCTGTCACTGCTGGTGCCAGTGGTGCCACTGGTGCCACTGCTGCCACAGCTGCTGCAACCTGCCAGAGTGCAATATTTACATTTGCGCCATCATTTGCCATTGTGCTGCTGCACTGGGTGATTCTCTCCCTCTCTTTCTCTCTCTATTTTTCTCTCTCAGGGACCCACTTTGAACACTTTCCCGCTGGGTATCCTAATCATTGACACATTTATTGATGCATCTGAGCGCGTTTTGGGCATATTTACGAGCCGGGCTAATTTCTAAAAGTCGCACGTTCACTACCAAAATTTTCAATCTCATTTGCATTTGCCGCATTGAATTGCAATTTTACAGTTCGATTCGGTGGCATTAATTGGACTAACTAATTAAAATGTTTCTTCAACTTTTATCTATTATCAGACTAAAACTGGATGAAGTTGGTCGGCAACCGTTGAACGTATTATGCAACAAATTAAAGCATCAAACATGTGCTGCAGACTGCAACTTGACCAAATCCACTCAAGTCACCACAAACAACAGCCTGGCAAAAGTAGAAGCTGCAACAGCAACAGCAACAGCAACAGCAACTGCAACTAACAACAACAATTTGCAACAAACAACAGCATCATCAGAGGCAGCAGCAACTTTAAGCCCCGAAAACAATAAACTTTTACCATCCACATTGCAAACACACACACACACACACACACACACGCACACATACACACACACACGCAGTCACACACACTCACACACACATATAGGATTAAACTAATTTGCAAGAAAATTCTTTTAAACTGCTGCTCCCAAGCCACAAACGAGTGCAGCAGGAGAGGGGCAGAGATTAAGAGGGGTTAGGGGGAGGCAGTAGTAAGATGTGGGAGCAGCAAATCCCCAATGGATGCTTCGAAACTGCATAGCTGAAGTTTTTAATTTTTTAAACTGCAATCAGTTCAAATAATCCCAAGAAAAGAAGTGACAAATTGAACAACCAACATTAAATTATTTAGTAAAAATCGAATTTGTTTTGTTTAAAAATAAACAAAAATTCCAGTTTGAATTAGTTTTTATTTTTAAATTTATTTATATGCAAGGAACATGTCTGGATTTGAGTCGAATAAAGTAAGTCAACAAATATAGTTTAATTAAATTTTACTTATTTAATACAGTTATTTCGAATTATTCTCTCTTTTATCTAATAAAATAATTCATAATTTATTTTATATAAGAATCTTTTAGATGTTTTGCTAAATTCGTCTCTAACATAAATTAGGAATTTTGTGGATTTCAAGAAATAAAATAAATGTGTCTCAGACTAATATAAAAATTCGAATAATTTTACAGTTTTAGTAAATTAAAGAATCTATTGAATAAATAATATTGTGAAATGCTGGATTATTTGTTTATTTATTTTATGGAATTTCTCTGGATCAACCTGGTTTAACATGGTATAAATCTCAAAACTAAGGGTTAAAAGAATTTATAGAAATAAATTATTGGAAACTGGCACAAACTGAAAGTTAAACAATTTAATTTTCATTTTATTTGTCAGATTTGACAAGAACTGTGAGTGTTTTAAGCAAATAAATTACTTTTGAAAAACCCGAACAAAGTTTTTATGAAAATAATTAAATTGAAATTGGTATTTGGTGTGAGCCACAAGCAGCGTACGGAAAAGCAAACCAGCAACTGGAGCTGAAGTATATGTGTGTGTGTGTGTGTGTGTGTGTATGTGTGTGCGTGTGTGCGTGTGTGTGTGTGTGTGTGTGTGTGTGTGCTCCGTTGCTTCTGCTGCTGGTGTATTGCGCATTTGAACTTAACTGAATTATTAGCCGAGTTATGTGAATTATGATCTCTTAGTGCTGATACCAGGCGAGGATTCCTTGCCTGCTGCTGTTGGTGCAGTTGCTGCTGTTGTTGCAGTTGCTGCTGTTGGTGCTGCAGTTGCTGCTGTTGCACTTAGCCATAACCTTCGCCAGTGTGCTGCAGCCTTGCCACCAACTCTGCCTGCGTCTCTGTGTCCCCAAGCACTTTTGCTAATGCATTTGCCCACTGGCCATGTGGGATTGTTTGTTGTTGTTGTTGCTGTTGTTGTTCTTGTTGTTGTTGTTGTTGTTGTTATTGTTGTTGTTGTTGTTGTTTTTGTGGGGCGAGGCAATTTCAGAAACAATAACAGCAACAAGAGTGCAGCGTTGCTGGGTGCAAGAACTGTTGACTGCTCACCTGGTCTGGCTGCAGTTCTCACTCATACAAACACACACACTCACACACACACACCGTCACACACACATACACACACACCGACACACACACACATGCACAGTCTCAAGTCGAAAAAAGAAGCAAATAACTTTGAATGGTTGAGGCTGGCAAAGAAGCTTTTGTTGTTTCCTTTTGTTGGCTGTGAGGGAGCAGTTGATGCTGAATCTGGTTGGTTTGCTGGGTTTTGCTGGTTGCTTTTGTTATATTCATGTCATTGTTATTGCTTTTGTTTTCATAGGCATTGCAGCCACCACAAAATCCCAGCAGATTGCAATGTTGCTCAGCCGGCAATAATACAAAAGCAAAGCTTTTAGGCCGCAAAGACCACGTCGCCTTGATCCCTGATTGAGAAACTGTCTCCCTCTCTCTCTCTCTCTCTCTCTCTCGCTCTCTCTGTCTGTCTCTTTCTATGTCTGTTGCTGTCTCCGTCTGTGTCTCGCATGGACAAGGATGATTTATGAGGCAACTCGTAGGATTAGCATATGGAACCAAACAATGATGTTTGTCCTTTTACCTTGGCCAAAGCGAGCAAAGCGACTCCTCTGTAAAATCGAACCGGAAATGGCTTAAGCAAACAAACGCACACACAGACACACACAAACACAGGCATAAATCTGTGTGTGTGAGTGTGTGCGTTAAGCGATTTACGGACACAGACAAGAAAGGATTCGAATCCAAACCGGAGACGAGCTGGGACGAGCCGAGTAGCGAACGAGCTTGCAGCATGCGTAATTAACCTTTGCCACGTTTCAGATTGTGTGCGTGTGTGCATGTGTGTGTGTGTGTGTGTGTGTGTCTATATATGCCCAAGCATACAATCATATTTCATTTGTCTGTCCGGCTCCTTTAGCAATTAGGACAATGCAGGTGGCAACGTTGACTGCGACGTCGACAGCGACGTCGACTCCGACTCCGACTGCGTCGACGTCAACGCCAGTGTCCTGGCAATTGAGCTTTGATCCTTTGAATACAGTTGAATTCAATTGAAGGCACAATATTTTGGGGGCCGTTACTCAGTGTAGTCAGGATATGAAATTCGATTTCTAACCCACAAAAATTTAATTTAAATATTGTTTTGCATATGCAATTTCTAATTAATATTTCATTCAAGTGTCAGAAGCAAATGTGAAGTGAATATTTGTATTAAATTCAAAATTGCCTTAAATAATAGCTTTGATTGGGTCAAAAATGTTTATTATTTATTGATGTTTTTTGTATGACAGTTTCAGCTTATTAAGCTTCAGTTTTAAGCACTCACTTATAAATGTGAATTTTGAATTTGTATTATTTTGAATTGGTATTAAATAATGAAGATTTGGAGCTCAATGCACATAATTAAGTTCATAGATTAAATAATGAAGATTTGAACACAAGTGTATATATAAATTCATAGATTAAATAATGAAGATATATATATATAAATAGAAACATATATATATAAATATATATATATATGAAGATATAGATATGAAGATTCATAGATTAGATTCAATTGATTTAAGTCTTTAGGCTAAATTTTCTCAATTCAATTTGAATAAGCTTAAATTAATTAAGCGCTTTTAGCGACTTAAAGAATACAGAATTATTGCATTTAATTTAAGTTTAATTGGAAAAGTGATTAAAATGGAATTAAAAAATTTTTAGTAATTGAAAAAGTGTTTAAAATTAAAATAAAAAATATAAAAATTTTATTAATAGTAAAAAGGACTTTCAATTGCTAAAAACATCTGGAAAGTGATTTATTTTCTTTAAGTTCCTCCACAAAAAAAAAAAACTCATTCTAACAGCTTTATCACACTAACTAAATTCATTAAATTTTAAATTAATAAATAATAACATTAAATTAATACTGGGTGTGTTTTGTAAGTTTTATTTGAAAAATGAAAATAAAGTCAAAAAATCTAAATTAAACATAATTTTTGTAGTGATTATAATCGATAATAATCGATTTAATGATGTCCGCCATGATCGTGTTCGCTGCTCTTCTTATGGGACTTGTGCCACTTCTTCTTGTGCTCGCCGCCGCCCTTTTTGCCGTGCTCCTTTTTGTGGCCCCACTTTTTGGCCTCTTCGTGCTTCTTCTTGTGGCCTTTGTGTCCCTTTTTCTTGTGTCCCTTTTTGCTGTGACCCTTTTTGCCATGATGCTCCTCGTGTCCGCCCTTTTTGTGCTCGCCCTTTTTATAGCTGCTGCCCTTTTTGTGCTTTTTGCCCTCCTCGAACCCGCCGTGCTTCTCCTCGCCGCCCTCGACATGATCCTCATCATAGTATTTCTTTTCCTTTTTGTCCTCGTTCAGCTTGTGCACATTGTGTTTACCCTTGATGGAGTGGCCCTTCTTGTAGCTGCCATGATCCTCGAACTCGCTACCCTTTTCACCTTTTTCGCCCTTCTTCTTTTTCTTGTGATGACTCTCGGAGTGTTTGTGTTTCTTTTCGTGACCCTGCGCCTCGCCATGCTCACCCTTTTTGCCCTCCTTGTCGTGATGTCCTTTCGCACCCTTCTCCGAGTGTTCGCCGTGTTTGTGACCCTTTTTACTCTTCTCCCCATGCTTCTTAAAGTGTTCGCTGTGCTTTTTCTCACCAAACTCGGACTCATCCTCCTCGCCATGCTCCTCATCCTCGTGCTTCTTCGATTCGGCTGTCTGCAGGTCATCCAAGTGGGCGTTGAAATCGTTCAAATCCGCAATGCCCAGCGGCTCTGCTATCACCATGGCATTGTCCTGCGTATATGGCAGGATTGCCGTCGATGCCGCCATCGCTGCAAGTGCCACAAACGCTCCCAGCCATGCCAGTTGCCAGGGTATCCTCCTTGGCCTGGCCACCATTTCAGCCTAGTCGTTATACTTTAAGACTTTGAGCTGCTGCTGCTGGAGCTGCTGCTGCCCCGCCTTGTTGTCGTTGTCTGGTGAGCTGCTCGCTGGACAGCATCGCTTTTTATGGAAGCCCTTTCTGTTTGCCTTGCGGCCACGCCTCAATAGAGCCAAGTTATTGCTGCTTGGCGCTTGGCGCTTGGGCGCTGCGGCTGATTTGGCAACATTTCTTTTGGCTATTGGCTCGTTGTTGTTGTTGTCGTCTAAGTGCATAACGTTGTTACCAAGAGCTGCCAGAAGAGCAACAAAAAATGGACAACTTCTTGCGGTTTTTGGCTGCTGCTCTTGCCACGTTTTTTGTTGTTTTTTTTTATTGTTTTTTTTGTGTTGTGTTGCTGACTTTTGTTACGTGCTGGTTTTTTGCTCTTCTCGATGAGATCAACTAAACAGAGCGTGTACAGTGAAGCAACTTTTGTAGTCTTTGTCTGATCGTTCTTAGTCACCAGTGAATGTAATTAATGGTAATTATTTCATGGACAATAAAATTCTTACAGTAAATTTAAAACAATGCAATGAAAATAAAGAAGTAATAAAAAAAAAGCTAGACAGAGTCAGACAGATCTAAGGCCAAAAGCTGGGTAATAAAATTACCAGAATGATTTTAAATTTAGTTTAATATATTATTATTTATTATTATTATTATATATAATTATTTATATTTATATATTATTGTGGAAAACAAAGCATTTATTAAATTAAATATGACTTTCCAAAAAGGGAGAAAATGAGTTAATTTTTGGGTACATTTGAAGAGCAGACACTGCAATTTACTTATAAATTATAATATAATAAATATTCAATATATATATTATATATAGTTAATTAAAAATAGTTTAAATATACATAACAATTTTTTTTCAAATTTTTGGGTAGATTTGAAGAAGAAACAATGCAATTTACGTATAAATTATAATATAATATTCAATATTCATACTAAATATAATTAATTAAAAATAGTTTACAAATTTGTTTCAAAAATATTGTCGTACTTATAACTAAAAAAAAGAAATATACATTGCACCTGGTGCCATTAAAAACCATACATAAATTATAAAAAAAAAAAAAAAAACACTTAAATTTAATGAGCAATTTCAATCTTTAAAAAAGCAGCTTTTTTTTAAAAAAAACTTTTAAGTGTTTTCGGGTAACACACACTTTATGAGCCTGGTAAATTAATGATGATAAAACGTCAAAGAAAAATTCATAGACATTATGTCAGTCAGGGAATTTGGAATTTGGAAATGTTTTGACAGGCCGATGACAACTTTTAGTGCTTGTTTATTGGCAAGTTGAAGTTGTGCGCTGATTGGGACAATTGTGAATGGGAATCACTAATATTACAGTTACTACTATATCCAAACAATATTTGTTTATTTGCATCGCGTGTCAAAGATTTTCAACACAAGTTTTCGCAACTTTTTTGCAACACCTCAAAAGCAACAATTCTTTTGTTGTCAAAGTTGTGGCATGTGTGTGTGTGGTGTGTGTTGTGTGTGTGTGTAGTATTTATAACTTACATTTGCGGGGCTGTCGTCAGCGGTTTTGATATTTATAATGCCGTTTGTATTGCTGGCCGCTTTCGTCTATAAAGCTCTTTTGGGCCGTTATAAATACACGCTTTAAAGCCATTTACAGTCTTTCAGTCTACGGGCAAACAGAGCCGGGCAGAGCACGGCAGAGCCCCCAAAGTGCCGGAGTGCGAGTGGCGGCAAGTGCGACAGGAAATGCATTTTAAATGTTGAGCATGGCGTAAATAACCCGTTAATGTTAACATGCACAGCAAAGGCAGAGCGGAGTACGGCTCCGATTGAGCTTTTTTTTTTTTTTTGGCGTCCGCCCGGGCAATGCGTTGCCTTAATTTATGTGTCACGGCAATGGCGACAACACAAGGACGAGGTTGGGGCAAGAGGGGGGGGGGGAAGTGGAGGTGAACTATTCCGTTCCATTTCATTCCATTCGGCTCGATTCGATTTGCTGGCAAAAGTTTGACAGCCACTTGGCACCTTGGAACTTTTGCCGGTGTGCTCAGAGCCCAATGGTTGCAACCTTAGCATATATATATAAGCGTACACACACACACACACAGATACATACAGACACATCGACATGAAGCTACAAACACAAACACGAAAAGTTCAGTAGTTGGCCAAAAGTCACTTGGCATGCATATAAATTGTCAGCCATTAAATTTGCATTGACATTTTGGCCGTGCTGCGTCGCCGCTATTCAAGCGCGCCACACCCAAGCCCAGACCAACCATACCCCCCTCCTTGCACTCCCAACTCCCCTGCTCACCACTTTTGGTTTAGTTTTTAGTTGGGTGATTTATTTGTGCGCTCCTTGATTGCACGAACGTCGCATCGAGAGGGGGTGGAGATGGGAAGGGAGGTCTTCATCTGCCAAGTTGTTTGCCATGTTGTGATGCTCTCGTTTTTATTGAATTTGCTGAATTAATTTGAATGCAGCAGCGGCATCATCGGCATCAGATGATGAGAAAAAAAAAAAAAAACTGTAGACGGCGCCAACCGACCAAAAGTATTGGCCAACGTTGATTAAACTTTGCTTGCCATTCACAAACAGCCGCCCAGTGAAAGCAGCAATCAGAAACAGAGCCAGAACCAGAAGCAGGACTAGGACCAGGAGCAACGACCAACTGTCCAACCGTCAATGGTCCACTTCAGGTCCAACTGCTGGGGACATCTTTGCAGATGCTTTTTGGCCGTTTGGGCCAACAATTAGCCTAATACCAAGACCGTGCTCTTTGGGCTTTTAGCCTTATTGGGCCAACACGGCAATGACTGTGTTACCTATGCTGCTCCTACCTCTCTCTGTCTCTCTCTCTCTCTCTCCCTCTCTCTCTCTCTCTCTTTCACAACGTAATCATAATCAAAATGCAAACGACGCGTTTTGCTGGCAACTTGAATGACTACTTCAGCGATTTTTGTTTGGGATTTATGTAATAACAACAAGAGACTAGACCTAAATCCATTAATGCACTACCAGTAGCCAGATGGATAGGCAACCAAATAGTGAGCAACAGAGGGAGAGAGAGTGAGGGGAAATGAAAGAGAAAATCAGAAAGAGACAGAGACACAATAAGCTGGTTGAAGTAGTTGCAGCATTCGAAAGAAAGCAAAAGATAATTGTCGGAATTGTCAAAATCTGTTTACATATAAATTACAGGAAAGTAGAATATATAAATATATATATAACTGGGGAGCAGTGGTAGACAAAGGCGGCAGCAGAGCTGCAGCTTCCTGCGGAAATCATAATTTAGTCCTCTTTTAATGAGTAAAGAAAAATACTGAGAAATCTCTCGAGGAACTTAATAAAACGCATATTTGGTGAATTTGTCCAGAAAAATGAATTTGTCTAGGAAAAAATTAATTATTTAAAATGTAAATAAAATAAAATATATATATATATATATATATGTAATATTAAATATAAAATAATGTAACGCATATTTTGTGAATTTGTCCAGAATATCTAGGAAAAAAAATTATTATTTAAAATGTTAATAAAAATATATATTTATATATATATGTAATATAAAATACATAACATCTAGAAAAAACTTATTTATTTTAAATGTGAAAATAAGTCTTTTTACTGATTGTTTGTATATCAACTATAAAAAATGGTAAAGGATTTAAATTAAAATTATTTCAGACTCTGCTGTCAATATTTAATACAATAATCAATGGAGGAATTCGTTGTAATAATTTGTTGGGATTACCAATAAATACAAGGATTGAGGATTAAATAAATACAACAAATATTGAGCAATGTGCGATGCGAGTTGACTGCTGACTAAAGATAATATTTTTAATATAATTTAATTTTATATGCTTCATATTTTATGCTTCAGACAATTATTTATTTTATTCGAAAATAAACGGATATTTGAATATGTCTATAGTTAGAAATGATATGCATATAAATATATATATATACAGGCTCACCCTAAGATATGTCCCGGTGAACGAACGGCGGGTGAGCAGGCTAGAATGGGTGCAGAGAGGCTTCGTATAGGGCCAGAACCGTTTTGTGGCATAGAAAAATACACAATACAGCTGCAACTCAGAAACTTAGAAAGACAAAGGAGACTACGGAGCTGAGAAGAAACAACTGGACTCCGTCAGGCCAAATGTCTTTTGGGCGGCTATAATCATTAACGATTTAAGCAATTAATATCCATGGGCAGGAATAGGCTAAGGATACATGTCGGTCTACTGACAGGACATTGTAGACTAAAAAGCCACCTGTCCAAAATGGGTATCTATAGTAAAAATCAGTGTAGGTTTTGTGAAGTCGGGGAGGAGCCCTCACATCCTAACAGAATGTATCGCCCTAGCCAGGAAAAGATGCAGCATCCTAGGGGTATATATTATGATAGTCAATGACATAGAAGCCCTCGACCCATCAAAGATCCTGACATTCGTTCAGTTACTGGGGTTGATGGAGGAGCTATAATCTCAGAAGGGGGCACAATGGATCTAATAGGTCGCTGTGCACAAGACCCGAGTTTAATAATAAAAATATATATTTAAATATATACATAATTATTCATATATAAATTTAAATAGATATTGTTTATCATTGTTTAAGTTATATGCTTGCTTATAAATTAAAATTCCAATTCTAAAGTTTTTTTCAGTAGATTATTTTCAAATAGTTAGCGCAACCAGTGATAATTTTCAAGACAATTGCAAAAGTTAAGTTTTAAAGAACTGCTGCTGATAAAGTAAAAAAATATACATTGATTAAATATAAGAATGTTTGGGGGATTTGTAATTGTTGTTGGCTGCAAGTAAGAACATTGTAATTCGAGTCATTTTGTTGCATTTGCCCCATTCAGCTGCCACTCAAAGTGTGTGTGGGGAGAGTGTTTAGTGCAACTCGCAATGGCAGCTTATTGCCCATTTTGACAGTTGAAAGACATTTGATGTTGAATGCAACTTAAGTTTTTGTGAAGCTGCTATTATCGCTAAGTGTTATTTACCTGCAGTACGCAATGCTTGCCGCTTGCCGCATGCCACATGCCGCTTGCTGGTTGTAGCTTGTTGGTTGCTGGTTGCGTCGTTGTCGTTTCATAATGCTGCTGGTGGCAAGAGCGACGATGCCACAACTGCAGAAACCTAGTTGGCATTGCCTCGTTTATTTATGGTTACGTTTTACAAGCTTTAAACTATACGCGCCAAAATCCGCTAAACTTTGATTGCACTTTTGCGATGTGTTGGCAACGGCAACGGCAACGGCGATGGCAACGACAAAATCTGCCCCAAATCCCCTCACGCAGCAGCAGCGGCAGCGGCAGCAGAAGCTGGAGACAAAGCATAAGCTGCAGCTGAAGAACGTGCAACACCTGTGCGTTTCTTTGTGTGTGTGTGTGGCAAATGCAGCGTGGCAGAAGCGTGACAGCTGCGTGGCTTTTTCACTCAACACAACATGAGGCTAAAATGTGGGGCATGTGGCATGTGGGCCATGTAACCTGGGGTGATTGAGTGCTGCGTTGCTGCTGCTGCTGCTGCTGCTGGTGGTTTTGTCTCGTAAGTTTTGCTTGCAGCAATTTTATTTTTTTTTTTTTTTTCGAATTCAATAAAAATCTTTTGTTTTCGCTGCGCATTGAAAACTTTGAACCAAGGTTTTTTTTTTTTATTTTATTTTATTTCTATCTTGACTGACGGGACGTATGACTTACTGGCAGCCCATCATCGATGCCACTTGCCCCTTGCTTGGCACTTATACTTCCCCTCCCCGAACACCCCCCCCCTTTCCCAGACCATTTCACTCAGCCAACTACTTGTGGTAAATTTACACGTACACTGAACTTTTTCTCGCTTCGTTCGATCAACATTTTCTTTTCGCTTTCCATCAGTGTGTGTGTATGGGTGTGTGTGTGTGTGTGCGTGTGTGTCTATGGGAGATAAGTAATCTAACGTGTGCGTTGCCTTAGCAATTTTCAATGACCTGCTCTGCTATGCTGTGTGGGACTTTTCATTAATCTCGGCATCAGTTTCCAAGTAGCTTTAAAATTTGGCAGCAGCTGAAAGTTATGCAACATAAGTCACTGTGGCAACATCAATGCAGCTGCTGCTGTTGTTGTTACTAGACTTTTGCAGCATAAAGCCTTGTAATTCTCAAGTATTAGGCTACGATTATACAGCAACACAAACACAACTAATTAAAAACTAAAGCAAAAAGATAGAAAATTCAGAAACTGCAACTTATTCGAAATGGAGCAAAAAGAATTTGTTGAAATTGTCGATTTTCATATAATATTTTCTATTATTATTTTCGAATTGTGTGTTTTATTGATTGCTAAGATTATTAGTATTATAATTTATTTTTGTATATTACCATAGTAATTTTATATATAGTTATGCTAATTTTAATAGCTTTCGAGATGGTCTTAATGGCTTAATACAGATATTAAAGCTAATCTCACTTTAGCTCTAAGATGAGTTGCTTAAAAATAAATATATATAATTAAATAAATGGACAAATAATACTATTTGTTGAACAATTAATATATCCTATTATTTATTTCTAATTGTTTTTTTTCTTCTCTTATGCTATCAGTTAAAAAAGATTGATAAAAAATATTTATATATAAATATATAAATAAATAAATAAAAATATTTATATATATATTTTTATATATTAACATAATGATTTATAATATAATTATGCTAATATTAATAGCTTTCGAGATAGTCTTAATGGCTTAATGGAGATATTAAATTTTGTCTCATTTCAGCTCTAAGATGAGTAGCTTAAAAATAAATATATATATATATATAAATAAATAGACAAAAAATACTATTTGTTGAGCAGATAATGTTTTCTATTAATAATTTCTTATTGTGTTTTTTTCTTCTCTCATGCTATTAGTTAAAAATAAGATTAATAAGATTATTAGTCTTATAATTTATTGTTGTATATTAACATAATAATTTCAAATATAATTATGCTAATTTTAATAGCTTTCGACATAGTCTTATTGGCTATGATTTATTAAAGTTATTTTCTTATTCTTATTTCTGCTCTAAGATGAGTAGCTTAAAAATATATGTATATATATAAATAAATAGCCAAAAAATACTATTTGTTAAACAGATCATTTCTAATTGTGTTTTTGTTGAGCAGATAACATTTTCTTTTATTAATTTCTAATTGTGTTTTTTCTTCTTCTCTTATTCTATCAGTTAAAAAAAGGTTGAGAAAACTAATAGAATTATAATTTATTTTTATATTTTACCATACAAATTTTAAATATAATTATGCTAATTTTAATAGCTTTGGAGTTAGTCTTAATGGCTTAAAGTTAAAATATTAAATAATGTTAAATAATGTAATGTTAAAATAAATAAATAATATTATTAAAAATTAAAGTTTGTCTCATTTCAGCTCTAAGATGACTAGCTTAAAAATAAATATAGATACATATATATAAATAAATAGACAAAAAATACAATTTGTTGAGCAGATTGGTTTCATTCAGCTATCGCCAACAAAGACAGAATCTAGTTTTTATGTGCCAGATGATATTTTATATGATTGGATGTAAGGAATAAAGCAATCTTTCGGTCTTCTACCCGCTGCCATGTTGCAAGTGTAGCTGCAATTGGCCCAGATGCATTGACAAGCGGCGCTAAATTATGCGAACGCGGATGCCGATGTGGATGTGGATACGGATGCGGATGTAATACATACACACACACACTTGCACACACACCGGATTCTATCACATTGTATTTGTTCACTGGTTTTCTACCTTTATTCTTTATGTGTATTGATTTGAAATGAATCTCCGTGTAAGCTGTCCAGGCGCAGCTAGCTCCTCGAGCTCCTCTAGCGCCCTGCACTTGCCACCGCCTCCACCACCCCCCTTCTCAACAACATTTTTACCTTGTAGCACTACAAATTGCAATATTTGTTTGCTTTTTTCGTTTTCCCATTTCTTTGTTCGGGAGCTTAGCATATAACTTACTGTCATATTTTCATCTAGCTGGATTTTGTTTTTTTCGTTTAGGGGGGAGTTTTTTTTTTTTTTTGTTTCTTTTTTTTTTTTTTTGCCTGGCTGTTCGACTTCGTCCTGGTTGTATGTCCTGGATCGTATCTAGCTATGCTTCACGCTTCAGCTTTTGTGTTATTATTGTGCATACTTCTTTCTATTCAATGCTTTTTTTCTCGTATTACTTGCAAAAGTTTTTTATTTTTTATTTTTCAGCTTTTTTTTTGTGTGTGTTTTTTTTTTTTGTATTCCTTGCTTGCTGAAAATATTCGTTGGGTTCTTTTGGATACTTTTGTTTCTGGATTTTGTTAACTTTGTTATTTTTGCTTTACATCTGTGTTGCTGTTGCTCTTGTTGTTGTTGTTGTTGTAGCTGCCTTGACGCTATTCAATTTTCAATAAAATATGTAAATTTATACCACATTTCGTTCTGCTGTCTGCTCAGCTCCAACTGCCAACTGCCGACTGCCGTCCGCTGACTGCTGACTGCCACTGTTATCTCTGCCTTTTATCTCTGTCGGCCGTTTCTCATTGAACAACATTTGATGGCTACAAGTTATGGCCGTGAAACTCCTCCCCCCCACCCGTTTCTCCCTACTTTCGGCAGCAGCAGCAAAGTATGTTATTAATTTCTAATTTGTTTATGGCTTGTTTGTGCACAAATCAAAAGGCAAAGATTGAAACTTTGACTGCGTCGACTTCGGCTTTGAATTTTGTGAAGTGGCTGCTTACCAATACTCTGATTGGCAGTAGAAGTTTTTGGCTGTTGGTGCTTCTAGTTTTCGTCTAGTTTTTTCTTATGACAATTTAGCCGGCATTTATTTGAAAACAATCGTATTAATTCAAGTATCTGTTTAAGTTTGACTTCTTATCAGTTCAAAATGTTTACAAACAAGGTAAAATTTGAAAACTTATTTTTGTCTGTTCATTTTCATGGAAATTACTTCCTTAAATTGTTTTATTTATTATATAATTATAGCTGCATAAGTTACTTCTGTTGGAGCTGGTTCCTCTGCCTAGAATTGCCGCATTAAAGGACTCTCTGATGAACCTCTTACCAAAAATTTACTTGGCCTTTAAATTTTTGCCTAATAACAATTAAAATAAGAATTAAAATAGTCAGAAATATTTTTTTAGGAACTATTTTGCACCAATATTCTTAATAATAAATGAATTATTTTTTCACTTATCCTATTACATTTTTATTCATTTGCTTGTTGAATATTACATTTATTGTCAGCAAAGTAATTTCCAAAATAAATTTCATAACTACCCTTCAGAACTTTGCATTTATTTTTTGTAATAACTTTAAACGAATAAAAAATTAAATTAATTGAGTTTTACTTTTTATGTTTAAAAACATTCCTTTTGTGGTCGTCTTCAACTCTGCAATTTTTTGTGCACTGACATTAAAATAATCAATTATCAAACCTCAATAATCATGACAAATAACCAAATCAAATGAATTCAAGTGAAATGTGAACATAATTCTCATTGTCAGATATTTAGTCGGTTACTCAGTTTGCTTGATTATCCATATTTGAGTTGTTCATTATTTGAACGCATTCACAACACTCACTCAGTCATTCACTCATTCATTCATTTATTGTGCATTTATTCATACATTTGTTTGTTTTCTGACGCATGTTTTGGCAAAATTATGTGTACGAAAAGTTGTTATAAAAAAAGGAGGAAAATAAAATCTAAAAACAAAAACCAAATAAAAATGTCAAATAAGCGCAAAGTCAAACAAAAGCGGTTCTGAACAATAAGTTTATATAAACAACAACAAAAGCAACACAACAAGAGACACACACACACATGCAAAAGCAATTTAATTGCGCGGCCAAAAACAAAAGGGACATTTTTTGTATATTTTTTATTGTTGTTTTGTCTTAACAATGTTGTTGTTGTCAATGTTAATTTTTGCTGGCACAAGGCACAAGTTCATAAATAAGTATGCATATAATTTTTTTTCTTTTATTCTGCGCTTTGTAACTGCGAGACCCATTGAGCAAAAGTGGCATGCAAAAGGCAGCAAGAGTAACGGCAACAGCAACGGCAACAGCAGCCCCAAACAACAGAACTCTCAAGTTGCTTTCGACTTACTAAAACAAAAGTTAATTAGAATGCCTCATCATAATGCGAGAGGCCAACATGAACACACACACACACAGACAAAAGTTGAAGGCAGTAAATTAGATTAGCAACAACAATAAAGAGCACAACAACAACAACAACAACAGCAACGTTGACAAACAATCACAAACGCAACAAGCAATTAAAAATGTAAAAATTTTCTCTGTCCCTAAAAGTTGTTGTTGTTTTTTTTTATTAGCTGGCAAGTTGAATGAGGCATTGCGCGCTTTTGAGAGCAGCTTTGTTTACTGCTACTACGCTACCAGCCAAGCAGTGCAAGCAAGCAGTGTGCTTATGTACAAGCAGTGCAAATGCTTGTAAACAATTCAAGCGTTTTTTTTTAATGTTAGTTAATTTGATTTACTCTTTAAATGAACTTGGAAAATTGCTAGCAATTTCATTTTAATTGTTTTTCTTGTTGATGCTTTTATTTATTTAGCTTCTACATTTTTACACTCAGCATATCTGTTTTGTAGTCTGATCTGTCGACTCGAGCTTAGCTAATTGTTTAATTTAATTTTTACTGCCTTATTTTAGGTATTTTTGTGCTCTCGACTAATGCATTTGAAATTCTTCAAGTTGACATCAAGGAATTTGCTTGAAATCATATTTACTAAAGTCAATTTGAGGTCTGACAGGCAAAGCTCAGCTAAGACAATTAAATACAATTATAAAATGCTTTTGACTTGAAGTCATTTAATTAATTAAAACGTTTTAATTTCGAAATGCTCAAATGGACTTTCTAATAAACTACTGAAAATTTTGTCTGGTCTGCCTGGAGAAATTTAAGAAAAATGCAACAAATTTATTTAGCATTAAATATGTAAAATAGTTGAAGTTAAATTTAGAAATTGTATTGCAAAATGGAATGCGAGGAATGTAAGTATGTTTTGGGTTTTTGTTAATTAGATGCTTTATATATCAGCAGTTTATATCGATTTGCTGTTGAGATGCTTTATCAACTTTTAACTAACCATAATTTATGATACTCGGCCAAGTTGTGAAACTTTTGCGGCTTGCCCAGGCACTTTTCGGTACGAACGCAGTTGTTGCAAATAGTTGTTACTGTTTTAGTTTGTGTGTGTGTGTGTGTGTGTTCTGTGTCCATTTCTTAAGCTATTTTTAAATGTGCTTGAGCAAAAGTTTTGGCGCACTGGCACTTTGACAAATTTTTGGCCAACATCATTTGCCTGTTAACTGGCGACTACGTAAATTGTGTAAAAGTGTCAACTGAATCTCTTAGTTGCCGTTGCCGTTGCCGTTGCCTTTGACGAAGCCAGTAATGATGGCCCAAACAAAGTTGCAAGTGGCAATGGGTTTTTAATGAAGCTGAACGCAGCCAAATGCAAACGAATGACTTAAAGTCAACACGTGGCTTTAAGCTAGACAAGGTTTGTTTTTTTTGGCCATATTTTCAACGGGGGCTACAAAATAAATACCAGCAAAAACTTTTCAATATAATTAGAAACTTTTTTTTTTTTTTTTGCGCTACGGTCAAAAGTTGGTCGCCAGGCGGTGCTATTTGGAGTTGGCCAAACAAACCTAAACTGAAACTGAAGACAGACAGGCAGACAGGCAGACAGAGAGAGAAAAGATAGGTGGACGAGCGGAGAGTGCTGAAACAAACGGCAATTGACCGTAAAAATGTATATGTGTGGGGGGGGGGGCCGTTAAGCCGTCTACCAACAAACTTGGACTTCGAGTTCGATTCGGGAAGCGCTTGAGGTTCGAAAACAATCACCTTAACATAGGGGCCTGGGTTAACTTTTTTTTTTCTACTTCTTTCTTCGATTTGTGTTTTTTTTTTTCTATTTTTTTTTTTGGTGAGTCCCGATACAAGGGATTTCATTTAACATTCGGCTTAAAGTTTTCTCTGCCTGCCCAGCAGCAGCAGAAGGAGGAGCAGCAGCAGCCAATCAGTTGAGCAGTCGAACAGTCAAACAGTCAAACAGTCGAACTGGCGAGTCAACTGCGCGGCTAAATCAACTGAAAGTTGGTGCGAAGAAAAACAAAATCAGATTTCTAAGTGAACGAAGCGGGGGGCGTGCTGCGATTGGGACGGGGGTTTGCAGATGCGGATGCGAATGCGAATGCTCGAATGCTGTGTGAAGTGCGCAAAACGAATTGGTCAAGTGGAAAAAATTGGCAGAGGTCGCAATAGCAATTGGAGGGGGGCGTGGAGTGTGGGCGGCATTGCAAAGAAGGGAAGAGTGGGGGGTTTAGCTAAAAGTATTGAAATACATTTAATGAAAAAGTTCGATGAGGTCGCGGCATGGGGCACGCTGCGGCAGCAGTAAAAGTAAACGCTCAGCGTGAAACGTGGACGAAGCAATTGAGCAAACACAGCAAAGTTGATGTGATTTTGCTGTGGCCAACAACAACAGCAACAAATAACAACAACAACAACAGCAACAACAACAGCAACAACAAGTGAGCAGTGCTAAACACTGATTGCGTTTTAATGCCAGTTATGGATGAATAGATGAGCACAATGAATAAGGAAAAGTCTTTAAGTGTGTGTGTGTAGTCAGTGCTTTGATTAGCGCTCAGTAAGCTACACAGCTGGAAGTGAAATGTCGCGACTAAGAAATTGTAGCACATAGAGAAACCGACAAAGAGCGAACGAGAGGAATAATATTGAATATGTATGTAGCAAAGAGTACGTGGTATGTATGTATGTATGTTTATCCCATCGCTTAGTTCCTGAAGAGCTTTTGCTAATCTACTTTTTCATACTTAACTGTTAACCCTTTAGTGTCAAGCAGCGCTTTTTGACAGCCCGCGCTTCTCGCCTCTCTTTTGTAAGACTTGCGAAAAGTTCATCAAAGCTTCTTCAAAAATGAAGTGTGTTTTGGGAGTTACAACAACTTTCGGCTTTAATCCCGAGCTGACTAACCAGTTACAAGTGTTATAGTCAAGATATAGTAAAATAGGAAAAACATTTTGAATTTATGCGGGAATCACAAATAAAACAAAAGTTATATGCTGCAATTGTAGATAAAACTAGCCACATAAAACACCCCCAATAATAATAATACTGTTCAGGCTACTCTGATGATAGTTTTATTGGTTCATTATTTTACGACCCTAAAACTAACCCTTGGCTCTCTGCTCTAGCTCAAGAGTAAATCAACAAATTTGACTGCTTGACATAAATTGTGACCAAACAATAAGTTTCAACAGCCCTCCCCCCTCCACCGCCAAACCCCTGCTGTATAAAAATAAATACATACGTTAACACATTTGGGATACCCTCTTTGTGTCTTCGGAGAGTTTCATCACTTAGCAGCTGCTAACTGTTTCACCCGGCTGGCCCGTTCTGACCTTCGTGCAGACACTTTTGCTAAGCTCTTTTGCATGGCTGATAACAAATGGGGCAGCTTCTTCTGCGTAGTTGTGCCACACAGATATTCTCATTTTTAACTGCTTGGCATTTGCAAACTGCAGCATCATTTAAACTTTTCTCATTTGCTCGCAGCGCAACAGAAATAGCAAAAGCAGCGCGTTTGGGGGCAAAACTTTGCCCTAGATTGACAGCGGTCGGCAATTGGCGGTCGCCGGTCGCCGGCTCCAGTCTCCAGTCTCCAAGTGCTGTGCACTGAGCGCAATGGAGGCTGGGGACAGATGAGCTGAGATGCTATGAGATGGTAGCATTACCAGCACTTGGATAGCTTTAGCTAGCTGCAGCTCGATGCAGCTCGTCATTGTTTGGCTAAATATTTTTAATATGCGACTAATTTGGCAGCCAGGAGACGACGCATTGCGACAAGGATTGCCCAAGCTGACGCAGGTGCACCAACCTGGCAGCCGCTCCAGTTGGAGCAAATGCTGCTGCTGCTCCTGCTGCTACTGCATTGAGTTTGAGTTGTGTCCCGTGACATCGGCTATTGTTTAAATTCAATTCCCGCCTTTGTCGTCTCAACTATTTTCAAAAGTTTTACAATACACTTTGAGAAATTAATAAGGCATCGTAAAATTGTTTACAGTTTGTATTAGCTTGCAAAAATTGTTTATTAAATACAGATTAGATTTATCTACTTTATTTTTTTTAAGTAGAATCTTTCTATAAAATTTAAAAAATATTCCAAGACATTTTCAAGCTATTAAAAAAACAAAGATAAGCTATTCAACTTTTAGAAATATGCTTCTAAACTGGGCAGCAAATTCAATGTGAATTTCGATGAAGGATAAACCTTTTGAGCTTTCAGTAATTTTATAACGTTAAATAATATATTTAGAAAAAAAAAAACAATTTCTCAGAAAGATTTTAAGTGAGATGGATGCTTTTTATTTATTATTTAAATATCTTTGACGTGGCTGCTGGTTTTTATTTTACTCTTTTTCTTGAAGTGTAGCAGCCGCTACTATTTTGAACATAGCAGCTATTGCCATGGCTGCTGTTTGACTTTCAGTCTCGAATGATTTACCTTACAAGATAAACAGACGAAGACGGCAGCAGGAGTACCGCACCAACAGCAGCAGCAGCAGCAGCAGCAGTGGCAGCATTGCAGTCGCAGCGCAGCAGCAGCAAGCAGGCTTTGGGTTTTTGTCTGAATAGCAGCCCAAGTTTGACTTTAGTCTTTTGTATTCCGCTCTCTGTGAGCTTTTGGATAATGCGCTTGAAATTGTTGCTAAGCATTGCGCCTCTGTGCACTCAATAGCCCCCGCTCCACCATTTACACTCTAGGCCCCCCCCCCCCCCCTCACAATCTCTTTCCATTCTATAAAGTTCTCTCTTTCTCTGTCTGTATGTCTCTTTCGATGCGTCGAGCTTGGCAATGCAATTTAAACTCTTTGATAACTCCGAAAAGTGCATTTGGCTGACGATGCGTCGCCGCTTCTTACTCCGCCTCTTCATCCCCTCGCTTCATCACCAAGCGCATCCTGCATTATCAGTGGCTGGCGAAAGACAATGGGGACGGACCGAAGACACATGAAAATACAATAGCCAAAAGTTTGATATGAAACTGCAGTGCAGACAAAGTCGCGCGTATTGCAAAAGTTTTCAATTGTATTTTTTTTTTTTTGACTCAGGCTTTTTATTGTTTTTGTTTGTTATTTTTTTTTCTCGCGCTGCCTTTGCATTTTATTCTTGCCGGCACTTTTGCTTTTTTCTGATTGCATTGAGTTTTGAACCGCCGATAAATTGTCAAAGCATTTGCATTTTGGCCCCCCCAACCACGCTTTGAGTTTGCAACCAAATGTTGCACTTAACAGGTTTGATTTAAATTTGTTTTAGCTTGGCTTTTTAAAACAACTGTCTTATTGGCTAATGTAAATATACCAAAAACAGCTACCATTGCTTTACAATTTTTTATTTACATTTTATTTTTTATTCAGCATTAGATACAATTAAAACTTCAATTAAAAATGTAAAAACAAAATATACATTTTTACATAACAATGAATTTTCTTTTACTAGCAGCTCAAGGCCACAGTTTTTTAACTCTTTTACTATTATTTTTACATAAATTACGGATTGATTTAATTTCCATTCATTATTATATTTATTTAAGAATTTGCAGAAAATCAGTTGCATTTATTTATGTACTGCTTGATATGTTTTAAATAATGTGTGAAATAATATTGATTGAAATTCTAACTATTTACATGTAATTACCAGAAAATACACACAAATTAAGCAATACAAGCAATTTGTTAAATTTGCTGCCAATTAAAATTTCCACAAAACCCATTTTACTTTATCCAAATGTGCATTTATTACGTTGCCAACAAATACATATAAGTAAATTTACAGCAAAATGGGTTAATTCTAATTTGGTATATAAATTGTTGTGTAGATCAATTTTATTTCATTTTAACACTAATTGCGTTTAATTCGGGAATATTGATTCGAATCGATTTTTGATAACATACATTGACATTTAATTGTTAAAATGTACAAAATTCATCAGGGTATTTGCAAAGCAAAGTTTGACATGAAATAGTCAAGTTTGGTCAAAAATATATGTTCTCATTTTCAATTCATTTCTAGCAGCAGCCTCAAGCATTTTCTGTATGCATAAAAAACACTAGAATATATTTCAAAACTATGTTCAGGGTATTTTGTCGTCGAGCTCACTCGACTGCAACGTTCTTACTTGTATTTATTTGCATATTGATCTCATTTTTAGCAGCAGCCGCAAGCATTTTCTGTATGTATAAAAACTAGGATATATCTAAATACTGTGTTCAGGGTATGTTGTCGTCGAGCTCACTCGACTGCAGTGTTCTTACTTGTATTTATTTGCATATTGATCTTATTTTTAGCAGCAGCCGCCAGCATTTTCTGTATGTATAAAAACTAGGATACATCTAAATACTGTGTTCAGGGTATGTTGTCGTCGAGCTCACTCGACTGCAGTGTTCTAACTCGTTTTTATTTGCACACGTCGAACGTAATGGCAACAAAGAGCTGCACCATCTGAAGTATGAACTATATTTTATTTAGTTTTGAACTCATCACACGCCTCACACAAGCCGCACTGACAAATGGAAACCGAATAGCTGTCATCACAATTCACAGTTTTCCCTTCTGCTCAGTCAATTTTTCAGCAAAGTTATTTGCTATTTTTTGTTATATATATATATTTTTTTTTGACTCGGTGCTGTTTCAAAATATGTCACGTCCTACAAAGTCGGTGGCCAAGAAGCCAATAAGTGAAGGGACACATGTTCCAGTTTGAGCTGCTGTGCCCCCAATATTGCCCCGGCATCTAATGCATTGACAGCCTCTGTTGGCATCATCATCATCATGGGCTTCATCGTCATCGTCATCGTCATCTTCATCCCACCCAAAACTTGTCACTTTTTACGCGCAGCTGCAGTTTATTTTAAGATTGGCCGCGCACTTTGTCGTCTTGTTTTGGCCTCATTGACGCTTGGCTTACTTTCCGCTTTCATTTTGTTGTAATTGTTGTTGTTGTTGTTGTTGTTGCTGTTGCTGCTGTTTCTGTTGTTTTTCCCAGTGTCTCCTTTGGCTGGACACAAAGTTTTGGTGCCAGGTTATCCCTCCACGCGCTCTTAACACTTGTCGCTACTTTTTAGCTATTTTGATTTTTTCAGAAACAAAAACTGAAAACTTTTGTTGCTGATTTCTTTGAAATTTTTACTAAGAGAAGCAAAGTGAGTGGTGGGGGAGGGGGGTGTAGCAATAAGGATAGCTTGAGAGAGCGGAACCAGGAGTAGGCGGTGGCACTTTTCCATCATGTGCAAAATAAGTTTCACACTTAACGACATAACAAGTTTTCGAGAGCGTTCACAATGGGGACATCCTTGTCCAGGGTTGTCAACGCATCGCGTCGCGCCGTCAATTTTTAGGTCATTACAACAAGTTACAAAATTGAAAAGTGACGGAAATTGCAGCACTTTAAACTGTTAGCTAAATTTGCTTTTATTCTGTTTATTTAAGTTTGTATTTTGCTGTAATAGTTGATGAATTTTTATATTTATATTATTTAGCATAGCAAAAACTATTATAAGAATTGTTTGAAAATGTTAAATTTAATTTATCTTCAAGAGGTATCAGTGAGTATCAGGCCGAATATAAACAATAATTTATATGATTTTCTATATTTTCTTGATTTACTTATTTAATGTGGTCAAAAATAGAAATTCTTAAGAAAATTTATTTATTTATAAATTTAAATATTATTTAAATTACAGAAAAGTCGTCACCAGGTATAAGAAATTCAAATTTATAATAAACGAAATTTAAATTTATAATAAAAGAAATTTAAATTTATAATAAAAGAAATTTTAATTTATAATAAAAGAAATTTAAATTTATAATAAAAGAAATTTAAATTTATAATAAAAGAATTATAACAAAAGAAATTTAAAATGAGCAAAAAATTTATAATAAAGGAAATTTTAAATGAGAAAATAATAAAATAGTATAAATAATAAATAATACAAATTGAGAGAATATAAATAATAGTAATGCAAATATTTTTAAGAAATAAAAAAAAGGATTTTGAAAAACTAACTTAAATCGAAATTCTTTCAACCCTAAAAACGTATAATTTAAAAATGATATATTTTGAGAATATTAATATTAGCAATGCATATATGTTTAGAAAGTAAACAAAATTAATTTTGAAAACTAGCAACTAGCTAAAACCGAAATTCTCACAACCCTGGCAAATATCAAGGAGACAATAGACCAAAAATGTGTCTGGTCATTTTGTGGGCGAAAGATGTCTAATGAATATGGCGGCCATTTTGTGCGTCGCCTGCATACAATGAGGGGGGGAATATGAGGAGGGGAAGGTGGGTTGTATTAGGTGTGGTATTTTGGAGAGTTGACTGTTGCTTTTTCGGTTCGGTTCGGTCATCAAGGAGTACAATATGTAATTTAATTTCATGCATTGCCTGGCTAATGCGCTTTCGCGCTTAAAAGTATGCTATAAGTAAGGAAAGTGCGCAAATGTGCTTAACAAAAAATAAAAGTTTGCCTGACATGGGTGTGGGTTCAAAGGGGGGTGTCAGTTGGGAGGGGGTGTCAGTTGGGTGTGGAAGACGCGCCCCATTGCTAGTGTCGTCAGGCAGCGGCGTGGAAACAATGCGCGACATTCAGGCGACATTGTTGCCAAAGCTTTTTACAACTCGCATGAGTCCCCTCATGTTGCCACCCTCCTCCCCCCACACACACACCACCAACCGCACCCCTGTCCCCTTTTGGTAGCATACCCGCCGCTCTTTGTCATTTGTTTGCGCCGCAGCAGTTGTAGCATATTATCTAAATGTGTTGCATGCGTGTTGGTGTTGTGTGTGTGTGTGTGTGTGTTGTGTGTGTGTGTGTGTGTTTTGCTCCAGCTTTCTATGATTTGTTGTTGTAATGTGCTTTAATGTGAAAAGTTTTTAATGCTTAAGCAGCGAGCTGCCTTCTTACCAATGCCAACCGCCCCCCACACCACTCCCCCCCGCACCAATGCCATAAGCGACTCATGAAAAATCCAAAAGAGTCAAGAGAGAGGGACAGCTGACGACGCTACTCATATAGCTACTCACACACACACACACACAGAACACACACACACACACATACACATTTATACAGTTACTTTCTTTGCTCAGTTCTTCTTGCTGCGTTAGTTGGCAACTTTTATTTGTGGTTTTTTTATGTAAATGCGCCCAAGTGATAAGGCAACTTTTCGGCTACTGCAGCGAGTTTTGTGGGCATTTGGGAGGGGGGGGGGAGGAAGAGAGAGAGATTGGAGTGGTCAGAGTGGCGCAGGGGGCGGAGGGCGCAAAGGGGAACGACTGTTGCTGTCATGTATCTGAGAGCAGCAACATGAACATGTTGCCAAATGCCATTCTTGTTCCCATTGTTGTTGTTGTTGTTGTTGTCGCCAGTTGTTGTTGTTGTTGTTGTTGTTGCAAGTTGTTGTTGTAGTTGTCATTGTCGTTGCTTGGAAATTAAATTTCAGTGACTTTGTTGTTTATTTGCAGCCTGGGAGTTGGCAATGAGATTGCAAGGAAAGGGTATTGTGAGAGGGTATTTCGAAATGGGTGCGTTTAGGCCTGCTCAACTTGGCTGAAATTATAAACATATATAAAAAGTAATTAATTTAACGCAAAGTTAATTAATTTAATATACATAAGCAAAACAAAATATTTTCATTGATTAGCTTTTCATTTACAATATTAATAATAAACTAATAAACCAAAATGAGAAATGCAGAAAATAATAAACTGAAATTGACAGCAAATACTTGAAAAATAATTGAAAAAAATTAAATTAAAAATGTAATAAATGTGAAATTTAAAACTAAATTAATAATAGTAAAAATAGGAATGTAAATTAAAAATGTTGCCTTATAAAATATATATAATTTTTAGTGTATGAGAATTTCGATCTTTTTGGCCAGGTCTGAACTATGCATGACTGTGCCTCACAGTTCGCTGTGTGTGAGTGTGTGTGTGTGTGTGTGTGCGTGTGTGTAAATTAGAGAAATTTACGTTTATTATTATTTTTAGTGGCAGTCGCTCGTCATACTCTGTGCATAGTCAGAGCCGCTCCCACTTAATCTCGCCCAAGTAGACCGGAGCCAGTCCATTGTGTCGAGGGCTCATCCCCAACTCATCTCGCTGGGCATCTGTGTTATATTTATGTGAGTTTTCCCAGCCCAACATTCAGCACTCGTCGCCTTTTGTGTATGCCGCTCATGTGTAGACAAAGATAACATGGCAAACGCCACGTTGTGGGACGCCTGGACGCCCAAAGTACTCCCGCCATTGAACCCCATGGGGTGCCCAGAGACAGCTTTGAATATAAAATGCTAGTGCAACTTTGGACTCTTTGCGTGATAATTATGGGGCGCTGCAGGCGATAATTGCCCACTAAATGCGCCATAATCTCATGAGTGTGTTGCGTGTGTGTGTGTGTGTGTGTGTATAAGTGCTATAGAAAGCCGCAAAACCTACAGCGTAACCGGAGCGAGCAACCGCATTCAAAAAGTTTTACTCAAGCCTACGAAAATGCTGCCTATAAATCTATCTGCTCACTATCTCTATCTCCCTCTCGCTCTCGCTCTCACGCTCTCTCCCTTTCTCTCCCTTTTTCTCTCTCTCACACATAAATTCGCTACTTCGTCTGCTGCTTGGTCAGAAATTATTCATGCAGGCTTCGCCAGGCACTTGAAGCGAACTTTTGCTCCATGTTTAATTGCCGAACGCCGCATTAAAAATAACAGCAAAAACAACAACGAAAACAACAGTAAAAACAAAGAAACGACGAGCAACAACAACAGCAAGAACAACAACAGCTATAACAGTATAAAAGATATTAAAATATTTTGAGCGCTGCTCGGGCAACAGTTGAGTAACGATTTCCGTCTACCGCTGCACCCCCTCCTATCCTTTCACACTCCTTTTCTCTCCTTCACATATAGAGTAGCTGCAACTTTATTCACTTTTATTCTTATTTAATCATTAATTTCTCTCCCTATCTGCCTTTTCTTTTTATTATGTTTTTTTTTCTTTTATTGTGGGCGACGGCAGCTTTGTCATTTTAAAGGGAACATTATTGGCTTCAGCAGATAAGTCCGGACCGTAAACTATTTTTCTTACATTTACGTGACGAGCTGCTCTGCCCGGCCACAAATGCGAAAAATATTATGCCTTATCCTTTTTAATAGTCAATCGTTTTGCCATTTTCCTTCTCTGCCACAAAAAAATAAAAAAAAAAATACCACATACAAAAGACCTGAAAAGAAAAAGGGAATTAATTTTATTTTAATGCTCGTTGCGTTTGTTGTGTGGGGGGGGGGGGGGGGGATTTGCGAAGGGTTGCCAGATTACCAATCCGCTCGACACTTGGGCCTTGGCCTTATCAGCGATGCAGGCTCTTCCTCCTCGACTGACAGCGGGGCAAGGGGCGTAGGTGTTGTCAGGTGTGTCGCCTGCGAATCTATCTTTTACCTTTTTTGCGTTATTTATTGCAGTTTAAGTGAGTTGTCAGCCACTGGCCAGCAACTAAGAAGCGATTCTGCCAGGTAGAGACAGCGAAAACAACGACCACTTGACATGCGGGCTGGTTGATGCCACACACACACACACACACATGTGTGTGTAGATAATGTGTTTTTAATTGAAAGTTAAGCTTGCTGAAAGTGCTTTGGCAAATGGCAATTTTTTTTTAGAGATAACCAAACTGTAAAGCGCATCAAAATATAAGTTATATGGTAAAGGTAAAATCTTCAACCTTTTTTGAGTATAAATTTAAAGGTTTAATGCTGGCCTCGAAACTTTCTTTTCTGCAAAGTTTCTTCAAATTTTCATATATTTCTATAGTTTTTGGATATCAATTATTAAATATCAATCAACATAAAATAAAATAAAATAATATACAAAATTGTCTATTCTTTTTTTATCTTAAAGCAAGGTTTCTTAAAATACTCATATATCTCTATAGTTTTTAAATATCAATTATTAATTATCAATTAATGTTTGGCTTTAATTTTTTTTACTACTTTTAAAGTTGCTGATTCGAAAATAATATACAAATTTAAATTCGTAAAGTGCCTTTGGGGAC
Organism: Drosophila dives; assembly: GCA_035042365.1. NCBI lineage: Eukaryota > Metazoa > Arthropoda > Insecta > Diptera > Drosophilidae > Drosophila > Drosophila dives. Next base: position 813,694 of record JAWNLJ010000233.1, on the reverse strand, counting down.
AGTTCTAAACTTTGAACAGCCATATCTTTGTCAAATAACTAAACCAGTTTTAAAAAGCAATGATATTTTTATCGTGGCTAGACCTCTAAAAATAATACAAACATAATTTTTACTGCACATTTTTTATGTGAAAATGCAGCGCTAAAAAGCAAATTTAACGCTTACAGTAAACTTCTTAGCGTCATAACTTTTCGATAGTTAAACGATTTGTAACGATAATATCTTATTGAAACGGTTTAAAGTAAACCCAACTTTAAATTATAATCCTCAAACCATTTTGCCATCAACCAATGTCAACCAATTTTTTCAACATTTTAATAACCAAAACCCCAACAAAACTGAGTCGATTTTCATGCTTATGGCCATTCCGCTTCTGACTTTTACATTTAATTTCGATATTGACTAAAGCCTGCTGTCATATAATTATTTTGCCATTGTGTGCACATGTAATCCAATCCGATTATAAATTTAATAAAGAATAAAGAAATTTAAATTAATCGATGCTTTATGCAATGCTCATTATTAAACTCTTTGTTTCGGATATTATTAACAATAAAAATTCCCAACAATCAGCACAAATTACAACTTGAAGGGTTAAGAGAAAGCAGACACACAAACACACACACACACAAACACACAAATTTATACACACTTTTGTGATTCATTTGTTGTATAAATTGAAATGTTTAAAGACTCGAAAGGATTTTCGCGCACACTTTTAGTCTACCTGCTGTCTGCCCATCCATCTATCTATTCATCTTGTTTTGCCGCTGAAGCACCCACAATCCGCAATCCTTGTGCCCCATTCATAAGCTTGAGGCTTCCGGCTTACTGGTACTACTACCTACTGGTGGTGGCAAGTCCTTTAGTTTCGGTTCTGCTTGCCTCGGCCTTTGTGCTCAGGTACTTTGCTACTGGCCTTGGCCAACACTTTTCACGTTGCGCGAAATTTATCATGATTCCATTACATAATTAAATCCGTTTTAATAGAAACTTTGCACGTCTTTGTCTTGTTGTTGTCGCTACTGCGATGTATTTGGTAAAGTTTCGCTGGGCGAAATTGAAAAACAAAACAGCAAAGCCAGCAACAGCAGCAGCGGCAGAAGTAACGGCAGCAAAAGCATCAGAAGAAACAGCAGCGACGGTAGCAACACCAGCAAAGTTGTCGACTGCCTGCGTCGACGTTGGCGTCGCTCTTGCTTCGTAAATGAAATTAAGAAAGTAACCAGAGAAGAGAGCTGCCAAAGTTGCTAACTCCCGCACCCCACCACCCTCACCAGCCATCCCATCATTCTTAAATCTCTCCGCTCACCCCCTCATTCCAATTCGAGTGCTTGCTGAAATGCTTTGCTTTATCTGCTTCTGATATCTCTTCTCTGTCTGTATCCATGTGCACTTCATCTCTTCATCTCGCGCCATCTCTTTGTCGGTTCTCCCCTCCCCGCCATCCCTCTTTCACTCTATCTCCTGTTTTTGTCTTGATAAATTACCCCGTCCTTGGCAGAGACGTTGGCGACTGGGACGACATAGTAAAGTGATATTTTTATTTGGAAGGCTCTGCCCTGCTCAGCTCAGCTCTGCTCTGCTCTGCTCGGCTACCCCACGCAACCCGCTGCAGACATTTTTAAATCTTGCCAAATTGTTAACGATGCGAAAGTTGCCACTGAAACGGTAGGTGGGCGTGTCTTGGTCGACGGCAAAGTTTAGTAAATGAAAATAATTTTCACTTGGAAAATTATTTAAAGTAGTTCATTAAGTGGCAGCATTTTTAGACAAGTTTAACAATTTGTCAACTATTTCGATTTTGAGTTTTTCTTCGGACTTTCTTTGCATTCTTCGCTCAATATATGAGTGGATGCCACGAAAACAATCACTTACAAGTTTGCTGAGACTTGGCTTAAGAGAATAAGCTGGACAAAAGTACAAGTACAAAAATGTATGTTGGTTTTGCTATCAACACATTTGTGGACTGTAGAAAATACTGATACGAAAAACTAGATTAATAATATTGAGAGACTTGGAATATGATTTCTCTTTCTGCTTTGTGAGTGAATTGTATTCTTGAGCCGCATGACTCTCATTTTATTAGTAATCATGTTGAAAATCTCTTTACGGGTAATTTTCCAGAATGATTTCTAAAGACTTTTCATCTTCTAGAAACTGCTCGCAGCATTCTTTAAAATTCGTGTTTTGAATATCCTTTTGAGCATTCTGTAAAGTTCCGTTCTGAAAGCATTTTTTATTATCAGACAGTCAGCTATGGATTTCATGTCATAACTGTTGCCTAGTAATATTTTGCAATTTTTGGCTTCATTAGTAGCTTGCCAGCAATTTTAACTCTTCAGCTGTGTTTTCTTTCACATGTGGTCGACTTGTTGGCCTGGTTCTGGAGCACATATTGGGTAAGGACCTCGAAAAGGTGAGTTGGCTTCCCAAATGGCGAAAACGTCAGAGGCCTCATATTCCGGTATGCTGGCGTGCTCTGGGATTCAGTAGACTGTTGCCCCATTGGTACTGTCCAGCTTTTTTAGGAAACCATCAAATTGACATAATATAATTTAGCCAAACTTTTACGCCTCTTCTAAAAATAAATCTAAGTTTTTACTAGTTTAATATTTTACTATAACCAAAATCCTTTACTTCAATAAACAAATTATCTTCATTGATTTAATCAGTTTGGTTTTATAAAATAAAAGGTAATTAAGCGAGGCGTTTTAATCTTGCTGTTTTATCAAGCTGAGCAAGTTAAAAAAAAACGCAATTTAATTGAAGCCAATTATAAATGTTTTATATCTATAGATATAAATACACTCAGAAAAAAATGCACACTTTAATTTATAATTTATATATTTATATGCAGCAAGTATATTTTATTTTTAATACCATTTTGCAAAAATGGAATTAAATATTTAAATTTTTTTTTTGAGTGTACATGCACATAGCATGCATGCCCCAATAAATGTATCCACTAAGCATGTATTTTGTTTAATTAAAAGCTCCACATCCTAATCTGTGCAACGTATTTTTTTTTGCCCATTTTGTTGGCTGGCTGCACATTTGGCTATTAGAGCCCCTTTTTTACTGGCTTAATTACAATGCGGAGAGGGCAAGCATAATTAATGCATATTTTGCTCATTGTGCTCATCATTGTTCTCCAGTTGTTGCAGTTGCAATTGTTTTGATAATCAAGAAAAAAAAGCACACTTGTTGTGAATACATTTTTTTTTTTTGCATATGTTTACTTATATTTTCCCTCGACTATATCCGGTTTCCTCGGGGCTGCATGCCTCATGCATGGCATAAATATTCGCATGGAGAATGCGAATTTTCTTTTTGGCCAACTTTAGTTTTAGCTATTGTCATTACGGTTTGGCTTTCATTGTACTCGTGTGCAGATGGGCACACATCTATTTACAGGTCCAGAGACTGACCACCCAACTTGTGCCATAACTAAATAGTTTCGAGAGTTTTTTAGCTGCTTTCGCACATTGCATAATGTTGGCCGCTTAATAACATTTTAATTGTTGTTGTGGGCTTTGACCATTGGAAGAGACGTGGATGAGGATTTCAATGGGGCGATGGCAATGGAAATGACAATGAGAATGGGGAAACAAAAACTGTTCGTGCAACACTGCCCCCGCATTATTATTATCATAATGAGCGTGCGGTCGGGTTATCTGGCCAACGCCATGGTCAGAGAGGAGGAGCAGGGAGTTGGGGAGACGACACCAGGCTGTGTGTGTGTGTGTGTGTGTTGAAAGGAATGTTGCATAATTTGGCCGTGTCGGCGGTTCGTAAAGCATTCCAAATTATGCATGCTGCGGTTCTTTTTTTTCCACCATTGTTTTTGGCTCCTTGTTTTCCTTTTTTTTGTTTTTGTTCCAGGTTCGGTTTTTTTCACTCTTTTTTTAAAAAATAAATTCAAGTTGGCTCGGTGAGTCTATTTAGATTTAAAATAGCACCACGCCTCGGTGAGTTTATTACCAAGTAAGCAAGTTTAAAGCGGTTCCGCCAACTGAATTTAGACTCTGAGCCCTCAAATTTTTTTTCTTTGTTTTTTTTTTTATATTTTTTTTGCAGTATATTTCAGTTGGTGCTGCTGCTGCTATCAACTTGCTATTAAATCTCTCTCAAACTTTGCCCATGTTTACCTGCCACGCCTCGCTGATAAGCAGCTAAATTTCAGCTCAAATTTATTTCTTGTGTTTTTATTGTGTTGCTAAATTTCGCGTGGCCCACAAAATGCCACAAGCTGAAAACTGTGCCTAAAAACAACAAATATAACAATAACGGCCACAATCCAAAGAAATTGTTCTGCCATTCGGCTCGTTTGGCTCTATCAGTTGGCCCGTTTATCATTTGGCAGCACCAGGAGCAGTTGCCTCATCAGTTTCCAAGTTCACCTGACCGACGACGACTGTCATGCGAAGTTCATTAATGCCACACCCCCCAACAACTGTAAATGCTGCAACATAATGTCTCTAAATGTACAGCTTAATATTTAAAGAAATTTCATCATTTTATGGCTCATTTATGTTGGGCAATTCAAGAGCAAATTTTGGCAAGGATTTATTTAAAAAATCTTACACAAAAAACAGTCCAAATTAAACACAGAAAAATGCTTTAGTCGAGTAAAAATAACCTGTTAAATATAAAATATTAGTTTTATTGCCAATTTTCAGCTTTGCATACTCAAAATTTAAGCAGTTGTCAAAGAGCTGTCAAATAATGCAATTTTTTTTTTGTTATTGTTTACAAACTGCCCAAAAATCCTCGATTTTTGAAGAAATAAAATAAACTTGATATGCAAATTTAAAGACTTTAGCTCGTATAATCTCTAAAATCCAACTGGCATAGCTATATCGATTCGTCTGCTGATGCTGATCAGGATAAAATATGCATTATGATTTCCCAAAATGCTTCCTTCTGCGTTGCACAAACTGCAATTTAGCCATTTCTGAATGTATAAAAACACATGTTGCATTTTAGATTTGAAAGTGAAATAATATTGGTCTTAAATGCTGTTCAAAATGTGCTATAAAAGTGTACACACACAGACACACACACATACACACGCAGTGAGCTGTAAATAAGCCATTATCGAGCAAAGCCAAAAAATGCAGCTGTCTTAAGCGGATTATCTCAAATTGCATTATTTTTCACACGATGAACGTGCGTCGATTAGAAACTAAAAATGTGTTTCGTATTTCGCAATTCACATTTCACATTTTGCATTTTTGTTTTTTTTTTTTTTGGCTTTCGAATTGGACCAGAAATGGCAAGTAAGGGGGGGGTAACGAGCTGCACAAGCAAATGGCAATCGCATTTGCCGCATTGCATTGCCAAGCAGCAGCAGTAGGAGCAGCAGCAACTGCTACAGCAACTGCCACAACGGCAACATCAGCAATCGGCAGCAACTATCAGCAGTTAACAACAATATTGGCACCTTGGCTGCCTGGGCTGCATGCTGCCAGGCTAACTGTGAAATTGTGGCTATAAAACGTGTGCACATTACAAGTGCAAAAAAGGCGCCACAAAGTATGCGGCAACAATGCTGCAACGGCAACAGCAACAGCAACAGCAATGGGGCAACAGCAATGGGCAAACGGCAACTGCTCGGCCATTTCTCAACAGACAAAAATCTTGCCCGCCACATGGCGTATACGTGTTAATTTAGCTCAGCGATTAGACAGTCCCTGACAGACAGTCCAGAGAGTCCGGCCAACACACACAGCACACTCCACACAGCAAAGTCCAGTTATCCCAGTTAGCCAACAAAACCCGGACAAATCCGGCTAACTGCAGCGGTTCTCAAAGTAAATTGCCCGTTTTCGCTCGTCTTCTTTTGGCGGCGGCGGCTTGCTCTATAAATTTTCGTGGCTGTCAGTCGGCCTGGCGAATTTTGTTACCCCGCTTAGCATTGGCTTGACTATCCATTAACTTCATTTTCAGAGCCGTTTTCAATTTGGCCTGGCCCCTGGCCTGGCCTGGACTGGTCTCTGCAAAAACACGAAAAACACTATATTTTGTAGCGTATAAGTAATGATGTGACGATTTGGCAGCAAAACGAGCCAGAGACAAGCCAAACTGGCTACAAAACAGTCAGAATCACATAGTGTCTACCCCTTTCCCCCTTTCCCACTTTCCCCCCTCTCTCTGCCAACCCAAACCCACCTCAATTGAAGCCTTTGCTTGCCATCAAAGTTTCTGCTTTTGCTGCTGCATACAAGTTGAAAGGGGTTTGGGTGGGGGGGGGGCATATTTGGGGCAAGTTTGTGCGGGCGTTGAACGTGAGAAGGAGGACAGAGTTCATTGCACCAAGCGTTGTTGCATACACACACAGTTCAAGGCTCCTTTTGTTTGTTCTACCAACCAACTCTCTGGGCACATTGGCTCCTGGATATGGTTGGAGTTGCTCCTTGGAGATGCTAATTAATTTGAGCATTATTAACATATTTGGAGCACTCTAAAAAGTTATTAAAATAAGCTAAATAGTCGCATACTTAAATAATTCACAGTTTGAAGATAAGGTCAAAATGGGCAGTTTTTGAAAAGTATTTTTTTTTTTTTTAGAATTTTTTGTCTGTCTGGCAACAAATTATTCCAAAAATTGTTGTTAATTGCTGGCAGCTTGTCTGGTATTTTTTTTGTGTCTTAATTACAAAATTCTCATAATATAATTAAGAGCAGCATAATAAAAAACATAAATAAATAAAGTAGATTCTCAACTAATGGCCAAAACTTTACAATAACAAAAGATGGCAGAGAAAAGCGGCTTCAGAGTATAAACAAGTTTTGGCAAATTGTTTGGCTGCTTTTGCTTTTTGGCTTGTTTGCCGTTTGCTGTTAAGCTAAATAAGCTTGGCATGCACTTTGGGCATACATTTAGATGCAGTAAGTGGGTATGTAATGGGAAGGGGGTTGGGGGTTGGGGTGTAAGCTCTTCTCTCTCGTAGTGGCTACTTAGTTTAGTCGTGTTGGCCAGCCTGATAAATTGTTTCCGCAGAGCGTTGCACGTAATTGTTGGCGGATCGATGAAAAGTGGCTTAAAGCTTTCAGCTATTGGGTTTTAAGATGCCGTCAATTTAGTTTCTAGATCTCCATTTGTGATTGCTCTACTTGCCACGCTGCTGTTGCTGCTGCTGTTGCTGCTGTTGATGTTGCTGCTGCTGTTAGTGACAGGGCCAACTAATTTGTACACTTCATTTCGGTTGAAGCGGGGTATGGTGGGGGTTGGTGGGTTGGCCTAGACAAAAACCCAAAGACAGTTGCCAAACTAAGACAATTCAGCGAATGCTGAGGCAAACTCATCGCAACATTCAGCTAATGTTGTTTATGTGTCTCTTTGTTGTTGCTCATGTTGTTGCTGTTGCTGGTGTTGTTGTTGCTGCTGTTTTTTTGTCTGCTTCTTTTGCTGACGTTCGCTGTGCAAAATGTAATGCAATTTCATGTCAAAAACTAACAGAGCGACAGGCAGAGCACAAAACTTTAAAATGATATTTTTGTGTCGGTTAGTGTGGCGCACCTGTCGACTTGCCTCTGTTTTTTTTTTTTTTTTTGTTGCCTTTGCTGTCTTGGGTTTTTGCTATCACTGCAGTAGCAATACACTCTAAAAAATACTAGATTCAATTATAAAAATATAGTTTCTGAATTTTACTTACTTATTTTAGCCGGGCTGCCAGCGCTGACTAAACTTGCGTCAATGGACACAGGTCTACCTAATTCCCTTCAGTTTGCCTGCTCCTACATCCATCTCCATCCAAACTGATATTGAATGGTTCCGATATATCAACAAAGAAACACCAAGAAATAAAATCATTGCTCACTTTGTTTAAATTTCATACATTTATAATTGCAAACATGCCGAATAAAACCAAATTGAATTTCAAATGTAAAACTTTATCAAAATTATTTCTCACGAAATTTCTTTTAAATTTTAAATGTAACCCATTGTCAAATTCATGTCTTTATTTATAGCAGATAGTTGTATAAAATTTAAATAAGGACTTTTTTCAATGGATCTAAAAACATTTTATTAGATGTACATATTAGAAGTATTGCTGAAAAATAGAAATAAAATAAATTAACTATAATATAAAAAATAAATAATGCTATTTTAACATATCTTGTTAAGCGATTTTCAAATTTGAAAATATTAAACTATTTTTTGTTTCTCGATTTTTAAATTTATATTCTCAATATATATATATATATTTTTTTTAAATTAAATTAACTATAATATAAAAAGTAAATCATGATTTTCAAATTTGGAAACTATTTTTTGTTATTTGGTTTTTAAATTCATATTTTCTGTATATTTGTCTTTTTTTTAAATAAATTAACTTTAAAATAAAAAATAGATAATGCTATTTTAGCATATCTTGTTTAGCGACTTTCAATTTAAATTTATATTTTCTGTATAATTGTTTTTTTTTTAAATTAAATTAACTATAATATAAAAAATAAATAATGATTTTCAAATTTGGAAAAATGAAACGATTTCTTGATTTTCGATATTTGAAATACTGTATATTTGGTTTTTTTTTATATTAAATTAACTATAATATAAAAATTTGGTAAAATAAAACTATTTCTTGTTGCTTAATTTTTGAATTTATATTTTCTGTATATTTGCTTTATTTTTTAAATTAAATTAACTATAGTTAAATAAATAAATAATAATTTTCCAATTTGGAAAAATTAAACAATTTGTTGTTTCTTGATTTTTGACTTTATATTTATTGTATATATATATTTTTTTTGAGTGTAAAGCTACCAGACACAAACGCCAGTCATGCGCCGCAGGAAAACAAACTTTTGTTGCTGCTGTTGTTGGCGTTGTTGGTGTTGCTGCTGTTTCTAGTGTTGCTGCTGTGCCATTTCTTGCTTTGGCTGTTTCTTCATTTTCACAACCGCAGCAACACGACGCTTACTTCCGCTTCTAAGTGTTAAGCAACACACACACACACAGGCACACACACGCACGCACACACTCAGTGTTGTTGTCGCTATCCTTTGACATGCATGTCTCGTTCCTTAGTCCATCCACAACTAATGTCCTCCGCCCCCGCTTAGCCTTAGCCTTAGCTCACTTCTGAGTTTTCCGTCCTGTCTGCTTACAACTGTCTGCTGGCTGTGCAGTTTTGTCAATGCCTGCCTTTCCTGGCTGCCTGCCTTCAAGGCAGCCACAGAAGTTATGACAAGACAGTATAGCAATGCCACATACCCGGACATTGGCCGGGTGGGAGGGAATGGCGAGGGCGAGGGGTACTCTGTGTCAGTAGCACTTGCTTACGCTTCGACAAAAAGTGCAGAATAGAAGCGTTAAAGGTGATTCACTTGTTTGTTCCTTGTTTGTTTGCAATTTGTTGTCATAATTTGTTGTTGCTGCTGTTTGTTGCTGTTTGTTGTTGTTGTTGTTTCTTGCGCTCAACTGTTGTCTCGCATTTGGGTGTCGGATCGCACTTGCAGTGCAAATCGTTATGGCAACAATGTGTCGCGCTACACTCGGAAGTCTTCCTAGCCCCGGGCTAAGTTTGAGTTTAGCAGCTGGTTTTCGTATATTTTTGCAATTGTCAACACATTGATTGACCAGTGGCTGGCATCAGATATTTCAGATATAGATTTAGATTTAGCGATAGTTTGTAGAAACTGCTTCAAATTTAAGTATTCAGCAGCGAATCTCTGCGACAAGCGAATGTCCTGCAGGGCTCAGGCAGATGCCAAAGTTGTCTAGGAAAAATTGGAAATGCTTTAAATATTTTTTTTATTGATTTGTAAACTTTGGAGCCTGTTATTTTTATATGCATGCCAATAGGCATATATTGCAGAATTTCTCCAAATATTTTATCACAATTTTAAGCATGCTATAAAAGAGTCAACTCAGCTATAAATAAGTCATTATCAAAATATTTAATTACATTTATAAGCAGAGTAAACAATATTTTTAAGGATGCTTTTATTTCTAATATATTTAAATATTTAAAATATATTTAATTCGAAAGTAATTAATGCAAAGAAACAAATATACATAAATATAACAATATATTATGATATCATCTCTAATTTAAAAAATTACTAAAATAAATTAAATCAGCAACTGTTGCGGATAGCAAATGCGATGAGTAGTCCACGGAGTTGGCCGTATTGGCCAGCTTTTGCCAGGACTGATTGAGATTCTGTAAGATTGGCTGATTGAGCACTATTTCCCCGTCACGTTTAATTTTTGGATGGATTTTACCCTTATGATCCGCTGCTGCGGGCGCATTCAGAAAGTTCAGATCACTCTGCGGCTGAGAGTATGGTATGGATATTGTTCAATCTTACAATGTTAAGATAACCAAGGAGGATTCTTATCGCGAAGATATGTAAACACGTGAAAAGACACGTACTCGGCACCCATAGTGACCGTAATAAAACCGTTCGCGATAAGAGTTTTCCGAACTGATAGGATAATGAGTCTAGACGCATTTGCAGCAGTAAATATGTAACTAGATAATGTCCTAGGTAGGATAAGAATAGTTGTATCTAGCTTTAAGATATTTTAGAAGTTTTCAATAAACATGCCGAAGCAATTAGGCAACAGTCTGTGTTCGAACCTTAAACAACGTCGTCGTCTTATTATTTTGCTCTTCGGATCACCTTTCAGTATACGTGATTATTATTCCACCGCTTGCCGTTTATATAAATTTTGTTATTAGCTATTTATTTAGATATATTTTGACCATATTGCATATTATTACTTCATGTGATGTTTTCTTATGAGCCTCGCAGCATCTCATGTTCATTCTTGAACAGCAAACTTGTTTAAGGGCACTTTACTCTACTCGTCTATATATATACGTTTATTAAAATAGAAGATAAATATATATAAATATATCCATATATTATAAAACCATCTCCAATCTTTAAAAGCTGCCTTCGCTCATCTCTCAATATAGTCAAATCCATATTGACATCTATCAAAAGGATAAACTCAATTTGTCCTCCTTGTTGTAAGCAGTTTCACATGAATAAATTCCGAAGCTACTTAAAAGCATTAATTGCATATTGATTTGTTGCACAATTGTCTTGTTGCAACATTACATTTGTAAACTGAAGTAGCAAGTAGCAATTGCAAACTTCATATCATTGTGTACAGTTTCATTTGTCTATGCGTCGTATACGTGATATTTTCGTTTGCATTCAAATCCGGACAAATGGAGGAATGTAATTTGGCCATGTCCATATGTAGTAGTGCGCTTGGCATTATACACCCCCCCCCCCCCCCCACCCACGATTCTGATGGCCGTATCAATTTTGGTTGACTCGCATTATCGTTAAAATTGTATTGGATTGGGCCAACATGCTTTGCTGACTGTCGACCATTGTGGATCCGGTCCATCTTCAATTCCATGTATCCAATTCTCTGCATTTTGCAGACAGTTCTATGTGCTATTTCTGTGTGTGTAAGTGTGTTTGGGTTTTATAGATTTTCCGTTATAGCCACACAAAACTTCTTCTTAAAATGCAATTTTCAAGATTTTTTTTTGTTGTTGTTGGCTCGTTTTGGCAAGCGCCATTCGAGCCTTGAATGTTTGTAGTTTCTTTCGGCGCTGATTTCTTCTTCTTCTTCTTCTCTCTCTCTCTCTCACTCACTTGGCTCTCTCTCTATTTTTTTCTCAACTGCCAGGACCACGCCTCCTGCCAGCAGCCTCTGCTTGCATGTGTCAAAAGGTATTTTTATGTTCAGTTTCGTGTTTTTCAACATTTTCTAAGTATTTTATTTTGCTTTCTTTGCTTGCTTCTCTGCAGTGCTAGGGGGTGAAAGGGGTGGAGGGGAAGGGGTTGTACGTAAGGTAAGGTATTTTTATTATTATAGTTTTTTTTTTTTTTTTTTTTTTTGAGCATTGGGGGTCTTGAACCAAACCGCTTTGAGTTGAGTTGAGTTGAGTTGAGTCCCGTCTTGTGTGCAGGTAATGTGGCACTTGGCTAAAATGGTGTGTGAAATTTTATGCGAAATGCTTGTTGTTGTTGTTGTTATAGTTTGCGTTGTTGTTGTTCTTGTTGTTGCAGATTTTGTCGTTGTTATTGTTGTCGTGCTTGTTGTGCTGATATTTCTGGAACGGAACACAATCATTCTGCTATGTTGCACATAAAAAGTAACGTTGAGTGGCACTATACGAGTGTACACACATACACACACACACACACACACACATTTATATATATATATATATACGTATATAAATGTGGGTGTGTTAGTGTGTGGCCAGATTCACAGAGCTGCAATGGATCGTTGGCTGGTGTTGGCCAGACCAGCAGGTTTGGGGAACGGGTTGCCATGAAAATGTTCTTGGGGCAGCTTCTGGCTTATGGGCAAGCTGCTGATGATGACATTTTCGTTTTGGCCGCATGAATTGGCATTGGACAAAAAAGAGCGAAATGCGCAAAAAAGGATTAGTTAGTTTTGTGCTCGAGACTTGAGCCCAAGTCACTCAATGTTGTTACTTCATTTTTTTTTCTTTTTATTTCATTCGATATTTGTGGCTGGGTCCAAGGGACATTTGTACAAAATTCGATTTCGATTCGTTTTTGCTCACATGCTTTAAAGCGAGAATTGTGTGTATTTTATGCAAGGATTAATAAAAAAGAGCACTTTGAAAATCGAGTAATATTTTCGAGATCTTATCGGGAGCACAATAGCTACTTGAAATATAAAATATTTTACTTATATAATTAATCGATATTTCACTAAATTGAATTTCAAGCTAAGCGAATTATATATAAATATGAAATAAATTTATACTTGATTTCTAATTCGATTTAATTTTTCATTAAGCATTTATTTAAGCTCAAAATACAAATTTATTTTTTAATAAAAAATTACACTTTGGAAATCGAGTAATATTTTCGAGATGTTATCGAGATGTTATTTTACATATATAATTATATGATATTTCACTAAATGGAATTTCTAGCTAAGAGAATTATATATAAATGTGAAATAAATTTATTCTTGATTTCTAATTCGATTAAATTTTTCATGAAACATTATTTAAGCTTAAAATACAAATTTATTTTTTAATAAAAAAATACACTTTGGAAATCGAGAAATATTTTCGAGATAGTTTTACTTAGTTTTGCTTAATTTACTAAATGGAATTTCAAGCTAAGATAATTATATTTAAATATGAAAAATATATATATTCTTGATATCTAATTCGATTTAATTTTTCATTAAAGATTTGTCTAACTAAAAACTCAATCTTAAATTTCTTTCTTAATTTATATATATTTTTTTTAGTCTAGCTTAAGGCAGCTGTGCTAAAATCGTAAATGGAAATAGTAACATGTTTTTAGTGTCTGACAGCATTAATTGTGCAATGGCAAAACTACCTGAACTAAGGGCTATAATAGCTCTTGCATGTTGGCCAACATGTGCTGCGCTGCACATGTGTCAATATTCAATTAGCAAAATAACAACAAATTCTATGGCCAAAAGCAGCAACAAATCGACAACTTCACGCTTGTATCTCATTTACCAAATAAAAACTGTCAATGTGATATATATATATATATACACATATATATATATATAGCTAGTACTGTAAACCATTCGTTGAAAATGATTTTTATTTAATTTCACACCTGTTTTCAGGGCAAATAAGTTTCGAATTTTAATTCTCATTTGAATTTTACATGCAATTCAATTTGTTTTGACATTTCTCTCCGCTGCGTGTCGAGTAAAATACTAACTGTATTTTTTTTTGTATTTTTGTAATTTTCTTTCTCTTTCTTTTTTTTTTGTTCGTTGCTGCAATTTTCTTTGTATTTCCGTTACACTATTTTTTTTTTTTTTTGGGTGCATATTGTGCGCTTGCCACGCGGCGTTTTACATGTCAAAGGCATTTCGCGCTCCGGAAGCGTCCATCCACATTGAAAGTGCTCCGTTACAATTCACCTCTGCTATCCCCTGTCCTCTGTCCGTCCATTCGTCTGCCTGTCTGTCTAACGTGTGGCTCTATATGTATATATTTTCTGATGTTTCAATTGTGAGGATGACAATTACTGCTACAATGCCAGAACAAAGTTTATCAGCATGCTGCCTGAACATGTTTATATATATATATCTACATTTATATATATATATATTACGCTGATGATCATGATCAACATTATTGTCATGCAAGGCATCTGACATCGTCATCGTCATCGTCATCATACTTTGCAAATTGCTCGTAAAAATGGCTTTTAATTGCACGTGTAAAAAGGGTTCGCTTCAAATATGACAGAATTTGACTCGACACACCTCCCCCCCCCCCCCCCTTCCGCTCTTCCGCTCCTCCCGTAACCCGTATGCTTTTGAATTTCCCTCTCATCTTTTCACTCCCAACTGGGAAAATTTAAACGCTGCCGAGATTAATTCAATTAACCTTCCCCAGTGGTAAAAAGGTAAGAGGCAAAATCTGTTTGGCAAATGAGTTTTACGAGTGAAAAAAAAAACACCATTTTAGAGTCGACTTCTGTTCCTGTACCCAGTCCAGGACGATGAGTCCTGCCTGCCTGCCTGCCTGGCTGCTGTGCTTTGTGCTCCTGTTTTTGACACTTTTAATTGGTAGGCGTATCAAATCATTAATTATATTTCGAGACCAAAATGCATGTCACTCAGCGAACGGACAAAGAGAGAGGGGAAAAGAGCATAAGTGCTGTCAAAGCAGCGTTCCCAATTGGCTTAAAAAGTCAATGGTTGGCCAAAATAATAAAAAAAAACCCACACACACACAAAAACGGACACATTGTAAGCTGATAATTACTTAAAAGCAGCTTAATTTGACAATTGAACTGGTTTTTTTTGAAGTTTTTGACAATTTTCAGTTGGCAAATAGGAAATGAAAATTTAATATTAGCAAAAAAAAAAAACGTTTGTAAAGTTGCTTTGAACCGAAATATATTTTGCATATTTTATTATTGTAGGTAAATTAGTGTTAAATATTTATAACTATTGGAAAAGTTGAATTTTTTGAAAAAATGTAAATTATTTGCATTTAAACTTAGTTTAATGATATAAGAAGCGATTGTTATTATTTTCTTGTAATATATATTTAAACTTATACTTAGAATAATTAAATGTAATTATTCTGGACAGGTTTGGCATATTCATCGATATTAGTTATCCCTTGTCTCAAGTATTAACATGTTGAATTAAATGTCAGCTCAAACCTCAATCAAAAAGATGCTGATTTTAAAATTCTTTTCTATTTAAAAATAGTTTAATTTACAAGTTTGATTTGAATACACTTTTAAGTCTTTTATCTGTCAGCAAATCAATTCGATTTAATCTTTTAATTCATTACAAACAGTTTTGGAGTGGTGCAGGGGGGTGGGGGGGAGAGGTGCACTCTTGAATTAATCTGAAAATCATCGACATCTTTTGCGTAGCCGGCAGCAGTTTTACCATATTCCCACATTGCTTGTTTTCGCAATGCTTTTTGCCAGCAGCCGCATTGATTTGGCATATGACTGGCAAAAGTTTTTTGCACCCCCTTCCCCCCCCCCCACAATAGCACACTTATTCACTTCATTAACAAAACACCCCCCCCCTCTGACAGCCAATGGGATGCAGTTTTGGACGAAACGAAACTCAAACGGAAGCCAAACCCAGGACAACGTTGGTCAAGGATTCACTTGACGTGTGATGCTATCCTAAACCGCACATAGTAGCGTGTCTCTGGTATTTGGAAATGGTCTCCTTGCTGCTCCTCCTCTGCTCCTCCTCTGCTGCTGTTTGTCCTGTTTCGCATTTCTATTTTGTTTGCTGCAAATGCTGTCTTCGGCTTGGCCCAGAAGCTGTTTGCCATTTGCTGTGTTGTGTTTTGCGGTTTTATTGGTTTGCATTTGCACATTCCATTTGCAAAATGATTGGAATTTATGCTTACAGATTAGATTCAGTGCCCCTTTCTCCAAGGCATCACCCCCCCCCCCCCCAATCCCTCGTCTATTTTCCTTACTGGTGTAATTTTTGCTTACTTTCACTGCCTGTTTGGCTCTAGCTCTCAATCCCTGCGGTTATTGCTCTTTATCCGTCCCCTTTACTCCTTTCTCCCTTCATCTCTTCATCTTTCTCTTTCTTTTTCTCTTTCTCCCTCTGCTTGTCTGGCTATGTTCAATCTGAAACACATATTCCCGCTGCCAGATTCCTGGTTTGCTCCTGTTATTGTTTCATGTCCGTGGCCATTTCTGCTTTGTGCGGTGTATGTTGACATGTGTCCTTTGCATTTGCTGTTGTTCTAACCCCTCGCCCCACGCTCCTAGCTTCCCTTCCCTTCCCTTTGCTGACTAACTTTTGCATTTTTGATTCGACATTCGGTCAGTTTTTGCGTGCCAAACGACCGCTTTAAGCCACCCGTTTTAGCCGCAGTCATATGTTGATCCGAGCCAGAATCAGAATTGGAATCAGCAACAGAATCAGCAACAGAATCAGCAACAGAAACGGATTCAGTTTCGCTGGCACAGCCTTCCATCATACGGATTGCATGATTGCTGGCTAAACTGGAACTGGCATGTCAAAGTCGCATCGCCAAATGCGATTGGTTAACCCCCCTCCCCCACCCGAAATTAAATAATCGCAACTAGGCAGCAAGCATTAAAATACAAAAATAAGCAAAAAAAAAAAAAAATTAAATAAAATTGCGCCTAAATCAACTTTATTTCACTTAAAGCCAAAAGCAACGCCAACACCAACTGGGCCACAATGAAACTGTAGCCATTGCATTGGATTTGCATTGTAGTGGTTGCCACACACACACACACATACACACACAACACACACATAACACACACACAATACACACACACACACACGCATGAGCTGACACAGACACAAAGTTGGGCATAGTTAAAAAGCAGCTGATTT
Source organism: Drosophila dives (assembly GCA_035042365.1). Taxonomy (NCBI): domain Eukaryota; kingdom Metazoa; phylum Arthropoda; class Insecta; order Diptera; family Drosophilidae; genus Drosophila; species Drosophila dives. The sequence continues at coordinate 796,800 of JAWNLJ010000233.1, read as the reverse complement.
TTCCATGTTTATGCGCGAGAAATATTCGCGTTAAATGTTAAGAAATGCGTTATTAATTATCATATAATTAAAAATTAATTTTTTAAAAATATAAAATAGAAAATAAGGTAATAAAATATATAATTATGCTATAACTTAAATCTTTAGAATGGTTTTAATGAGTTGTTGTACTAAAAATCTTCTGCAATTTGCTGCAAACTGTTTTTGAAGAAAACTTCGAGAAATTTCATATTAGTCTATAATATATATGACTCAATCAAGCATGTCTTAAACAGCTAAATATCTAAAGTATGCTTTTAATCATAAATGTGATAGATACGTTTAAAGGTTAAGAGTCCACTTAATGTGGCCATAAATCTATTTAGTAGATTTTCAAATTGTATAGCGAAAATTGCGCATGAACCAAACAGCAAACACACAGAGAAAGAGAGGGAGAATAGAGAGAGAGAGAAAGAGGGAGAGAGAGAAAGAGAGAGAGAGAGAGCGACTCGCATAAGGTTACATATTTTTTAAGCCAATTTTACAGGCCACTGCCTAACAAGGACATTAATTGGTAGCTGTGCTGCAGCCAGCTCCTGCCGCTGCTGCTGCTGCTGTTAAAGCTAAAGCCCAACTACAGCCCCCCCCATCCTGCCAGTGTGTGTTCAGTATGGCTGTGACGCCCAGCCACGCCCTGTTCCACTCACCGTCCAGCCATTTCGCCCATTTCACGCGACATGGCCAAAAGAGTAGTTAACTGTGTGCGTTGCCTTTCGCCTCTCATCGTAAATGTATATATGCATGTGTGTGTGTGTGCATGTGTGTGTTAGTGTGTTAGTGTGTGTGTGTCTGTATTATTTTTTTGCCAACTGGCTCCTTTTTCATGGTTTTTATTCACTTCAATATTTACTTAACCCTTTTTTTTTCTGCTTGTTTCTCTCAGTTTTAGTAGCAAAGTTGCCGGTTGCCCGTTGGCCAAAAGCAGGCAACAAATTTTAGTGTTGTTTTTGCTCTTATGATTAAACATGGCTTTCGCTTTTGTTTAAGCCCGGCCAACTTGCCTTAAATATTGTATGAATGTATACGACGATAAGTACATGTGTGTGTGTGTGTGTTTGACCTGAAGAAGTACGTCCAAGGGGGAGTAGGGGGGGTCACTTTGTACCTGCGGCCTGTTAATTAGTTGGGGCTGCTGACTTTTGAGGCTCGTTCAACATATTTCGTTTTAGGGTTCAAGTGTTTTGGCTCTGTGCCCCAGACGATTGTTTGGACACACTCAAAGTTCGAGTCCAGCAGACGATGGCTGCTCCTCTGCTGCTGCTCCTCTGCTGCTGCTCCTCTGCTGCTCTGCTGCTGCTCTGCTGCTCCGCTTCTGCTGCTGGCATGTAAAAGTGCGATTATAGTCGCATAATTATCACGCTGACATGCCCAAACACAGGCAGTAAGAGATTGTGGGGGGGAAGGGATGGGGTAGAGCGGGCCACTGGTGAAAATGGTAAAATGTAATTACCCAGCAAACAAACCACAATTTCTCGGTACACACTCAAACACACACACACACTTTGGAAGTGAAAGTGTACACGCAACAAGCAAAACTCGGAACATTGCCAAATGCCATCACCTGGCCAACAGTTGCCATCCAAAGTTGCTCCAACTGCTCCGCCGCCTTTCAGCTGCTCCTGTTGGTGGTTTTTTTTTTTTCATTTTTTTTTTTTTGTCATTGAAAGGTTTGCGTGTTTGACATGCGGTTTGCTTAAAGTTGGCTACTTGTCCGGGTTAGGTCGGCGATATCGTTAATGTGGCCGTTGACTCCATCGCCCGTTCAAACTGCCCTTGGTTGGCTTTTAAGTTTTTAGGCCGAAAGCTTGGTTATTTATTTGGCAATTGGCAGGTGTTGTTGTGCGCCTGCAAGCCTTTTACCATATTAATGCAACTTTTTGGTCGGCCGGCTAAGCGTTTATTGGGATTTTCAACATGGCTAACAACATAATTCGAGCACTAACAACAAACAGTTGATGGCAGACAGCAGCCAACAGGCAAAACAACAACAAAGCATCTGCTTTTTGGCCAACAAAATGGACCAGCAGCAGGCCTGAAAATTTGGGTATTACAATAACCTGATGCAGCCTGCCATGTCTATATATATATATATATATATAGAATGACCTCGTAATTATGGCAAAACTCTTCATTATAATTATGCTAGACTTGACAGCAGGTTAAACTTACCAGGAACTAATTATTGAATATTGCATTTTGCAATTTTATCGATTGTTGGTTTACTCAGCAATTTGTGTGTGTGTTCTTGGCGTGGTTTGTGGTTTGAAATTAATTAATATATAATCTGCCATAATGCTATGTCCATGCTTGAGGATGTGTATTATTTTAATTTCAATATATATACGAGCTGGCTGGCTTAATGCATAATATTTTGCTATCTATCTGGCATTATTATTGCACTTTCTGACAATTTAAATTATTCAAAATAGGCTAGCTTAAAATACAAAGTGATATTTGATGATTTTAACACAATTTATTTCAATTAAGTTAATTAATCACATCTTTAATCGTATCAATAATTAATTAATTTACCATTAATTTGATAATTAATTCCAGTTCTATTTTATACAGTGGGAAATGGCAATTTATCAAATCGAACACAATTTTATTCAAACGATTAAAAATGTAACCAATTTAAAATTAAAATTTTTAAAAACCCCATTTAAAATTTCTATTTTTTATGAATATTTTTTTTTAAATTCTTATATTTATATGTATATTTGTGAATATTATGATTCCACAGTTTTAGTTTCATTTTAGGCAATAAAATATTTTTTTTCCTGAAAATTGTTTGAATTAGAATTTATACTGCGGAAAATGACAATTTATCAAAACGAACCTCAATTTATTTAAACAAACCAATTTAAATTTAAAATTTTAAAAAACATTCTGTAAAATTTCTATTTTTTATGCATATATTTTTAAATTTTTATAAATTAATATCTATATTTATATCTGTGGATATTATGATTTCACATTTAAATTTTAATTTTAGGCAATAAAATATATTTTTTTCTGAAAATTGATAACATGTTTGAATTAGAATTTATATTGCGGAAAATGACAATTTATCAAATCGAATTTAAGTTTATTTAAACGAACCAATTTAAAGTTAAAATATTTAGGAACGCCCTGTAAAATTTCTATTTTTTATAAATATTTTTTTTTTTGTAATTCCTATATTTATGTATATATTCATAGCTTTACACAGTTATAATTTCATTTTTGGCAATAATATAAATCTTTCCTGAAAAATTTGAATTTATTTTGTTATTATTATTTATTTATTATTGCAGAAAATGACAATTTATCGAAGCGAATTTAAGTTTATGTAAACGAACCAATTTAGAGTTAAAATTTCTATTTTTTATGCATATTTTTTTAAATTTTTATATTTATATATATATTTGTAAATATTATGAGTCCACGGTTATAGTTTCAATTTAGGCAATAAAATATATTTTTTCGTGAAACATATATATATAAATATATATATTTTTTGAATTAGAATTTATATTGTGGAAAATGACAATTTATCAAATCGAATTTAAGTTTATTTAAACGAACCAATTTAAAGTTAAAAATTTTAGAAAAGCCCTGTAAAATTTCTATTTTTTAGACATATTTTTTTTTTTTAAATATATATCTGTGATTTTTTTGTTGCCACATTTATTGTTTATTTTTAAGCTAGAGTATTTTGCACATTTGTATTTTTAACTGATTGTTTTACACTTCGTTTCTTGTTATGAGTTGCATTTTTGGCCCTGTCGCGTTGCATTCCATGCAGTTATTTTGTGTTTGGCTCGTTGGTTTTATTGGCTGCATCAGCAGTTGCCACAAAAAAACACACCCCCCGCACCGCCCGTTGACATCGCATCTGCATGCCCAGCCTTGACTGTCGCGGCTGCTATTTATATAGTTGGCAGCGTCGTCAACGTCGAGAGTCCATAACCAGAACAGCGAGAGTGTCTGCCTGGGGCGACGATGTCATTACCAGCCTGCGTTGCATGAATGTACGCCCCCCTCCCCCCCTCCCCACTCTCCTATGCACCTCGCATGTGCTCTGTACGTTGTACGTGGCCAGCACGGACAGCTTTAGCTTCATTCCGATTGTTAACAATTTTGCGGTGCATGGCCGTTGTCATTTATGATGTGTTACTGAACGGGTCACAGCTGTTGTTGTTGTTGTTGTTGCTGTTGTTGTTGTTGTTGTTGGTGTTGACTCGCTGACTGGGTGTAGCGTGTGCTATCATTAAGTGTCGAAAATTTCATCAAACACTTCAAAGCGGACCACGTGCTGCTGCCACTGCCGTTGCTGCCACTGCTGCTGCCGTTGCTGCCACTGCCACTGCTGCTGTTTGATAGTCCATCCTTGTCTCACTTTGGTTCACCCTAGCCACGCCCCGTTTCAGTTTATGATTCTATTATTTTCACAGCAAATAAAAGAGAAACTGCGTATCATGGCCAAGTGCTAAATGGGCGCCAGGGAAAATTGCAAAAATGTTCTTACTTCTTGAGGGGGATTCTTCTGCTTCTTCTACTTTTTTTTTTTTTTATTTTTTTTTTGCCCAGAAAGGTGCAAGCTTTGTGGAGTTGCGGGCCGGGCCAGGGGGCAGGCGTGGCAGCTGAGCACGTAAAAAGCGTTGAACTGGAACGTTGTGGGCAACAGCTGCAAGCAAGTGTGTGTTGTTGTTGATGATGGTGTGTGTGTGTGTGTGTGTGCGTAAGGCCAAGGAAAAACGAATTTTCAAGCGAACGGAAACTTTGCGCCATGAATCAAAGTTTAGTGTAGCATACTTTTTAGGTGCGATTTATATATTTCAAAATAAAATAAATGAAGGGCGTTCTCGTTTGCTGCCTCCGAAGCTGAAAAGACAAAGCAGCTATGACTTGATTGGGTGAAGGGGGGGGAGAGAAGAGAGTAAAAGAAACAGGAACTAAATTGCTACATTAAGGACTGTGGCTGGTACTGTGGGGGGGGAGGCAGGCGGGATGCTGTGGGTGTTTGATTTAACTTTGGGTTTTTTTTTGGTGCAAATTCAAATTCTCTGTTTTATTTCAGCGCTCAGGAAATGCAAAAATTTACACTTGGTTAGCTGATTGATGAATGCATAAATGAAGCGTACACATGCGTTTTAGCCAACAAGCGGATGTGTATGCCGGGCGGGGGTGAGGGGATACAATTTCTTACCCTTGCAAGTAGAGCAACTTTGGAGCAGGTAGAAAAATAACATGTGAATTTCGCAACTCGATTTGATTTCGATTTTGGATTCACAGCTTTCGTTTCACATCATTTGTTCTCTTATTGTTATGTGGGAAATATGTAAATGTGATTTTTAACTAAAAAAAAAAATTCTACTTTGCATTCGGTTGCGCTCCGTTTAGACCGATTTAACAAATTAACGTTATTTATTTGACAATGATTTGGGACCGTCTAATGCGTCGTATAAGTAATGCGAGGGCTTTGCCCTCTGACTGCGGTGGCTGTGCTTAATTAGCCAAAGAGAGAGTGGGGACACAGCGGGGAAGGGTACGCGTATATCTGGCATGATTTGTAAACACAATTTGGTTAGCAAGCCATGAACATAAAGTCAAATTTATGGCAACTGAGATTTGCCAGTTGAATATGCGCTAGAAAAATGACCAACAGAAACGACAACGACGACAACGATTGAAATGGTGAATAATCTGCGCGGGTTATGGTTATGTGTCCTGTTTATATTGTGTGTCCTGCCAGACAACGAAATATGCCAAAAATGAGACAAAATTACTTTTAATATGCGAACAGGCAACAAGCCAACAAGCCGAGAAACGAGAACTGAGAACTGAGAACCGAGAACCGAGAACCGAGACCACAAGGCCAGTAGCCCCTTTTGAGAGCTGAGGTCTCCTGGGCCACGACTGACAGTACGAGATAAATAGAATATATGGAAAGCCAGCAAGTGGCAGCCCATGGCAACGCCTCGTTGCATATTTGTACACTCTTCAAAAAAAAATATAATAATTCCGTCTACATATCAAAGCTAATTGAAATTCATTCATATTTTATTATGCCTAAGTTCTTCGCATACAAAACTTAAATCGAAAAATTTTGCAACTACTTCAATCATTTTCTACGTATTTTGCATTTATGGCAAATATTATTTTGCATTTGCGTAAACTTTATTTAATAGTTTTTGTATTTGCTAAAAAGTCTTTGCAAAGTTGCTCAAATTCAAGTGCAGAGTTTTTTTTTTTCTTGAAGTGTACATTCATGTGTTGATATTTTAGATAGTTGGTTGGGCGGCAGACGACAACATAATTTCGTAATTAATTTACCAAAACACGAATGTAATTTAATAAAATTGCGCATACGCCGCGTCGCACGGACGAACAGCAGCAGCTAAACAGCTACCCGTTCATTGTGGCACAGCATCTTCATTTCCTGGGAAAACATTTAAGTAATTTATGCAGGGCCTTAGACAATTTGCTTCGTTGGCGAGGATGCTGCCAGCTCCTCCTCCTACTGCTCCTCCTCCCCCTCCCAGCACTCCTTCTGCGTCGTCTTTATCATAGTCAATGCGTACTGCTTTCCTATATTATTCGGCTCGCTGGGGGGAAATGGCAAAAGTAAGCGACGATTATTTATGGTCTATTTTTGAGCATGCCACTAATTATGTTGGCATTTGAGCCACAGCATCCTTGGCAACGTTTCCAATTACTTGACGAAAATAAATCAGTTGCGCCAAATGGGTGTGGGTTACAAATCCATTGGCAAATCAGTCAGACCAAGTTTCAGCGTGCTCCGCAATATCATTTTTCCCTTAAGCTATTTTTGAATGTCCCAATGGGAAATTATTAACCAGGTGGACAGAAATCGCTTAGTTTTTTGAGGTGTCTTGATTTGCTTTCCTTTTTCTAAAGGTTGTACACAGATTGGGAGTATTTCAAATATCAGTAAATTTAGTTTTAACAGAAGTCTAATCATCCATGTCACCCTCTCTGATCCGACTCCACATTTGAGTAATCAGGTTAAAAACCAAAAACAAAACCCACTTTTAGTTTTTACATTAATTATTTTTTAAGTAATCTGTTTAAAACCAAAAGCCAAACTCACTTTCAGTTTTTACATTAATTATTTTTATAAAGCTAACGCATTTTTTTTTTTAACTAAAAACCACTTTTTGGTCATGTCATGTTTTTTTTTTCCTGATCCATTGTCAACAATGTGTACAATTCATAACTGCCACGATTTGTTGGCTTTACAATGCCTGCTGGCGTTTAAATCAATTGCCTCAATTTTATAATATTTCTGCTGGGAATTATTACGAGTGGGCAGCAATCCCAACTGGCACCCCACCCCCACTGCCGCCACCCCCACAAGGACCATCAAAAGCGACGCTGCCGTTTTGTTGACATTTCCGTCGCCGCTTCCGCTAAAAGTTTGTTTTTTTTTTTGCGGTCTATCCTCCATCATCCCTAAATCTGAGAGTTACACCCCGCGCGCACCAACCGCAATCCGCGTTTTTTGGCCATCCATTGCCACTTCACGGCCCATATGGCGTTACTCGTTGTGTCCTTGGCAGCCACGTAAAAAGGATTTGGGGCAACGCATTTCGCATGCCTAAATGCCAAAAGACGTCGCATAAACATGGCAAGCCACGCCCCTTCCTGCCACTTTTCCACACCCTACTCCCCCGCTGTCCAACCACCCTTCGGTCCAATAACGTCTTTGAATTACATTCCAGTAACAGAGCTGCAAAAAAAAAAAAAAAATGTATATAAGAAAAAACCGCGCAGCGCAGCAAAAAATAAGAAAAAAAAAATGTATTTTTTTTTTTGTTTGCCTGTTCCTTTGCGGTTTTCTTTTTCGCTTCGGGTTGTGTGCGCATTTGGCGGTTTTTATGAAAAATTACCATGTTTTCTTCGCACTCATTCGCAGCTCTCCTCCCCCTCACCCCTCCTCTGCGACGCAGACAAAGTGATGGTCTCGCTTGGCATTTCATTTTTTCCTTCTTGTTCTTTCACTTCCTCTTTGCCTCTCTTTATTTTTGTGTGCTGATTTTCTGTTGCTGCCTGGCAATTTTGGCATTTGACTTTTTTACGTCAGGCACTTGAGACGCGTCGGGGAGGCGGGGTGTCTGCACTGGCTTGGGTGCCAGTCAACCAGTGCGCCACACACACTTCCTCTAATGATGCCACTTATGTCGTGACGAAATTATTTATATATATTTATACATTTTTTTCAAATACCCTACAGGAATTCGCACTCGAGTTTAGTACTTAAAATTTATAATTATAAAATGTTTATTGCAATTTGTTATATTATATTATGAAATAAAAATCAAAAAAAAAAATCTGAAATAGTTGAATTTTTAGTTCTTTGAGCAATATGGAATTTTCAAGAAAGGCAGCTAAAAAAAAATTCTTGGATAATTTTTAATCAGTCTCCATAAATATAATATCATATATATAATATCATCAATCAAATACCGTCATACCCTTATCATCAATCCATATATATATATATTCCATAATATATTTTACTTATATCTATTTTTATATATAGTAAATATATCATTAAAAAATAAAATCACAACAAATCTATAAAAGATTTATTCCTAATTATTGCCTTACTTCGATTTCGGGACATAGTTTCAATTTTTTATATTATAAAACATTTTTTAAATAAAAGTAAATAAAAGAATCTAAAAATATTAATACAAATCTACATTTTCATATAAAATTAGAGGGTATTCCAAAGGCGATTCGCATTCCATGTTTTTTATGATTTCCTGTGCTTTTTCTTTTGTGGCTCTGTTTTGTGTGCGTTTAGGCCGTTTTAGCTACCAATCCATTCCAAGACGGAATTGCGTGCAAAAATTGGGAACTGCTAATTGGCAGCACATAATTTACGTGCTTATGCCAATTTTCGTTTTCCTCTTCTCAATTCTTTGGTGCTATTTCTGGTCGAGTTTGTGTGGCTAAAAATGTGCCGGCCGACTTTAAATATGAACGGGGGGCGGGGCACAAATGGCGGGAGCCATGTGTGAGCCAGTAAATGCAATTACGTTTACTGGACTGCAGCACCACTCACAAATGGCCAGGAGGCACTTACAGATTTGATTTACTGCTTCCGTGCTTCATCGAGCTGGGTTTTTGTGCGCCCGAGGTGACCCGTTCTCAGGTCATCTCATCGACAACCAGGGTTAGAGTTAAGGGCTGGGCAAGGGTTTTGCAACTACTGCAACTACTCAATAAAACTCATTAGTAGCGTTTCGTCCCTGACGCCGACCTGGCTGCTGCTCCTGATGCTCTCCATGCTCTCTATCCATAGCCTGGTTGGCAATTATCACCAGCATGGTCCCTATTGACTTTGGCAATTGATTGCAGCCGTTGGAGCCGCGAGCGTCGCCATTGTCGCCAACATCGAGTGCTGCCAGCGACAGCATCAAAAGTGCCGATAAAAATTTATAGCAAACTGATTTGAAAGTCAATTATCCTGTGCTCCCAACTAGGAAGGAGCCGGCGTCAACTATTCCACGCAGACGACGCTCAACGGCGTGCAAATGGGTTTTTCATGCAAACTACGACAGAGCATACTCCTGCTCCTCCTCCTACATTTCCTCCCTCCCCATCCTCCTATCCACTTCAGAGCGCACCTTTTTATGTTTTAGATATTTACGTTTAGTTTTTGCTCTCAGCTGCAGGCAGGCCCAGCCCAGGCGCCAGCAACCGGATATGATGCCACGTAAAAACTGTTGCCAGTTTGTGCTCAGACACCCTCAGCTGGTGAAGGACTTTCGTCCACCTGGCGTTGCTAATGAAGACAGTTCTTCATTTGTCGATCGTTGGTTGCAGTCATTAAGGGAGCACCCTTCCATTTCTGTTCCGGCTGCTTATGTGCCTTTACCCCCCCCCCACCACCCCCTCCGCATCTGTCTTACTGTTTATGTAGTTTTTCCGAGTCGATTGCTGTTCGAGTGTTGTCTCGTCTGGTGATGTCCTGAGGATGTGTCGCGACTAATGTCGAGTGGGGATTTCGTGCCCCTCTCCTACTCTCTCTCTTTCTCATCCTCTTTCTCTCGTGTCTCTGCATTTGTGTGCAGTTAATGAGTTTAATGGCGGACATCAAATTTGAATTGCTAATGCAGAACGCTCATGAAAACGGAAATGGAATACGAATGTAAAAGCAATAGACAGACGGACAGACAGAAGGACGGCCAATAAGTAGGGGCGTCCAAGTACTCATTAATTTTGTCATGTTGTCCACGCAATGTTTTTTCAATTAAAGAGAATACGAACAACACATGAAAATTGTGTCTACTAATTACCATTAAGCCAGCTGCCAGAAACTTTAATATTCCCATGTTTTTTTTAAGAGTAGTCAAAGAATTTTTGAACAGTGACGAAAATTAAATTCTGGTTGCTGCATTGACTAAGTTGTGAAATCGTTACAAAAATCTTAGCATACTTTTAGGGCGCGAGAAAAAAAACGCTTTAACGGCTCGTTTAATTTAAAATAATTACGAATCCAATAAATTATTAAATTAATTAATTATTAAAAGTAATTAAGAACTTACTGCTAAGGAAGTTATGTAAAATTTTAAATATAAATAAAAGTTTGGTTTTTTGTATAATATTTTGAGTAATTACATTTATAAATAATGAAAATTTTGCTATAAGAACCAAAAAATCTCAAAAATTATCAAACTAAATTCAAGCCATATTATAACAGCTAAGAACAAAACCAAACAAAGTTGCGCCGATGGGGCATCAAACTGTCCGTGAGGCAAGGGTTTGTTTGAGCAGCTTAACGGCTTCACCTGGACGAATCTCTAGCGATTTGACAGCTGTCAAGTGAGGGGGTCCATCATCAAAGATATCAATTTAATGCCTGCTATAACATAGAGATGAAGAGGTATCCATATGGTGGAGTCAGTCAAGCAGTCAATTGAAATAACCGTTTAGTTAAGCCTAGTAAAATCAAGATATTTATAAATCAATTTTGGGCTGTGGCATTCGCTCGATTTTGTTGTTGTTGTTTGACCCAAAACTGAAAACCCACAATTTCATTTCATTGAGCCTTGATAGGAGCTGATTTTTATCTAAAGCGCGAACTGACCATTTGCTCCCCTTGCATGAGCTCCATGATAGCCACTGTGGCCATTGTTGTTACAATTCCATACCCTTAAGTGACCACATTTATGGTTTTTGTTGCGGCTAATGTTGGCGGCCAGTGGACAAATATTGCAGGTAATTTTTGCGATACACATCTCACAAATGACAAGGGGGGGTGGGGTGGCAGGAACTGTGGAGTATTGGACAACGGAGAGCACAAATAATTTAAATTAAATTTGAAGTAATGTTATTGTTAGCATTACCGGCAATGTTATTGTTATTGTTATTGTTATTGTTATCATTTTTTTTTTTTTGTTGCGTGGGCCAAGCAGCAACTTTACTTTATTGTTTTTCCATTTTCTGTCATTGCGAATTGTTGGCCAAGCAGCTCTTGGCCAAGCTGCTTGCTACAAGTACGGTTTAGTGCTCTATCTCATTCCCGTTATTTTTCATTCTCTTTCTTTTCCGGCGCTGTCGCTATTGATGGTAATTTATGCGCTTGATTTATGATCTGTTGCATAGTTTTAGGCGCATTCATCAAAGCGCGGGAGGCGAGTTTTAAACGTTTGTTGTTGTTGCTGCTGATGTCTTTGGGGTATCATAAAATTAAATTAAATACACAAATTATTTTCATTTTAATTTTCATTAAATGTTTATGGCCCCCACCCCCCGCACATTTCGTTGCTGTTGTTATCTCGGCGGGCTTGTGTTGTGTCTGTTTTTTTTTTTCGTGCCGCCGCAATTACGACAAACAAATAACAAGCAGCAACAACAAAGACAGCAGCAGTGGCAGCAACAGTAGCAGCAGCAGTGGCAGCAACAGCAACAGCAGCAGTGGCAGCAGCAATAATAATGTCACAGGTAAAATTGCTGCGCGACAACAAAATTTATGGTTCCATTTTGCTTGGGTCACTGAACAGAATAAAAAAAATATAAAAAAAAACTGCGCAAATATTTAACGATTTGTGTAATTTTCTTGTTGCTACAAATAGCCGACATATGTTTTTTAAATACAGCAACAATAACATCAACAACAACAAACATACACATAACAATAACAATTTAATGGGCTTTAACAAGTTAATCCTCAGCAACGGCAAATGATGTGCTCCCAAATCTCGAGCTGCATTCCAAGCTGCAATTTAATGTTTTATATTTATGTGCAATCACATTATATATATACATAAGTACGGTAAATAAGTATGTAAGGCTATATATATATATATCTGATGCTGATTCGGCTTAATTAAGCCACTAGCATCCGCCAGGCCTCATTTCCATGTCCATGTCCATTTGGTATGAACATGTGTTGGCCATAATCGGCTCATCCATGGCTGCCCCTGGCTGTGGCACCGTTTCGCATGGCCCATCGATTCGGTGCCCCATTTCATGGCCATGTGCCATGTTAAGTATTATTGCATTTTGTTTATGTTTGTTACGTCTGCTGTTGCTGCTACTGCTGCTGCTGTTGTTGCTGCCACATGTGGTTGTGGTTGTTGTTGCACTTAACTGCCTGGCTAATTGAGCGCCCAATTGCAATTGCATTCTATCTGTGCGCGCTCCCTCCCTCTCTTTCTATCTCTATCTCTATCTATGTCTGTCTCTTTCATTGTGTGAAATATGCTGTTTTATATGTGTCATTATTCAAATTACATGTTATCGATTTTTCTATAATTTGTTTTTATTATATACCATTAATATTAAATTCTTCTATGAAGCTAACAAAACTGATTTTATTTATAATAAAAAAGCAGCAAAAATCTTAGTGGATGCTGCTTGTTTAATTCGAGTAATTATTATGTCTTTTACCGGGAAATTTACTCAACACAATTAAGATTTAAATTTACTATAATTATTTTCAAAAAGTAAGAAAAATAAAAGAAATCCAGCAAAAGCACTAAAATTACGAATGACATCACTTTAGGTACTAGGAAAAATTATTGTTTTTCTTTATTCAAAACTAATTTGATTTACGAGTTTTAATTTTATTTTGGCAGTTGTTTAAGTTGAGTATTTAAATTTCTTAATATTTTTAAAATGTGTTTAATTTTTGTATCAACACGAATAATAAATTTTACCACTATTATCGCAGATTCATTAAAAGTTGTATTTTGTCAAAAAATTAACATTCACAAGCGAAAATGTTACAACCATTTCTGTTGACTTAATAATTAAAATTTGCTACAAATAAAATAAGTAACAAATCATTTGCAAACATAAAATGAAATGTATAAAATATATTTATAATTTTATATTTGCTGCTTGTTTAAATCGAGTAATTATTATGTCTGTTCCAGGGAAATTTAGCCAACACAATTAAGACTTAAATTTACCGTAATTATTTTCAAAAAGTAGGAAAAAGAAAAGAGATTCTGAAAAGCACTAAAATTTCTACCGTCCTCCGCTTGAGCCAAATTACAAATGCCATTTCAAAGCGGATGCTCATATACAAAAATGCTAAAAATATGCAAGTGGCAACAAAACCAAACACACATGTACACACATACACACATACATATATACACACATACATATAGACATAGAGAAGTAGAATTGCATTCTGGCCATGAAGTGGCAGAAAATTTTCACTAGCACTTAAGTTATACAACATTCAAAGATGTTCTTTGTCCGCGACAGACAACGGCCATAAATTTTGCGACCTAAAGCCAACTATAGAAATGCCATAGGCCTTCTGGGCATTGTGGGTGTGTGTGTGGGGGGGGGGGGGGGGGGTGTAAATTGAGGCAGATATTTGGCCTGCTTCAGTTTGGTTGGCGGATGCCAGCCAACGTCTTCAGCAATGTTTTTGGCACATGTTCAACTAATAATTTGCCGTGTGCTCGCAACTAGAAGGAGCCGAGCCAGAAACCAGGACACATTCAGCAGCCGAGTCCTGTTAGGCAATTCAAGCTATAACAAGCGCATTCTTATGCCATCTTGGCCAATGTGAAATGGCTGAAATGAGCATATTAACTTGCTATAAATTTGTGACCTCTCCAAATGCGAGAATGACAGACACTCGAAGGCGAACTGCCACTGCTGGACTTATGGAGTGAATATTAAGGATGCAATTGAAATGTAGATTTTGAACTCATATTTGTGTGAAAAGAGATTTAAGAGTAGGTCAGGTGCATTCAAAATTATTTTTTAATATTTTAACAATGCTTTAAGTTTGTTGAAAGAGAAGAATTAATATGTATAGAAAGGACTTTAATATGTTTGAAAGAAATTCGGACCTGAGTAAATTATTGTCTAAGGTATGACAATTTAAATTTTAAAAACAAAAACTTAAGGCGTTCATTTCTCAACTAAAAAAAAAAATAACTAAAAACGTCAATTTCTCTAATTGGTGAAAATAAACGCATTTCATCTTTTAATGCAGAATTAATAAGTATAGAAAGGAATTCAAATTGTTGAAAGAAATTCGGACCTGAGTAAATTATTATAAATTATTGCCGAAGGTATGACAATTTAAATTTGAAACAAAAACTTAAAGCGTTCATTTCTCAATTAAAAAAAAAATACTAAAAACGTAAATTTCTTTAATTGGTAAAAACGCGTTTTAACTTTTAGTGCAGAATTAATATGTATAGAAAGGAATTCAAATTGATGAAAGAAATTCGGACCTATTCCAAAAATTTAATTTTAATTATGCTTTGACATCTGCAGCATTAAAGGCAAATTCAACACTAGTTTTTTAATACATTTCTGAAAAATTGAATAATTTAATTTAATTTATATATATTTTATATAGATTACATATTTTACTACAACAAATTCGTTAGTTGCGTAAATAATCACATGAAATCTTATGCAATGTTAATGAATATTCAGTTATTTTTTTTTTAATTTGGCAGCAATTTACCTTTTTTTTTTGGGTATTATTTTACTGCCGAATAAAGGCAGCTAAATTTATTTTGATACATTGCTAGGTTTTTGTGTGGCACGTTCGTGTAGACTTTTTTTGTTGGTCTTGGCTTGTAGCACACTTTTTTTATTTGTGGGTGTTGCGCGGCATCTGTTTGGCATTGCGAGTAGCGAAAAACAACAATTGCATATTGGTTAGAAGCGAGAAGTGCTGCCCTCAAAGGGCATTTGGCTGACAGGCCGCAAAACATTTCACTTGCAAATGTAAAACGGTTGCCAAGATCCAACTTCTGTTGCAGCTGTTATGTGTGTATGTGTGTGTTCGTTCAAATTCAATGAAAATGTAGGCAAAAACCAACAAAAAAAAAAACAAACATGTTTTAAGGGAAAACAGAAACCAAGCCGCCAAAAAGCAAAAAAAAAAAAAAAAAAAATAAGCGAAATGGCCGCCAAGATTTATGGCAAGTTTTGCACGCTTTTCATGTGTGAAAATCATTTGGCGGCAGGCGAAAAGAATGGCAGGAAAATAGATCGGGTTGTGGGTTAAGTGCTGGCTGCCTAAGGCAGCCATGGAGTCGAGTTTATTTGAAAATAATACTGCATTATTTATGGTTGAGGCGGAGGCACAGGCTCGACTTCCACAGCAGCAGCACACAAAGGGAATCTCAGGGCGGACGAGGCGACAGACAATGCACACCAAAGATGCAGTCAGCGTCCTGCTGGTCCTACTGGTCCTGGCCAGCAATGTGTGCGGCGGTCGCGGCATCCTCGGCAGCTGGATATATTCAATTTTTGTTTCGTTCATTTTCTCATTTTCACTGTTTGCGGTGCGGCAGCCGCACGAAAACAATCAACTCCACCAAACTGAGCCCGACACGGCAGAGGCAACCAGAGAGAGAGATATATACAGAGAGAGAGAGAGGAGGTAGAGAGAGAGCCAACCATAGATAGGACACAGTTGTGGGATGCAATAAATGCAGACACAATACCACCGATGGCAGTGTTTGCTCTGCCATCGTCTCGATTGTTGCATGTAAATGCGGCATGTGTCGCACTTGACGCCAGCAACATTGTGGCAACAAGTCAGCTGAGTAAGCAATGCCTTACACGCAATCGCTATTGTCCACACACAGAAATACACTCAGCGAAATGCTCATTACTCAATCATTGTTATTATCATTGCTGAAATTACGAATGACATCAATTTTGGTGCTAGGAAAAATTATTGTTTTTTTTTATTTAAAACTAATTTGATTTAGAAAGTTTAATTTTATTTTGGCAGTTGTTAAAATTGAGTATTTAAAATTTTACATATTTTTAAAATTCGTTTTCTACATCTGTCTAATTTTTTTTTTATCAATATCAATTGCACAGTCAAACCAGTAATGAATTTTATCACTTTTATCACAGTTTCAATAAAAATTTTATTTTGTCAAATAATTAACAGCAAATCAATGAGAACTTTTATTTTACATTTACAAGCGAAAATGTTACAAGCATTTCGGTTGAATTAATAATCAGAATGTGCTGCAAATAAAAAGAATAAAATATTATTTTCAAAAATAAAATACAATATATAAAATATATATTTATAATTTAAAATTTCTACTTTGCTCAAATTAAACATTGTACTTATGTTTTTATGTATTTATGTTTTAGCTGGGACGCACAAACACGAATTCTTTGGAAAATTAATTAAAGTCTGTTTGTCTCGCAGTGCTTGAATTTACCATTGCAATTGAATGAGTTAACAATTAATAAGTAAATTCTGGTCTCGCCGGACAAATTGTGCAGATAAATCGAAGCGAGAAACAAAGCAAGCAAAAGCACATGAGGCGTATGAGTAACACAAGCGGAGCCAAAGGCGAACAGCTGACGCTCCTTATGCTCGCCAATCTTATTAATGCGTGCCACGAAACAGGCAACAACAACAACAACAACAAAAACAATAGCAACAATAGCAACAATAATAACAATAACACCAAACGACAGGCAGACAAAGAACAGAAACAGCTGGCACTGTGGAAACAGTCGCTGGGAAGGATCAGCGTAGCCACTGCGAATTCATTTCCGACTATTGTTTTATTCCTATGCGTATGTGTGTGGAGCAGAAGCAGAAGCAGGAGCAGAAGCAGTAGCAGAAACAGCAGGTGTTTATGTTTGTGCTTTTAATTAAAAGCAATTTACAATTTTCCTTCATTTGCCTCGTGCCTCAAATGGAAATCACTGCAACACTTAAAGCACTACCACTCCAGAGTGCGGCATCTATAGCTGTAGCCAAGTCTTGGCTCGTGGGTTGAAGTCAGCTTCGGTATGCGAGGCCAGACCGGGCCAGACCAGCAGCTGTCGTGGTCTATCTATCGTCCTATTATCTGGCCCTGCCTGGCCTGGCCTGGCCTGGGTGCGTACCTGATGAATGCGCTGCAATTAGTGGCCTCAGATTGCACATTTAGAGCATTGGAGTTCATTGGTGCGTCTGTTTGTGTATCCCAACTATGCCCAGATATTGGTGGCAGATGAGCTACCATTTGCCATAATGACTAACCTAATGGTGTAAGAAAGTGAAGGAGCTCTGAACATCAATAAGTAACCTGGCCAAATGGCAAACGACCCAAATATATATATGGCACAGATAATGTGAACCGAGTTATGCGATGTCCACTTAAAGTGTCAACATATATGTATAAAATGATAGCCAATAAATATATATATATATATATATATGTATATTTATATATATACAGCAGCTCAACACATAATTATTGTCTAGAAAAAAGCTTATTTCCAAACGTCTCAAAGCACTAAAAACTAGCTTTTATTATTTATAAAAATATGTATTTTATTAGAGTACATTTTTGGTATTTTTATAAAATATAATAAAATATAAAAATATGTAATTTATTAGAGTGTTTTTAGTATTTTTAAAAAATATAATAAAATATAAAAATATGTATTTTATTTGAGTACTTTTAGTATTTTTATAAAATATAATAATATATAAAAATATGTATTTTATTTGAGTACTTTTAGTATTTTTTATCGATTTAAAAAAGATTTCAGCAAAGTGTTGCAAAGAAAGTGAAACACATTTTTAGAAATAAAAATCTATAAAAAATACAACTAACATAAATAAATTAATACCAAAAAAAATGAAATTGCAAATATACTCGAAAAAAAATAAACCTAATAAGGAACATTAATTAAATGATCAACTTTTAATTATTATCTGTCGAAAAAGATTTTGCTTGACTCGATAAGAAATTTGTGCAGATTTTTCCGGCTCAAGTTTCCACTGCAAATTTTGAGGCAGGAATCAATGACAGCTTCTATTTGGCTTACCTGTCTTTACAGCTGGGGCACCTCCCCTCCCCCCAGCTTATGCAGCTGTTCCTTTTGTTTTACGCTCATTTTCCGGGTCTCCCAAACCAATACGTTGGGTAAATCTCTAGCTGTGATTTTATGTGCTGTTTTCGGTTTTGGTATCCGCAAATTTATTTGCCTGCAGTGCAGAAGCAAAGCCAAAAACTTTTCCTGTGGCCAGCCATTTGGCGCCGAGGCAAGGTGACTGTGTTTGTCTCTGTGTGTGTGTGTGTGTGTGTTTTTGTGTGTATGGCAATCTGACAGCCTCAAGTCCATGCCAGGCGCCGTCTGTCCTTGTGCCACCCCTTTAGCTCGTTTGGCGCGTTCGTTCGCCTTTGCCACACATGCACACAATCACACACACACACACACACACACTCAAACACGCAGCATTTATGCGACGTGCAACAAATTTTAATGCGTTTCTCGCCAAAAAATTTTAAAAAATGTGCGGCACAAGTTGGAATGACAAGAACAACAACAAAAGTAGCACAAAAACTGACTGTCATTTGCCATGCTGCTTGTGAGTGCCTCAGTTCTGTGCGGATTCCAGGAGCTGGTTATGATGCCCCAGCATTGGCAACTGTTGCCCAGAATTCACAGCCAACAAAAGCGTCACGTAGCTGGTAAATCGCACGTTTCACTTGTATGTGTGTGTGCGTGTGTGTGTGTGAGTGTGTGTGTGTGTTATGTGGTATGTAATGGGGGTATTTTGCAATGTGTGGCAGTGTCAAGATTTTAGTCTCTAACAGCAGCCGGCATCAATTCGATTTGTCTCACATCGCAAACTTATTTCGAATCGTTTTGTCTAAGTTTTGATTGAACTAATCTTCAAAACTGAACAAGCTGATGCTAAGTAAATCCAAATGTGTCAAATGTTTAAGCTTTTGGAAAAAAAATTGTGTTTAATTTTTGAAAACTAATTAATAAAAACATACAAAATATAAAAAAAATTAAAAATGAAATTTAATGAAACTATTAAATTAAAACGTGCAACTTTGAGCAACACAGCAACATTTTTAAAATATAAAAAAATTAAAAATGAAATTTAATAAAACTATCAAATTAAAACGTGCAACATTTTTCAGCTCACAAAACGCCAAAAAAAAAAGTTTGATTACACATGTGAAATGTGTGTGGCAGGACATTGCCAGCCAGCCAATGAAGGGGTGCTAAGCGTCGCCTTAGTCCTGCTCCTGGTGAGCAATTGTTCGCTGTTGGCTGCTCCTTGATTGCAGTTTCGATTCGTTACGCAAGACGCGCGCAGTTAGTTTATGTAATATGAATAAGCTGCCGCTGCAAACATGCATAAAACAACAAACAAACAAAGCGTCGCAGCAGCAGCAACATACCAACATGCATACGTACACACACACACACACACACAGTCACACACACACATACATATATAGTGATGACTTCAACTCAACCGACTGCAATTGCATAACAAACAGTTGCCTGTTGTTACGACAAATATGCAACGCATGCAAATGACTGACTTACGGTCAGAAAGAGATAGCAACTTTTGTAGAGCAAGACGAAGCATACAAATGGTGATGGGCAAGGGGTTGGGCATGGGTATGGAACGGCGACTGCTGCTCCTCGTGCTCGTGTAGCACAGCAGCGCACACTGCACACTTCAAAAAGTCGATCTCTTATTTATTTAGTTAAATTAAAAAATGCATCTTTTATCAGTTATAAAAGCATAAAAAATTGTTGATTTAAAAAATGTTGCTTATTATATATAAATATATTTAAATATTAAATATAAATCTGATCCTATTTGTAGCCAAGTACGTAAACAACTATAGATAACTTTGTAATATATAAAAAAAATTATTAATATCTATTTTTAATCAATAAATTTTATGTCTATAAAATTATACAATTTTTAAATATTTATTATCGATTTTTATTTAAAAGAAATTATATAAAATCGGTAGGAGTTTTGAATTAGCGTACTTGTATTAAAAATATTTAAATTTGTAGTTCTCTCTGTGAAAAAATATATTTGTGTAATTAATTATTTATATTTTCTGAAAGATTTTGTAAATTTTTCAAATTTTCACAACTGGAATCAATATAAATATACCAAAGTAGGTAAACAAATATAAATAATATGGTAATATTTCCGTTCATAAAAAAAATTATTAATACCTATTGTTAAACAATAAATTTTATGTCTATAAAATTATAAAATTTTATTAATATTTACTATCGATTATTATTTGAAAAAAATTAAAAAAAAAAAAAAAAAATTATATAAAATCGACGTGAGTTTTGGAATAAGCGTAATACTTGTATTAAAAATATTAAAATTTGTAGTTCTCTCTGTGAAAAAAAATATATTTGTGTAATATATTATTTATATTTTGAGAAAAATTTTAATTCGATTTAAATATGGATTTGCCACAACTGGAATCACTGTGCAGTGGCTGCTGCATGTTTTTCAGCAGCGTCGTCGCCACATTCCGATAAAATGCAAATCCGGGATTACTTTGTCGTTTTGCTTCGAGAGTTGCCCTAGTCGCAGCACAACTTCCCTGCCCTTGCCACTGCTCCTGCCTCTGTCCCTCCCCCCTTCACCACCCGCACCCCCTCGATCTTGTACGTCTGTGCTGCACATGCACGGCAGCGCATTCGTATGCAATTCGTTTTGCCACAATTGATCCTTTTCATGTCGCTAGGATATAAGTACATATGCGAAATTGCATATCTTTGTCGCTGCCACTGCTGTTGCTGCTGTTGCTCCTTTTAGTCAAGTCCGCGCCCTTGGTCTCCAGTGGGAGAGGGGGCAGCAGCACGCTAGGGGAAATCGCGTGCATTGTGGAGCAAAGCAAACGATGCGACGCAGTTGGCGTTTCTCTATTTTTTTTTTCTATTTTTTTTTTCTCCATTTTTTTTGTGGTTTGACACGGTAGCTTCGTTTGCATTGTTTGGCCCAAATATTAAAATGCTTGACTTACAAATTTAATGGTGCAATAATGGCGCGCACGCCGCATATCCGGCGCTGACTCTCCATTTTCATGCCACCTACCAACCAAGTCAGGGGCACGTAAAAATGCGACATGCAAAAACATGCACATAGAAAATGAATTGGGAACACTCAAGGAGCAGAGGTAACTGGAGGAGAGGTATCATAGTTGATTTTAAATTTAATAATATGTTTTTTTTTTTTGGCTAGTCGGCGACCTTTAATTTGGTGGCAGCTCAAAGTAGACTCGGTATTATTGGTTTATGGGCACAATAACTTAACATATTTTTCATAAAAACGTTCATGACTCTCATTTATAATTCGAATGTCCTGCTGTGCTCCACTCGGATTAACCAGCCGCCTGACTGGCCTGGCCTGGCATTGGCTTGGCTTGGCTTGGCCTGGCCAACACGCCCCACATTTACAGCTGCCAATGCCCTTGGCCATAAATTTCCTAACTGCTTAGGCGATCCTTTGTATGTGTGTTGTGTGTGTGTGTGTGTGTGTGTTTGGGTGTGTCGCCTGGCAAATAGCGAGGCGATTATTGTCATTAGTCTGCCATTATGTGCTGGCCATCAACTTCAGATGCTGTCAATGAGAACGACAACGACGTGAATGAGGCTCCAGGATGCGCCGTTGGCTAAATAGTGCTACGCTCGAGAGATTCTATAGACATTGATTGTGCTCTGTCCGAGCTGAAATTATTGTTGGAATTTGGGGCAACACACACACACACACACACACAACCACACACACGTGTGTGCAACAAAAGGCGACAACGGCGAGTGGCTGCTCGTGGTGCCACTGAAAGTGAGCTGCATCAACCCACAATTGGACTACAGTAATTGTAAAAGCCACCGCACGACACCGAATTGCGACAAATTGTGGCACTCCTCCACACCTCCCACTTGCTCCAATCGAGCGCACTACGTATTGTTATGGGTCAGCTATTGAAGTTTTGGAGTCTGGTCGGAGGAGCATTCATAAAGTGCATCCAGATACCCAACAGCTGCTTAGCGAAAGATTGGCGATTTATATTAAAATATACATAAGTTAAAATAAAATATATAAGAATGAAAAAAATAGTAGAATAAAAAACTTGGTTTATTTGACTGTAATTATATTTTATAATTCTATATGAAAAAAATATTTTAATTATCCCCAGGAGTTGGGGTTATTTCAAAATTTTTTTGTTGACTCTTTTACCCAAATTTCGTATGCGGAAAAATAAAATAGATATGAATTAAAATATCAGAATAATAATCTTGATTTATTTGACTGTCATTATATTTTATAATTTTATATGTAATAAATAATTTAATTATTCCCAGGAGTGTTGGGATTATTTTAAAATTATTATTGTTGACTTTTTTAACTCAATTTTGAGAGTGTTTCGTTTGCGGAAGAATAAAATAGATATGAATTAAAATATCAGAATAAAAAACTTGGTTTATTTGACTGTAATTATATTGTAATATGTAAATAATTAATAAATAAATAATTAAATTATCCCCACGTGTGTTGGGATAATCTCAAAATTGTTGTTGTTGACTTTTATAACTTAATTTTGGGAGTGTTTCGTAAGCGAAAAAATAAAATAGATAAGAATTAAAATATCAGAATAAAAAACTTGGTTTATTTGACTGTAATTATATTGTAATATGTAAATAATTAATAATTAGTAATAATAAATAATTAATAAATAAATAATTACATTATTTCAAAATTGCTGTTGTTGACTTTTTTAACTCAATTTTGGGAGGTTTTTTGTATGCCGAAAAATAAAATAGATATGAATTAAAATATTAGAATAATAAACTTGGTTTAATTGACTGTAATTATATTTTATAATTTTATATGAAATAAATAATTTAATTTTCCCCAGGGGATTCTTTCAAAATTGTTGTTGACTTTTTTAACTCAATTTTGGGAGTGTTTCATATGCGAAATTTATATCTCTCTCTCACTCTCTGTATCTCGCACTCTCTTCCTCTCTCACTCCCCCCTCTCTCCCCTCTCTCAACTGATTTGACATAATAGAAAACAAATATAATCCACGGAATTTCTGTTAATAATGGATCGATTATTTATATATGCAATTTTGTATTAAATAAAAATAAAACCAATTCCGTTTCCATTGAGAACAAGCAACTGTAATGAGAAATATGATTAATGCGCATCACACACACACGCACACTCGCACACACGCACATACACCCACACACACACAGATAGATTTGAATGTATGGAGTGTGTGTATGGTATATGAAGTTAACCACCACTAAATCCTGGTTAAGTGCTGTGCTAACTGACATCGCTTAATGCCAGCTGCAAGTAATTGCGCTTTAATTCGGCTCATTGCCATTTTTACAATCAATTATGCCACACGAAGAGTCTGTGGCATGGTCTGGTCTGGTCTGGTCTGGTCTCAGACGACGCTGCCTGACAAACATTTATATAAATTAGCATATGTCAATATTTGTGAAATTGAATTAACGCCACATATGTTTGAGTGTGTGGGTGTATGTGTGTGTATTGTATTACTCTGCCTAAGTTGTATTTGTAACTGAAACGACACACAGAGAGAAGAGGCGCTGCTTTGGTTTTGGCCAACTCCGCCCCATTTGTTATCATTAATTAAACGACAAGGCATTGAAATTTATTACACGCGTAGTTGAATATGCTACACACCTACAAAGTTGTGTGTGCGTGTGTGTGTATAGACAATGCCAGCAGAAGTTGTGCCTTGAAAACTTTGAGACATAAATTGAGGCAATTGTTAAAACTAAATCTCGCAACGAATGAAAATTTGCGTACTTTTGCCTCATGGCGAGTGGAGCACAAGTTGAACTGAGTTGAGTTGAGTTGAGAATTGTTATAGGAAAAACTCTGCCAAAGTAGTTGTGTGTGTGTGTGCGTGTGTGTGTAAGTTTGCGTATGCTGGTGTGCGTACTCATGCGTGATTCCCACAATCAAAAACTTAACTGTCTTACCATAATTGCGTGCACTTGTCTGTGAGTGTGTGTGTTGCTGTATTTAATGAAATTTTATTCAAGCATTTCAACTATACCGAGCCACTTGCTCCTCGAGATCGTCCTCTGGCCTTTGCTCTTTCCCTATGGCTACAGTCCCAGCCAGTTTCTGCTTTCATTTGCTGTGGTTTCCCCATTTCCCTCTACCACTCTTTCTCTCTGTATTTTTCCATTTACACTCGTCTGAAAAATATACATTTCTTAAATGTAGAAAACACTTGTGTTTAATCGCCATTTCCCGGAAAATCTACTTTAGAAAAAACATTTTTCACACATGCTCGAATGAAATCCATTAAATGATATTTAAAGTAACTTTCCTTGTGAGGAAAGTCCAATGGAAAAGTATTCCAAGTTTCCTTGAATTAGAAATGTTAGAAATTTACTTTCTAAGAAAGAGCATAATCTGTACTTGGGTATATGTATATTTCTCTGAGTGTAAACGATTTGAGGAGGAACTTATGTGTACCCGCCGCACACACACACACACACAGATTTCCATACGTCGCTACTGAATCCGACCTGCGGCGTGTGCCTGCCTCTTTTGCAACTGGCCGAGGTGTGCGGGTGCGAGTGTGCCCAGGTCGAGTTTTGTGTCTAGGTTAGGGGTTACGCTTACGTTTACGGTTATGTGGCGCGTTCGGGCGCAACTTTTGCAGCTCAATTAATAAAGCAAGTCGAGAGGAAGCTGCTAATTGTGTGTGCCAGCCAACTTCAGAAAAACTTAGCAGCCAAAATCTCAACGATGTCAACAGGCGACAACTCTACAGATTTGTTGTCATAGTTATTGTGGTTGTTCTTGTTGTTGTTGTTGTTGTTGTTTTTAGGAGCGTGACTGCGGAGGCAGCTGTTTATTTTGCGTCCGCTTTTTGTCGATTGCGGGTCACGTTGCCTCGATTTTCGGTACAGTTTATCGCGTTTACTGTCAAATAATGAAATTGTCTGCTGATTTATTTGTTGACAGCGCAGATGTTGCTTTTATTTTCAATTTTGATGCCCCACGCCAGAGTCCACATCCTTCTGCGGCACAACTACCCCCCTATCCGCTACCCACCCCCTTCAAATCCGTACACTGAGCCATTCATTCATCTGCCCACAACAATGCGATAACAACAAATCAATTCAACGCAAGCTGCCTCAACTAATAAAAGGGCCAGACATTGGCCTGGCCAAAATAGTAGCCATCTAGTTTGCCCATGTATCTGTGCCTGAATGCCCTCTAACTGTATTAGTGTCTGTCTGTGTGTGTATCTGTGTGTATTTGTGTGCTTGTGTGCGACTACTCGTGCCGCATAAAAACCAAAGAGCTTTGCAAAAATATTGCCATTGAAAACAAATAAAGCTGTTGACGATTTCATAAAAACATTTCGCAGCAGTGTCTGAGCAAATAAATGGGACGAACCAATGATGCAAAAAAAAAAAAGAAAAAAAGGAAAAACCAAAAAAAAAACAAACTAAATAATCAAAAGAAGTTCTTCAAACATTTTATAGTCAGAATTTGATTAGATTTCAATTTACAGTTGACTTTCAGTTGTTGTGAATGCATTGCGCATATTGTAAATAAATAAAAATATTAATAAAATCGTCGCATAATAAACTTAATAAATTGAAATTGCTACTTTGTTGTTAGTCATTTTTAATTATGCCCAGTTAATAAAATTTATGACTTTTCTGTATTTTCCTGCAGCCTTTTCAATTCGGATATGCTACGAATTTTCAGACAGTTTTTATTAAAAAAATTAAATAAACTTATTTGCAAGAATTTGTATTAATTAATTTCCCAGCATTTGCTATGTAAATCTTGTATTTATTTATTATGTTTTTTTTAAACTACTTTTTAATTTGTGAATATTATGCAGCGATTTATATATTGATTTTTTTTTTAAACGTTTGCCGTTGTGTAAATACCGAATATAAATAAATATTTAAATACGAGAGAAAAACTGAGATATTCCAGCAAGTTTTGCTGTATTCAAGCGAACGAATAAATGTTATTAAAACCTGAAGATTTCTTCACGTAGATAATTGCGTATGCAAATTTGAATTTAAATGGGTATTAAATCGCACAGAAAATGCAATAAGAGGAACAAGCACACAAAACGTAGTTTTCAACAGGAGAGAGAGTGAGACAGAGAGAGAGAGAGAGAGAGAGAGAGAGAGAGACAGAGAGAGAGAGAGAGAGCGAAAGTATTGTGAGCAGAAGAGAGACAGCAATTTTGCTCATATGCATGAATATGTGTGTATATTTATGCATTTACTTATGCATGTGAGCGTGCTTTAAAGTATGTTATATATATATAAATTTATATATATATATGTATGTATATATGTGTGTATATATATATTGATGTATGTGCGTCTAGGGCAGAGGATTAAACGCATGCTTTGCTGTGCATAATTGTTGCATAATGAAGTGAAGGATATGAAAGATATGCTGCCAAGCACACACGCCTCACTGGATATTTATATGCTTTTTGAGTCTGACCGAGGTCCACAACAGCAACAGCAGCAACAGCAGCAGCAACACGGGCAACATGGGCAACAGCAACAGCGGACGGAAGCTGTAAACAAAAAACCCCAGTGACGTTAATTAAATTGCATTGCATATGCAAGTTGGTTGCATTTTAATTGAATCGGATTTAAGAATAATGCCCAAAGTCAGCAGAGTAGCATTCGCAGCAGGATAATGTTGAGCTCTTTGTCCATTGCTGTTGTTGTTGTTGTTGTTATTACTTATATGAGCAGAGTGTTTTTTCCCGTGGGCAGCTGCGAGCATCGTCGACTCACGCATAATGCAGCTGAGCTGATTCGGAGCACTCCGTCCGGCATTAAGTTCATGAGCAAAGTTTTCTCGGATCGCAGACCTATGGAGACAATGGGCCAAAGCTGTTGCTGTTGCTGTTGCTGCTTTTGCCTTTTACCGTTTGCCTAAAGTTGAGTCCAGCCAAAAGTTTTTGGCTTGCTTCATCATTGCGCCACTGAGAGTTTACCGTTGGGATCTTTGGCTAGCATCTCGACAAAACCAATAATAATTTCCGCATTTTTTTTCTATTCGATTCTTTTTTTTCTTTTCTTTTTTAACAAGCAGCTGCAAATGCAACTGGGGAATAACCAAAGATTTAGTTAAACCAAGCAAAGCAACCAAGGGCTGATAGTGAGACAAACAAATTGAATTGGCCACGCTGCTTTGGCTCTTGGGTTTGTTGACTATTGGCTTTGGCCCAGCACTTGGGCTAATGTGGTTATGTAAGCAGCCGCAAGGCAGTGGCAATGGCAGTGGCAGTCCACGCACCAGACTTGATTGCGAATGTAAATACGATTGTGGCCAATGGATATCGCTGAATGTTAATGCCATTTATGTGTTTCCAGCAGCAGCAGCAAATGTGGCTAGTAAATCGACTGCTTTAATGCAATTCAATGCGCTCTTTAAAAGTATTCAACAACATTATTTATTTACCATGAACTGCGCACACACACACGTACACCCACACACACGCACACGTACAATGCACCCAACGTATTTGCACAGTGTATTAACTGTGAGAAGGGGGGTTGGGGGCCTTAAATCGCAGTCAATTGTGTGGCCCGTGTGGCCTATGGGAAATTTGCATTTTCAACTTTGTAAACAAATCGAAAAGCAATTAAATTATTTAAATATAAACAACATACACACATACACAGCCAGGTAGCCATTCGCACAATCAGCGTGAGGCTCAACATAATGAGAATTGTGAATTAATAATTGCGATTACTCGACGCTGCTTCAACAATAATTTCCACTCAAAACTAGAGATGGTAATTTTCCAAGTACAAAAAAAAACAAAAAAAGAAAAAAATTAATCGCAGATTTTGCGAAAATCATAATAAATGCGAATTGTACGTAAATAATAATAATATTAATAATTATTCAGCAATTTATCTCTAAGTAGAATTGTTGTTGTTTAAAGTGAATTAATGTTGATTAATTCAAATCCTTTAAATTTAATATTAATTTATACATTTTTTATTTTTATCAAGACTTAAAGATTTTCACAAATATGAGTTAATGCTCTTAAATATTTTATTTATATTATATATATTTTTTTAGTTATATTTTATATAGTTAATATTAACTAACGCCTGTCTCTATTTCAGTCGAATTCATTTGCTTAATTTAGCTATTTATTTATAGTAAAGTTTTAAGCTAAACCTTAAATTAAACAACTAAAAACTAAATAGTAAATCGTAAATTAAGCAACATTGTTTTTAATCTGTATATAAGTCAAATACTTAACTCCCAAAACTATTCCAATTTACAACCGTAAATGTTGCGAGAACATTAATTTTGCTGTGTGCAATTAGTGTTTGGTGAGTCCATATCTAAAGTGAATGCAACACGATGTTGGGTGGAGAGAGAGAGAGAGAGTGGCATGCCACATGTCGTTGCATTTTGTGTGCTAATGTGGGCAGATGTGGCATGTGGAACGATTCCATTCCACTACTCAATTATACATCGCCTTGAGCAGACCTCAATTTCACTCATACGCCCAGTTGGGCAATCAATGTCGCAGGATTGGTCAACAAGCAGCACACACGCACACACACACACACACACGCACAGATGAGACATACGCAGTGGAGACATATATAATCCTTATCAATTGTATTACTTCCGGTCAATACTAAACACTGACATATCCTATTAATTTCATAAGCAATTGAGTGCAAAACTGTAAAGCGTAGAATGGAGCGTGCTGAAGGCCAGGACGCATGAGGCAGCAGGCAGCAGGCAGAAGGGGTAGGGCAGGACACGGATTGTGGCAGGTTGAGCTCAGTTGGCTGCTGGCTGCCACGTACGTGACTCTTTTAGCTACGTTTGAGCGCACTCACAGCCAATACCGGACGGACCAAGGACGCAACATGAAATGGAAAGCTAAGCACTGCCACTGAAATACTTGCAACAACAACAGTAGCAAAAAAAAAAATAAAAAAAGAAGCAACCAATCCAGCAAAATCGAAAATGGCACATTGTTCACGTGCCAGGCAATTTGGACACTTCCCTACCCCCACCTATCCCCTCTCTCTTGCCATTGCCCTGTTGCCTCTGATTGTACATTTCGCGAGATTACTGCAAACTCTCATTATTACAAAACGGAAGCCCGGAAATGAAGTGGCTCACAGGATGGCAAGGATTTTAGTGTGTGTGTGTGTGTGTATGTCCTCTGCTCCGTGCAGCTGCCCCTCGCCCACCCCACCATTCTCATATCAATAACTAAACAAATTGTTTGGCCAACGCGCGTACAGACAAATACTTTAAATTCCGCAGCTCGTTTTGGCCGCTTTGCTGCTAATGTTGTTTTAGGAGAACTTTTTTAATCTGCCCGGACGACGCTGCTGCTGCGACTGCTGCTGCTGTTGTTGCTGTTGCTGCTGTTGCTGCTGTTGCTGTTGCTGCTGTTGCTGCTGCTGCTTCTGCTGCTGACAGAACCAATTAAGCGCAACCAAATACACCCAGCAACAAGGTTGAAATTCCAACAATTTCGTTTCGCATCGCTTGGCCAAGCATTTCATTTTGCTTTCCAATGCTCCCCAGCATTTGGTGGTATCTCTCTCGCGCGCTCCGATTTCCCCAGTTTTCGGGTTGCTCCGCAATCAGCGTTGCCCATGGATTCCAACTGGGCTCCCGCTCATCCTTTGCTCGAGGTGTGTGTGTATGTGTGTGTGTGTATGGGTATATATATTTGTGTTGGTCAGGCCATGTTGTAAAACGTCAAAAGCGTTAAACGTAATTGAGCAACGCGCTCAAATACAAATAAATAAATACCGTCATCGTCATCATTGATGTTGCTGTTGCTGTTATTGGAGCTGCTGCCATATTGTCTGTTTGCTGGAAAGTTGAAATATTATTTGAAATGTTGCAGCGCTAGCAACAGCCACTACAATAGTAGCAACAGCAGCAGCAGCAGCAGCAGCAGCAACAGCAGCTGCTACGTACTGAAAAAACAATATAAACCCGTCGCGGCAGCTGGCCAAAAAATTTGTATTTAATTTTCAACCCAACTCGCAATCCGCAATCCGCTGGGAAACGAATCCAGCAGCGCAACGCAACAATTGCCATTTTCAGCGAAGCTGGTTTTTCTTGCTCCCATTGCTACTTCCACTTGCCAGTAATTTTCCAAGTACTACAAACTTCTACATATATTACAAATACTAAGCAGAAATTTTCTGCTAAGTGCTAATACAAAAAAAAAAAATATATATATATATATATATAGCTATATATATATATATATACACAGCACAAATGTTTTTTTTTTTGTTTTTTTTTTTAAACAATTGCTAAACATAATTTGTATTGCAATATATATATATTGCAATATATAAATTTCAGCATCCAACAAATACTGCAATAAGTTTTAAATTTTTTCAGTAGATTCCCATTTCCACTCGATTAAATATATAATAAAATTATCTTTGTAGAAACAATTGATTTTTTCAGCCAAAAAATATGTTATATTTGCCACTATTATTATTTATATTTATTGTAGTTGCAATTTCAAAGAGCTGTTACAAATAAAAAAATTTTTAATTTTTCAATTTTTACTGTGTAAACGAAAAATGGGAATAAAGGCAATATTTGAGCGCTGCCTGCGTAGCTTTTGGCGAGGTGTTGTCTGATTTCCACCAAACACTTTATAATTTTATTTTTCATTTAATTTGCCAATTTCTTTTTCTTTTTTTTATGGTTTTGCTGTGGACAAGCACTAATCAATTATGCAAATAACTCATACATTTTCGATTAGACGGCACTTATTAAAGTTGCTAAGTTGGTGGACCAGGTCCTGGCAACTTCGCAAACCATTCAATGGCAAATGCAATTTTATTGCTTCACCAGAATTCTGTGGCCAGCAATAACAATAAAGGCAGCCACAGCAGGAGTGGCAATAGAGGCATTTACAATGAATTGCATATCTCTGAGAATATCTCTATCTGCTGGGCGTATTTAAGTGAAAATAATGCATAAATTACGCCACAAGGCAGTCGCCGAGTTTAGCATAACTTATCGCATATCCTATTTATATGACAACACATTTAAACACACCAATGCACACACACACACGCACACACACACGCACACACACACACACACATCACATCGACACACACATGAATATAGACGCTTATTTAATTAAATATAAATCGCTGAGCTGCTGAACATAAATTTAAACTCAAGAAGGCAACAAAAAATACTCAAGTCAAAAATAAAATACACTAAGGAATTCAATTAATTAAATGCGAATTAAATATTAATTGCTTTGACATGCTACTGAGTAAATCGAATTAATTTCGAATTTCGTCTAATAGCGAAAAGCGATTTATGATTGATTTAACATAAAAATTATAAGTCAAATTTTATAGAAACTTGTTGAAGTTATTAAAAACAATTGTTAAACATAATTTGAATTGAATATAAATTAAAATATTTTGATTTTGGATTTAGATTATACAAATCAATTATTTATTTTACCTAATTACAATATATTTGCATTTTTAAAAAATTGTTTTAAGCTGATTAAAATAGTTTTCTAATAACGATTTTATTTTTATTAGCACAAATCACACAGAACTGGCAGACAATTTAATAAAAAAAAACCATTTAAATCTTTATTAAACAAAATTGTTGAATATACTTGAATTTACAGCATTTCATGTATATTGTAATAAAAATATCATATTGAATGTGAAAGTCAATGTAACCCGCTGGAAGATCAAACAGAAGCTTCAACGATGCCTTTTGTTGTGAGGCATTCGAATTCATTGCGCTGCAAATAAATAAAAGACGAGCCAAACCACTTTACCATTCAGCTGACTCCAATGCTACACACACACAAACACACACATACACAAACACACAAATAAACACACACAAATACACACACACACACACTCACTCGCATTGCAGCAATTAATCATTGAGTTAAGGCAGCTGGAAATCAGATTGTTCGCTTGCATTACGTTCACATGGCGTATGCGTAATGTCAAATAAATTACAATTTAGAGGCTGTTTGAGGCCACTTTAAGTGAGCCAAGTTAAAGTTGTGCTGCGGCTGCTGGAAAAACACCTGTAGCCAGAGCCAGAGCTTCCACCGTAATCCTTTGTTAAATGCCTGATGTTTAAATTCAGCATTTATATATGTATATATATATATACATAAATATATATATATGTATATGTATATGTATATATATAAATTCATTATTTATGCTGCATAATCAATCAATATGTTGCTTGATTTTATTATTTCTTTATTTTCATTGTTCACCATGATTGCTGACGTTTCGTTACCATTTTTGGGGCTCTCTTCAATCGGGCGCATCGTCGCAAGTCCTTTGGACCTGCCTCGTCCCTTCTTTCCTCTCACCGACCCCACAATCAGGTTTTTGGCCTTCTGCGCTGCTCGCGCTGTAATTCGCGTTAGTCGCTTCAGCAATTTATATCAATACAGATCCAATCGCGTGTCCTTCGCATAGCTCCCCTCTGCTTCCCCTCTGCTTGCTCCCACTATGCTTTAAGTGTACGTGAGTGTTTAGGGGGGGAACTGTGTGTGTGTGTGTGTGTGTGCTGATTTGATGCTTCTTTTTTGCTTTTTGTCTTTGATTGAGCTTGTTATGTAGCCACCCGCACCACCAGCACCACCCGCACCACCAGCACCACCATTACACAATCCAGCAACAAATTTACCAGCCCCATTGTATTTGTCTATCTAACTGCAGTGATGCCGTCGCTGTCGCCATTAGTCATGGTCGTACCACGCCCTCCATCTCAACTCAACTCAACTCACCTCACCTCTCACACTCTCCCTCTTCCTCTCTCTACTTACTTTCTCTCCATCATCTTTATTGAAGTCGTTCAAATGATTCTCTATATAGATACGGTTTGGCGGAATTTGGTTTATTTTTTTTTTTTTTATTATATTTTTTTGCGCTTTGATTCGTTGACTCGAACTGGTGCGGCGATATACATTTAAATGTCGCACGTTTCCTACCCCTAGGTGGCGCTTTAAGGGCCTAACAACATCGTGACAACTGAACTGAAGCTTCAGTTCGCATTGACAGTCAATATTTGTTATTGATTTTGTCATAACAACATTCCCAGTGCGTCGATAAATTTGAAATAACGCATTTACCTTCCGGCCATCCAGCCGTGGCGGAGGCTTTTGCATCTGGGGACGCTTTAGAAGTACTACGCCCTTACATATATATCTTGTCCAAAAAAAACTTTTTGTGCCCCTGGGAGTCATGAGATGACGCAAGTGGCAAGAAAGTGCACATTAGTTGTATAATAATTACAGTTATTCTAAAACCCGTTGTTGAGTGGTGGGAAGGGGGGATGCCACAGCATTTGCAATGTGTGCTTGTGTGTGTGTGTGTCTGTGTGTGTGTGTGTGTGTGTGTGTGTGTGTGTGTCTGTGTGTGTGTGTGTGTCAGCTTTCAGCATGTTTGTTAACTCGTCTCAAAACTAAATCAAATTCACTGGGCAAAAACCGTTTGAACTTGTTTTACTGACTGAATAGAAAAACCATTCGAAATTATTCAACTGTAAATTATCATCTTTTCATAAATATATTTTAAAGGCTAAAACTCGACCTTTGCTGCAAATAAATAATAATTAAAAAAAAAAAAACAATCTTTTTACACAGTAAATTAT
Organism: Drosophila dives; assembly: GCA_035042365.1. Lineage (NCBI taxonomy): Eukaryota > Metazoa > Arthropoda > Insecta > Diptera > Drosophilidae > Drosophila > Drosophila dives. Next base: position 762,743 of record JAWNLJ010000233.1, on the reverse strand, counting down.
TGCTTGTAGTAAAAGCGGCAGTTTTAGCCATAAATCTCAGTTAAGGTTGAAGAAAATCAATAAACTAATTCCCACAAATGGAGGAATCTCGAGGATAGACTTATGCACTTAGAGAAAAGCTGTTTACTGAAAATGCATTGTTTGATTATGCAGCAGCCAAAATGGTTTAATTTCAGACCGAGTTTCCCAAGGATTGCTGTTGTTCCATTTGCCACATGAGTGTGGCAATTTAAAAGTGTGTCTGGATTGCTGTGTGTAAGTGTGTGTGTGTGTGTGATGTGTGTGTGTGTGTGTGATGTGATGTGATGTGACGGAGTGGGATGTGCTGTGTTGTCGTGGTAACTTTTAATCGGCTCTGCGTCGCACAGTTCCTCATGAGAGTCACATTTGGAGGCTGACAGCAGCAGCAGAGTGTTTTTTAGAAGGATGTCGCGAGGATGTCGTCCTCGTCCTCGTCCTCGTCCTCGTCCTTGTCTTCGTCTTCGTTTTCGTTTTGGCCTGTCGTCAGAGTACGTCAAACTGAACTTTACATTTGCATACGGCCATCAGTCAGGAGTTGCCTGCACATGTTCCCTGCACTTATCAGATGCTGCCTCCCTCCCCACCCCACTGCTGATGTTGCCTCCAACTGCTGCTGCTCATTCGTCTTGTAAACATGAAGTTAAGAGCCATTAATTTAGCCACCCAGTGTTACCACCCACGCACATTTGCATTGCGTTAAAATCACTTTGGTCGCAAGTATTAGTGACTCGCACGTGAGAAAGCTGCCTGCCTCAACCTGCCTTGCCCCGCCCCCCCCCCCCCCCCCACTTGCCACAGTTATCGTTCTTGCTACCGACACGTTCGTTGCAAATTTTTTAGCTGTCTTGAGTAGCGCAAGGAAAAAGTTTCCATCTCTTTGATTTTCACTGCCTAGGCGAAAAAATGCTTAAGTGAATTTCATCATGTGCCGCTTACGCACAAGATCTTTGCCACGCCTCCCCCCCCCCCCCCACCCATAACTTACGCATTGCTGCGAAACTTTTAATTTAATTTACTTTGATGCGATTATTTCTCGCTTACCCAATAATTGCTAGACATGGCGTATACGCATTATATCCAATTGAACCTGCCATAATATCAATGCTTATTAGGACGCTGCCCCAAGGACTCGACTTGGGGCAAGTTGTTTACAAGAACTAAAGGACACTCACCTGCCGCCAGTTTGCCAACCGTCTGTCATTTTGTGCCATTTTGTGTCTGTGTGTGTAAATGTTTTTTTTTTTTTGTTGGGTTGTCGTCTCAAGAGGCTGCCCAATGTTGATCCCTATTAGTAGCACAAACAAGTTGCCTCGGCTAGCCAGGCCCCAATCCTTGGCACAATCGAAGGATATGTGCCGATGTTATCTGCCTAGCCATGTAAGTCCTGTGGCTCAGCACGGGGAATCAGGGGGGAGGTGAGCTGAATGCAAGCAGTGCGAGAAACTCTGTGCTTCCAATTGTCCATTCGGCTTAACCGCAAATCCTTTTTAACATATAAAAAGTAACGTTTTGCGGCCATCCCAGCAATCCTGCCTTGCCGCTCCTAGCTTCTGTCAGTATCTGTCCGCATATATATATCTGATTGTCTGTGTGTGTGTGTGAGTGTGTTAGTGTTTGTGTGTATTCCCATTGTTGTTGTCAACACCATTTTATACTTGCCATTGCGTAGGATGTCGTCGTCGTCGTCGTCGTCGTCACCAACCGACCACATTGCCTTGGCTTAACTGCAATGTCCCTGCGTCCCCGTGTCCTTGTGCGTTACGTTCAATTGAATTTGCGATATGTGAATATTTAAGCACTGTGCTGGGACAGCAGCAGCAGCAGGGACCCAGCAGCAAAACTCCTGTTTTTCATTGTTACAATTGCTGCTGCTTTGCTGCTGCTGTTGCTACTGCTTGTAGCTTGTTGTATCCACATAACTATCATTGCTTTTGTGCCGCAACATGGGGCAGGGCAGGGCGCTGAGGCAGCGTGTGCGATTGAATTTTTATTGCATGATAACGGCAAACACCAGGTGAGTTAAGCAGACAGTGGAGGAGAGGAGTGCCACAGCTGACTGTAGCAAACATTGTAAATATTGCAAAATATTTGTCCTTAGAAGATTTGTGCTAACCACGGAGCAAGTTTATTGATTCGTCGCCTCGCTTTACATATTACTCAATGCCGGACGCCTAAACTGACAGCATTTCCACAGATGACACACCTAACGAGGAGTAGGAGTCGGAGTCGGATGAGAAAATGGACGGACGAACCTGATTGAGTCAGAGACAATGACAGATTTGAGCATGGGGCAAAGCAGGAAAGATTTACGGTTACTTTTGTTGCAAATGCGCAATGCTCAAAAACAAATAAATTGCTGTTGAGACGAACCTGGAGATATTTGACATTTGCCACCGTTCTCAGCAGTCTGACATTGAAATTTACCATGTAAAAATAAATAATTTAAAAATAACTCTATATAAAATATAAATTAATTTCCTATGGTTACAAAGTTAATGGAATTTGGCTAAGATTAGAACAGTTAGAAATCAAAATAATTAAAAAAAAAAATATTATATAAAATATAAATTAATTTCCTTTGGTTACAAATGTTAAGGAATTTGGCTAAGATTAGAACAGTCATCATCGAAATTTACTATGTAAAATCAAAATAATTTAAAAATAAACACTATAAAATATAAATTAATTTCCTATGGTTACAAATGTAATGGAATTTTGATAAGGTTTGATCAGAGTGGTCATTGAAATTTACTATGTAAAATCAAAATAATTAAAAAAATTAAATATTATATAAAACATAAATTAATTTCCTATGGTTATAAATGTAATGCAATTTGGCCAAGATTTAATAAGAGTCATCATTGAAATTTACTATGTAAAATAAAAATAATTTAAAATAAACACTATATAAAATATAAATTAATATCCTGGTTACAAATTTTATGGAATTTGGCCAAGATTTGATCAGAGTCATCATTGAAATTTACTATGTAAAACTGAAATAATTTGAAAAAAAAAACACTATATATAATATATTATTTTACTATGGCTATAAATGTAATGAAATTTGGCTATGATCAGAACAGAGTAATCATTGAAATTTACTATGTAAAATCCAAATAATTTAATAAAAACACTATATAAAATATAAATTTATTTCCTTTGGTTACAAATGTTATGGAATTTAAGCAAAATTAGATCAGAGTCGTCATTGAAATTTACTATGTAAAATCAAAATAATTTAAAAATAAACACTTTATAAAACATAAATTGATTTCCTCTGCTTACAAATGTTATGGAATTTGGCCAAGATTTGATCAGAGTCATCATTGAAATTTACTATGTAAAATTGAAATAATTTGAAAAAAGCGCTACATAAAAAATAAATTAATTTCCTCTGCTTACAAATGTAATGGAATTTGGCCAAGATTAGATCAAAGTAATCAAAAGAACATTTTTCACATTTCTTCTTTTTTTTTTAATTTAATGAGTTTTAAAACAATACAACTCAATTAAAGTTAACACAGCAATTTCAAAGTAATCTATACTAATTATAAGAGTAAGCTTTACGAATGCTTTAAGATCAGAATTAATTTGAAACTTGCGTTTTATTACGCTGCGAAAAGCGCTTTTTTTTGTGGAACGACAAAAAAAAAAATTGCCAGCGCAGCGCAGATCAATTTCGGGTAAAACTTTTTAGAAAATTGAACCGAATTTACGGCGCATTGACGAAAATTTTGGAATGAGAAGAGGAGCAGTGGGAGGCGATGAGAGGAGGTAGGAGTGATAGGCGAGACCACCCGCATGTCCAAAAGGACATTTGCCAAGATGCTTCTCGCTGCGCCTGTTTATGTTTACGTTTATGTTTATGTTTATGTTTATGCGTGTGTGTGCTGACAGAGTGTGTGTGCGTGTGTGTGTGTGTGTGTGTTTGTCTGGGTGTGTGTTTGGGGTTTTACTGTCTGTGATTTGATGTTTACAAAAGCAAAGGATGCGGCACAGTTAGTCGCAAGGCGATGGCTTTTAGAGTGCAAAGGATGAAGGACGACGACGACGACGACGACGACGCGTTGAGGCAGCAGCAGAAGCAGCAGAAGCAGCAGAAGCTGTGGCAGAAGCAGCAAGTGATTTCAATAAATTTGATGGCTTTCCATTTGCAACCCAAACTCAATCGCAGTAAAAAATTTCGAATTACGCTTTGAGAAAAAGAGAGGGTGCGTATGAGAAAGAGACACAGAGAGAGAGAGAGAGAAAGAAAGAGAGAGAGAAAGAGAGAGAGAGCGAGTGAGCAAACCTTTTAGAGAAACAGCAGCAGAAGATGCTAGCAGGAATCCTGCCTTACTCATGACTAATACAAGCAAAGTTATTGACATGGCAGTGGGTTTAGATTTCGCCCTCAACAAGGGTAACATATATATATATATATATATATATATAGATAGTTCCACACACATACACTCACAAGAAGTATGTCCCAATTCGGGGCTGCGTATAACTTCAAAATGACTGCTTTATGTAAATCCCACGGATAACGTTTTGCAAATTGAATTTTTAGCATTCTATTTTATTTATTTTTCACTTCTTTTTTCGTCGATGGTGCTGTTGGTGTTGGTGGTGGTTCTGCTGTCATCCCCGCTTCCCCAATAATACAACCTAGTATCGCAGCGCCCAGGCCCAGCCAAGCCACCATTCACCCTGCCCCCAACTTAGTTTCAACGGCATCCGCTATCGCTTGTGCCCCCTATCGCTCAACATTTAACAGCCCAGCTCATAGATACTTTCCCCTTTCCCCGGCTGCCCTAAACATTGGTTGCATGACAGTTAAGCCGGGCCCGGATAAGCAGCGGCTGTGGCAGTGGCAGTGGCAGCGACAGCGACAGCGACAGCAGAGCCGACATCAACGACAGCCACGATAGCGAAATGCGAACTGAACTGAAAGCCAACTGTCAGACATTGATATTAGCATTTAGGCATAGATATGTATATGTACATATACATATATATATATATATATTTATGTATGTTTGGTTCTTTAATATACCCCTTCATCCTAACCGAGAGAGCCACCAGAGAGTGCCAAGTGATGTAGGATTCTAATTTGATTAACATCCTGCTCTACAAAAATCAGATTCAAAATGGACACTTATCATGCTTCCAAAATAAACCTATCTTAATCAAATTAATTTTTAAGTACAACTGTTAACCAATTTAAGAAATTCCCATTAGTACCAATAAAATAAAAATAAAATAAAAATATATATATACGAGGTTCAAAAAGTATTAGGAATTTTGAATTTTCGCGGGTTACGTATATTCGAATTTCGATTTTTTTTTTTGTGGCGTTATGTTGCTACTCATGTTTCTCATTTATGCCGACAAGCTCGGCCATTTTGAATGTTCACTTAATTGTTGACAGCTGCTTTGCTTGCACGTGTTTTGGATCGTCTTCGATTTTTACCTATTCAAAAAAATGGATCAAAGAACCTGTATCAAATTTTGTGTATATAGTTATATATTAAAGAAAAACATATTTTAATACTTTAACAACACATTTTTCTCTTCCATTTTTGGTTTAATTACATGAAATTATTTTTGCTGCTTAAAAATGAATTGCAATTATATTTATTTAATTAATTAGTATAATGTGCCAATTTCTGTTTTGCAAACTATTTATTATTAATAAAGGTTCGTTAACAGTTTCGTTATTGAGCATAAAAAAGGGGTTCGAAATGAATAAAAAGAATGCAGTTGAATAACATTTTAAACATTTCATTTTTCAGCAGTCAAATAAAAGAGAACATTCTTTATATATATTTTTTTAAATATATAATTTAATCTTTTAACTGCAATAATTTTGCTTACAACACTTTTGCTGTGTAAGTTCCATTAAAAAAAAATGCATTCAATTGAATTGAATAAATGCCGACAGTTTCTACTTTTGGTATTGAGATCATCTCAATAAATGCCAAAGTTAATTATATGAAACCATAATTGATATCAATTAAGGCTACTGCAAAACTAATTATAATTTAAATAGTGACACTGAGAAATTGCATGATATTATTATTTTGTTAAATGACAAATAAGAAAAAAGTAAAAAAAAAAATGATGTTAATATTAATCAGTATTTAAATTGAGTTGACATCTTAAACAGTTAACAAAACTTGCCTATTTAAATATTTGAAGCTTGCTAATTATTTGCTGATAAGTTTATAGTTAACAATTAAAAGTGGCTAAAAATAACAATAAATTAAAATGGATACCCATAACGGTAAAAGTTATTGTTGTTGTTTCAATTTGTTACTCATTGTTATTGTTGTTTTTGTTGTTGTTGTTGTTGATTTTATTGCTGCCTTGTCATTTGGCATTCGACTAATGAGTTTTGTGATTTCTCATTTATTCATTGAATTTTTTAATTAGTCTGCTTTTTATGTCCACCAAATTGTTGTTGTTGTTATTGTTTGCACTGCTGTCAGTTCTGATGTATTTTTTTTTTTTTTTTTTTTTTTTGCTGTAGTTTTACTGTTGTTTTTGCTGCTGACGGGATAAATGTTGTAATTGAAAAATAAATGAGGCAATCAACTTTCTGACCTGTCATGTAGCGAATATTTTAGCTATTGACCTCGGCACACTGCTGAAACTGTCCACAACCACCCCCCTGCCTTATCTACACCTCTCCATTCTCCACTACTGTCCCTTGTTACCCCTGGACCACCTCGGCGACCAACACATCAAAATTACAATGTTGTGGCAGCCGCTATCGCCGGTCCCCCGAAAGGTAATTATGGGTCTGGGCCTGGGTCGATTGGTCGGGTAGTCGGCTGCTCGACTGGTTGACTGCGCTGTCCTGGCCAGGCCAGGCCAGGCTGGTGTGGTCTGGTCATGGTGAAGGGCTCCTCGTTGTCCGTTCAGTGCCTTCATTTTGCATGTTGCTGCGCTGAGTTGCTTTTTTGATTGTAATTGTTGTCGATTGTCATTACAGTTGCCGCCTGCTCGCTTCTCCGCCTGATTGTTGTGGTGGATTCTTGCTGCTATCGCCGCTTGCAGCTCTCCGCTCTCCCAATTTTATCCGCCACATCGCTGCCGTCATCCCTCTGTCAATCCCAGTCGCCATTGTTCCGCCTGTTTTGTTGCGGCCTTGTTGCGCGGTTTGTTTGTTGGTTGCAACGCATTCCCGCTGCTGTCAACACAATGGTTGTTAGCAACGACACCCTCCCGACAACCCCCTTCCCCCCTCTAAACCAACACAGGCTTCACTGTCGACCGCAGCCAGTGTCCAGCATCAAAAAACTTTTGCTGCCAGATTTTGTAAAATTAACGTAAAATCAGTTGTAAACTTTATTCCAATTCTGATTTGTTTATTTAAATAGATTTTTAGTTAATTTTAGCACATTTCACGAGTTTTAATTATTTGTTAAATTTACCAATTTTACCAATAAAATATGATTTTACTTTACTGATTAAAACTGCAAATTTAAAGCATTTCTCAGAATAGTTTTATTGCAAGGCGATGGTTATCTGGTCACGGGGGGGTAAAGAGGGCAGTGCCACACCTTGCTACTCCCTTTAGCACTAGGCTCTGGGCCTGGTCTTTTCTAATGGGCTCGCTTATGGCTTGTAGCCGCATTGAAATGCAAAAATAAATGCTCTGCGATAAAATGCAAAAACAATAACAAAAAACACACTTTGCAAGTGTTGGGGTTGGGCATGTTGGGGGCAAGTGGCATGTGGCAAGTAACAAGTAACTTCATTACGCGTGATTTAAGGACAATTGTAGCCGACACCTAAAAGAGCCAACTTTTTTGGCCAGAGTTAAGGTTGGCTTGCAAAGGGAGTGTGGGTTGGCTTGTGAGGGGAGTGGCAAGGTGTCGCTGACAAAATGTGCGTCAGAAGCCGCACGCAAAAGAGACACGCCTCCCCCATCTTCCCAGCTTGCCGCTGTTTGTTGCGTTTTATTTATTTAAACGCATTTGTGTAAATTATCATTTTAAATTGCTTGCCAGAGAGCAATGCGGCAAGTGAGGTGTAGTTAGAGGGGGAGTGGGTGGAGACAGGAGGTGGCAGTCAAAGTAATATATAAATAAATGAATGTTGCGTGTGTACGAACGAAGCAGCTTCCAGACTCATTTTACTTACTTTACAATGACATTTGCAATGTAATTTAATGAGTCACAATCTTGTTCTCCAAACTGCCTGACACTTCCTACGGACTTATTGAGTTGGGGAGGGGAGGGGAGGGGAGATGGCTGCTGGCAGCTGGCGAAGATTGATGTTTGGATTGGCGAACTTTAAATGGAATTCAAAAAAAGGTTACAAATAACTCGGTCATAATGATGATACCCAGCACCCAAGGGGCAAACTGCTCAGTTTCTCTCTACATTCTCTCTCCATTCTCGCTCTCTCTCTCTCACTTTTTATCCGGCAATCTCTCTCTTTATACTTGGCCTGTTCATTTTTTTTCTGCTGACCATGTCTTTATTATGATTTCTCTTCTGTTTTTTTTTTTTGCAAGTTAATTTGTGGGCGCACGCCACTTGGCCACTCGGCCACTTGGCCACTCTGGGCGCAGTGGGAGTTGCTCCTCCTTTTCACATGTGCTGCGGAAAAATGCTGTGCAAATTTTTGCGCACGAGCGAAACTCAAACTGTAGCTAAAAACAGCGCAGCAATTTCACTTTGGCCCCCACAAAGTGATGGAGCAAAAGTTAAAGTGGCCAGCGGTTGGTTGGCTGCGGATTGGGTGGAGTTGGTAGTAGTTGAATGTGATGTGCTGGTGGTTCAAGTCCAAGCAGCGTCGCTGTCACTGGTACAGCTCGTGGTCCTGAATGCCAAGTAAGGCAAAGGCGGCTAAAGGAGTCGTCGGCAAGTAAATCACTTGAACAGCAGCCAAGACGAGAGCGGGGTGGGTTGCGGGGGAGGCGCACGTTGCGCTGCCATTTTGATTTAGCAACGACTCAAAAGGTAACTAACAAAGGCAGCTCAAGCCCGGACCAGAACATGGCCTCATCCAGAGACTCGAGACACGCAGCAGCAAGTGAAAAATATTTTCTGTTTTTTTTTTTTGTATTTTTTTTTTTGTATTTTTGCTTGGACCGCACAATTTTTCTTACTTTTCCTACGAAGTGAAAGCGTTTTTTTGAAAAATTGGCTGCTACTTTTCGGGTTGCTGTCACGTCAGGGCGCCAAGGTGAGCACTTCACGAAAGTTTTGCCCCATCGTCATAATGATGATGTCACCACACAGACCTGCCCCCAACTTGACCTGCCCAATCCCCCACAAACAAAATTGTAATGGAATGGATTTATTTAAGTATCTGCGCGCCCAGAAGATTGACGCATCCTCAACGCAAAAGGCAACTGCACAGATTTTGCCTGGCATAAGCTGGAGCAGAAGCTGGAGCTGGAGCTGAAGCTGGAGCTGGAGCAGGATCTGGAGCTGTAGCTATAAGCATGTATTTGCAATCTCTGTGATAAGCGGGGCAAAACTTTGACGCTGGCCTAATGAGCTTTAATAAGAGTCAAGTTGCAACTTGGTCAGTGTCCTCACACACACACACACAAACGCAACGGGAAGCGAGTCGAAGAAAAGAAAAGTGGCCACGCACGCTTTCAAAGCAAACTAGAGGGGGGAAGCAGAGGAAGAGGGGAGGGAAAAAAAAAATGGCAACGCAGGCTGCTGTGCATTTGAGCGCAAAACTTATTTCTGTCACGGAAATTAAATTTGCTCGCCATTGCTCCGGGGCCAAAGTGAGTGAAGGCCTCGACGCTCAAGCTCAGTGAAGCTCTTTGCCTAAATCATGCCCGACAGCCTCATGGAGAGAAAGGGAGGGTCATGGCCATGGGGCCAAGCACACAAAAACGCCCAACCCGCTCCTCCTGCACGGCAAACTTCGCTTTTCGGTCCTCCTCCCTGCTAAGGCGACAATTATACGCTTTTAATCTCTTTTGAACGTCGCAAACGTGCTCAAAATTCTCAAAATCTTTTCACCCGCCGACTGAACGACAAGTGAGAACTTTGCTACTGATTGCTTGTATAAATATATATATATATATATATATATATATATATATATGTATTTTTTTTTTTGGTTTGACGCTGTTTTTGTACATAAACGAAACACGCCTCAAATCTATTGGGAAAATCTGTTAAGGCCACGTTGAACACGGTGCAACTATTTATTAGCAAAACATAAATGGGAATTGTATAAATTCTACATTTTCAACATATTTCAATTATTGAAGTTGAAAATTTATTTATTTATAAATTGAAATAATTGTTTTTTTTTGCTTACAACAAGCACATTTTTTATTTCGCGAACTAAACAATATTACAATAATTAAAAATTAAAAATATTAATTTTTTGCGCTTTGTGTAGAAAAACGACACCATTAAAAAAATAGTTAAATTAAATTCTAGAAATTTATAGAATAGAATCTATGGAAATATTATGGATACATTTTTATATTTGCTTGTTTTAGCATAGATATTTTTTAGAAAAAATATTTCAATTAAATTTTAGAAATTAAAATGCATAGACATAGAAATATAGAATTTGCATAGATATAGCATAGATATTTTATTTTAGAAACTCAATTTTAACGAATTTATAAAACAACAAATTAATGATTTTTTCTAGCTGATTGCAATGACAACACTTCTTGGTAAACTGATTTATAACTGATTTAAATAAAATAAAAACAGATTTCTTGCAAATTGGTAATTTGCCTATTTTAATAACTCAACAAATTTAACTTTACTTTAAAATTTAAATTATATTTATTTACAAATTAAAATATTTTGCTGATTTATAAGTGATTTAAGTAGAAAAAAAATTGCTTGCAAATTAGTAATTTGTCTATTTTAATTACACAACAAATTTTAGTTTAAAATATATTTATTTATATGTTTCAACAAATTTAACTTTACTTTAAAGCTTAAAATTGATTTGTTTATATTTTTCAACAAATTTAATTTTACTTTAAAGTTTAAAATTTATTTACAAGAAATTTAACTTTACTTTAAAGTTTAATATTTATTTATTTTTAAGTTTTAAGCTTTAAATTTAACTATGAGTAATTAAAATAGACAAATTACCAATTTGCCACAATTTTTTTTTTTTTACTTAAATCAGTTAGAAAACGGAAAAATATTTCAATTTCCCACTCAGTCAGCTGGCTGCGCTGACGTGAACGGCCTTGGCATGAATTTCACTTCTACCGTTTTATGATAGCCGCCATTAGGTGTCATGTAAACGAATGTCCAACTGCGCCTGTTTAGGTGGCCATATCCGTTTTCAACACACACACACACACGCACACACATACACTCGAGCCGCGTGCATTATGTGCCGCAACAAACGACAGCAGCAGCAGCACTTTATGCCACAAGTCCCCCAACCTTCCCCACCCCCCCCCCCCCCCCCCCAGCCAGCTCTAGCTCTTAACCACGCTTTTGTGCAGCTGCTGAAAATTATATGTTTACGGGCAGCAAGCGCAAATGTAAACGTAAACACACATTAACGTGGCTCCCATACAATATTTTTCACTCAAGGTTGTGCGAAGGTGCGAGGGTGCAAAGGGGTCCGGCGACAGCAGCGTGTTGCAAGTGTGTCCATATGCAATGGCCGCCAGTTGTTACGTCTCGACCTAGGCCTGATTATGACATGCCACATTTGTCAGCGACGCGAAGCAAGTCGCTTGCATATTTTTTGAATAGGCAAATTGGTTTCCTTTTTTTTGCCTACAACAAGCACTTTTTTTCGCAAACTAAACAATATTAGAACAATTAAAAGTTTGCTTTGCACGATTATTTAAACAAAAATCTTTATTTTTTTGCGCTCAGTGTAGAATACATTAAAAAAATAGTTCAATTAAATTTTAGAAATATATAGAATAGAATCTATAAAATTTACTTCTCCTCTTCTACTCATTTTAAAAATATTACGGATACATTTTTATATTTGCTTGTTTTAGCATAGAAATTTTTTTAGAAAAAATATTTAATTTTTGAAATTAAAAGCATAGACATAGAACTATAAAATATACTTAGCCTTTTCTACAGATTTTAAATATATTATGGATACATTTTTATATTTGCTTTTTTTTAGCATTAATATTTTTTATTAAATTTATTTTAACGCATTTAAAAAACAACAAATTAATAAATTCAATTTTTGACAATTGACATTTTGTCTAGCTGATTGCAAGAAGTGTGGCAAAAGCAATATTTTTTTCTCAGTGCATCAATTGCATCTTCGTAAAATCTGAGAGCTGCCATTTTTTGTGCTTCTTTTATTTTGGCAATGGCTGTTGCTGCTGTTGTTGCAGTTGCAACAAAATGGAAAATGTGGCCATAAATTGCGTCTGCCTGGCAAATTTCCGCCAGTTTGCCAGCGTTGCTGTCATTGTTGACATATTTGCACAACTATCTGAAGGTGAGTGAGAGACAAACATTGATTTCGTATTCGGAGAACCACCTGTCAATAGCAACAACAACAATAGCAAACCAGAGCTACAACAACAACAACAACAACAAGTGTAGATGGTTTAAGTGTTCTGGGTTGAAATTTTATACAGCACTCTCAGATAGGGACTGGCATCTCGCCTCGCCTCGCCTCGTCTCGTCTCGCTTCGATTGCTTTTTCTACGCCTGTCGCATATTTTAAATCCCCAGTTGAGTGGCAATCAAACAAGCAGCCAGCCAGCCAGTCAGCCAGCCAACCCAACCGGGCATTGGCAGCTTGTCCACCCCTTGACCTCTCCACAGTTGAACGCCTCAGAATGTGCCACCCTAAGGCCATCTAGCAGACTGGCTTAATTAAACAAGCGCAGCGGCACCTTAACGACCAGCAGGAGGCAAAGCAGCCAACGCTGCTTAGCTAAGATGAGGCTAAGGATGAAGCTGAGACTTGGCTCTGGACAACTTTTAAAAATGATAATAATTTGCTCTCGGCGAGCGCTGAGGTAACGCATTTGACATGGCTATCTACCCGTGTTCTTTTTGCATTTGCTGCACAGCAAAAAAAAAAAATGTAAAGTTGCAATTAAATTGCGTTTTTTATATTTCTTTTTAGTTTTAAGCTTGTAGTGAAAATTAAAAACTTGATTTGTTCGCGACAGTTTTTTTTTTTTTTTGTTTAATTAAATTTATGTAGTTTTTAAACCTTAAAAATTGTTAACTGTGTAGTCAGCCTAGCTCATTGCCCGACCACGCAATGGAGGCCGCTAACAACGTCTCCATTTTGTTATGGCCATAATTATATTTGACTGCCGTTAACGTTAACGTTGTCATTGCCTTTTGCCATTCGCCTGGCAGTCTATGGCTTTGTTCTATGGAGCTAATCCAGGTGGCCATAGTCCCGGCCTTTGTCGCTGTTTTATTTAATTTCTATTTTCATTTCAATTGGCCATGTTAGGGGAACATAGCCATAGCAATGTCAGCAATGGCAATGGCAATGTGAATGTCAATGGGAATCGGAATTGGAATTGGAATGTGAATGGGAATGGGATTGGTAATGGCAACGATTGCAGAAGGCGTCGTCGTCCTTTCAAGTCAGTCAACAATTGCTTTATAAGTAGCTAAGAATCGTCACTTTCTGAAGAGTCAAATCATTGCGATTTCATGGCAATTGTTGTTGTCGTCGTTGTTGTTGTCGTCGTTGCTGTTGCAGCACTTGTTACATGACCAATTGCACATTTAAGTGCCAGTGCCACCTGAGCCGACACAATGGGAATCCGTGGAGTGGCCTTTGCAAAGCGAAGCATTTTACGACTCTGAATCAGCTCAAGCTGCAAATCAGCACGTCGACACTATTCCAATAGTTGCGCTTTTGAGCAGCTGCAGCAGGAGCAGGAGCAGGAGCAGCAGCACCTGTGAAAATGTAACCATTTCGTCACCTGGGCAACTTCTGTGCGTTTCGCTTCGTTGGATTTCAATGTAAAATTCCAAATTGACGCGAGAATAGTCTGCAAGGATTTATAATCTTTTGAATGAATCAATGAAATGTGAGGCATTTAGTTAGGGTACAAACTCTGTGTGCCACTAAGAGTTGATCAATATTACATTAAATTATATTCTGAGAAGTCTTCATCTAAAAAATGATAGTTTTATAGCCATGTACATCGATTTAAGGAAATCAGAGGCAGTTATTAATAAATAATTGTTAATTCATAGTTTTTTTTAGCGTTAAACTTAATTTTTTTGTACTCCAACTTATCAAGATTTTATCTATTTAACAATTCTTTTCTCTGCCACACATCATAAATAAGGAGACTTTTTCTTAAAAATTATAGTCTTTTTAGCCATGTAAATTGTTTGAAGGAAATTAGAGGCAGTCATTAATTATTTTAATTAAGATTGCATATATTTAAGAATTCTTTTTCCTGGCACTCAATAATAAAACATATGTTGATCAATATTACATCAAATCATATTTCAGACGCTGTTATCAATTAATTAAATAAATTCATAGTTTTGCTGCAATAAACTTTATTTGTTTGTACTTCAACTTAGCAAAATTGTAACTACTTAAGGACTCTTTTCTGTGGCACACATAGCAAATAAGAAATTGATTGTAAATTGATTTAAGGAAATCAGAGGCAGTGATCAAATAACTTAATTAATTCATAATTTTGTTTTATTTTTTGTACTTTAACTTATCAAGATTTTATATATTTAAGAATTCTTTTCTCTGGCCCACATAACAAATGAGAAGACTTCATCTTTAAAATTATAGTTTTGTAGCCAAGTAAATTGATTAAAGGGAATCAGAGGCAGTTATAAATAATTTAAATTAATTCATAGTATTTTTAGCATTAAACTTTATTTATTTTACTTTAACTTACCAAGTTTGTAACTATTTAAGAATTCTTTTCTCTAGCACATATAACTATTTAAGAATTCTTTTCTCTATATATAATAAATAAAAAGACTTCTTCTTTAAAATTATATTATAAAAATCAAGGGGTAGTCATTAATAAATTTAATTAATTCATAGTTTTGCTGCATTAAACTTTATTTATTTGTACTTCAACTTGGCAAGATTGTATATATTTAAGAATTCTTTTCGCTGGCACACATAATAAAGCATAAGTTATGCATGTGAAAATTAAAATCCAAGTGTACGCAGCATGAATAACTCGTTAAAAATATCAAAATTAAATATAGATGCACTCACAATCAGACAAATGTACTCAGGGCCAGACAACTGGTGGGGGAGGTAGGTGCAGTGAGCCTGCCTCCAAAAGTCTGGGTGCATCCCAAACATTTAGCTCGCATTTTTGCACACAACCCAACGAATTTAATTTATTCGTGCAACTTTTTTATGCCGAATTTACGAGCACTGCACGAAAACTGGTGGCAGTTGCTATTATTTTTTTATCTTTATTTTTTTTTTTTTTGCTGTCTCTCTTTAGCTGCTACTGTGGCCATGCCTTTGGAAGGGCTGAATCTGAGCTTGGTTGTGGTGAGCATCAGCTAGGTTCGCAACTGATGACTGTGTCCTTGTTGCTACTCCTGCTGCTGCTGCTCCTGCTGCTGTTGCAACGTCCTGCAATGGTGCACGCTATTCTGTGTTGCGTGTGTTGCCTGTGTCCCCCGCATGTAAGCGTCATAGCCACACCAATTTATTTATTCCTGGATTTCAGTTTTTAGTTTGCCGTACGTTTTTCCACTGCTTGCTGCGTAACAAAACCAAACGAAAAGCGCATAAAAGTGTTGCATGCATCAGGCTACAGCGATAAAGATACTCTGTAAAATATAAACTCTAAGATATAAAAAAAACATATCTTATATTAATATATTTATTAAGCTTTTTAGCTGCTTAGAAATGTATAAATTTTATTTGTACAAAAGTGAATTTAAAATAAGGCAAAAGCATCAAAAAATTCGCTGTTTCTTTACGACTTTTATTTAAATGCAACAGCAATTATTCGCCTGACAGACCGTGCTACATGCTGCCCGCATGTGGTACAAAAATCACTTGATGCGTTGAAATGGCGTTGCCAGACCGTCGAGAGGCGAGTCGAGTCGGTAGCAGCGCGCGTTAAAATTTCGTTATTATGTTGACAGCATTTTTGCTATTTTTACTTGAAAGCTTAACCAAGCGCACAATCACACACACACACACTCAGAGAGACAGCGAGAGAAGGAGAGAGGGAGGGGGAGAGAGAGAGAGATATACAGAGACACACACATGACGTCCCTTGGTGTTATTTTGGTGTTTCCCCAAGCTTGTTTTTTGGTTCGCTGGCCCTGGTCCTGGCCGAGGTCTCAACCGTCGTCGCTTGTCAGTGATATATGTAAAATATTTTACCAAGTGCAGCCACCAACTGCAGGCAACTGAGCTATTTTGTGGCAATAAGCATGAAATTTAAATGAGTGTCAGCCCCGACCCGGCCCACAGACGCACCCGACCACTTATTCAATCCCCAAACACCCAAATCCCCCCTCTTATCCACCCCCATCACATATATAGTTGCAAATCCAGGCAAAAAAAAAAAAAAAAGTTGCTCTTGTGAATACCGCTTGCAATTAGTGAGCTCGTCGCTCCGAAACACACGGATATATTAAAGAATATATTCAATATATATACACATATATATATATATTCATATTTACATCTATATTTGTGTATACGGCAACTCAATCAAATAATTGTTCAAGTGGCGAGCTCTAAAACTAAACCAAAAATATGCACAACAGCAAAAAAGATCAAATTATTGAATTGCATTGCGATGCGGCATAGTTGACTATGGATTGCTCTACAAATAAAATAGGCACTTAATTTGAAAATTGAATTTTTACATCACGCATAATTATTATTATATTATAATATAATAATCATTAATAATCATTAGATTATATTATTATATTGTATTATTATTATTATAACTACAAATAAGGTTGCTTGATAAAAAAAAAATTTATATTCGACATTTACATCTTTTCTTAGTTACTCACAAGAAAATACATTTAATTTTGATAATCTTTTTTAGTTTATATTCTGCATTTACATTTTTCACTTACAAAAAAAAATTACATTTAATTTTGATAATCTTTTTAATAATCTTTTTTAGTTGTGTTTGTTTCTACAAACTGAATATGAATAAATGCTTCATCTGATATCATTTTCAAAGTGTATTCAAAAATAAATAAAATTGCTGGCTAATGAGCCAAAGCAGACTACTAAAACAAAAGCGCATCAATGCTTGCTGAAATATGAGTTTGGAAATGCCACTCAGGTGAAAATAAATCCACAACAAAAATGTTAATAATATTTTGCCTAGTGAATCGTATCAATGTTGAAAACTATGCAATAAATTTTTGCAAAACATTTTGTTAGCTTAAATTATGTTCAGAAAGAGAACAAGATTTAGTGAGAAAGAGAGAGAGAGATGGGTTTAAGTACAGGAAGAAAGTAAACAAAATGCAACATTTGTTTAGTTACTTTATTTATTTATAATGTTTGAAGCTAACATTAGTTAACAGCTTATGCAGAAGGACGAGAGGGAGGCAGGAACTGGAACAGGATGCGGAGAAGCTTGCAAGGCAAAAGCAACAAGGCAACACAACCTGCGAAATCTGACAGTTGTGTGTGTTGAGTGTGTGTGTGTGTGTGTGTGTGTGTGTGTGTGTGTGTGGGTTATGCAAGGTGCAGATTAAATGCGCTTAGGGTTGTTCTTGCTACATACATATTTGCTGCCCCAGAATGGGGATGCGCTTACACAAATTTCTGGTATTATGTTGCATATTCCACTTTTTTTTCCGAGCAGCACGGAGGTAATTTATGATTTGGACGCACAAAAACACAGTCAAAAGCGGGAATCACAATGAACATTTGGAATGAGGGTGAAATAGAGCGTAAGAGGAAACAGAAGGGGGATTCTCCCCCCTGGGGTCAAAACAGCAGCTGACGGTAAAACAAAACCGACAAAAAGCAAAACAAATGATGTTAAGTGACGCGCAGCTTTTGTGGATATGAAAGCCAAGCGTTCGATTCTCAAGATGCATGATAAGATAAATAGAACAAAAGTCCTGCAGACATACACCAATACACAACAAAACACACATATAAACACCTAACTATGGTTTTTGGGGGATGTTTTCTAAGATATGGTTTGGGTGCGTGTAGTCAATCAAGGGGGCAGCAAGGTTTGTATGTATATATACATAGATATATACATAAATATATATAAATATATAAATACATAAATGTATATAAATATGTACATTTATAGTGGTAGCAACCAGCAAGGTGAATAACACATTGGAATACTAGATTTGAACTCTTTAAATATATTTCAAAAGTGAACAGCGAAAAACTATGCTTGAATTGTTTTTATCGGTTTTCTTATAATTTGTTAAAATAAATAAATATACATTAATTTGAGTTTGTTTATTTTTTTCCCCATTTCATTTCAAATATTATCAAGTACATATATTTTTTTAAAGTAACATCAAATCAATTTTGTCTATTAGGAGATCTTTTATCATATAGCTTGTGTTGGTTTCCATTTAAGATTTAAATGGCTGTTTAACCAGTCAGCGCTTAGTTGTCTTGTGCATAATGGGTAAGCTTAGATGCATTGAACTCTTAAGCCAAGTCAAAGTGTCTTGCACTCTTTGCACGCCACTGCACCACAGGACAATCCTGTGGCGACTGCGAAAATCCTTACGGTTTCCATTTCAATCAGTGCTAAAAACACACACACACGCGGCCTTCGAATGGCTTCCAACAGCGATGAACTTGGCGATTTTCAAGCTCGCCCTTGCATTATTTATCGCCGTAATTTGAGAACTGAGACAGAGGCAGATAGAAGAAGAAGAAGAGAGAAGAGAGACATAATGTATTCGGTATGGAGCTGGACAATTAATGCGCCTTCTTTGGCTTCACACAGCTGACGATGACGATGACTATGACCATGACGACAACGAGGCTTCATTAAAAAATCTCATCAAATCCGAATAAGACTAACTTAGTTCATCGATTTTTGTTTTGTGCACTCTCTCTCTCTCTCTCTCTCTCTCTCTATGGCAATGTGCATATTTATGACGACTGGCAAATCAAAAATGCAAATAAATTTCAATTTTCTAACTGTGCTTCGGCACCAAGGCGGCAACATGACAGTTACAATTACAGTTGCAAACAGCACAGCAGCAGCAGCAGCAGCAGCAGCACAGCAGCACAGCAGCAGCAGAAAGCAGCGTCACAAATCAAGTCATGTTAGTGTGTGGAGGGAGGGGGCAAAGAAGAAGAAGAAAGAGAGTGAGAGAGACCCATGCGTACACAATGCAAAATAAGTGTTTCATTTAAATTCTTGTTTTTAAATTAATTTTTTATTTTTTTTTTATTTTTCTTTTTATTTTCTAAATTGTGCAATTTATTTATTTATTTAGTTGCATAGAGATATTATTTTCCATGCCTAAAATACTAAACTGCAGTACCAAAATAAAAATATTCTTTTTTTTTACATATAAAAAATTAAAAATAATAACTCTCAAATTTATTAATCGAAACGGATTAAAATATTTTTATAAATTTATAGATATTTATAAGAAGATTTTTTGCACTGTGTACTCTCAAACTCATATGCATATTTATGAAAATTGCAGTGGCATCTTGTCAAGCCTGGTTGGCTTCTAGGCTGCCTGTCTGTCTGTGCGTATTGTTATTAAATAATCATTTTGTTGCAATAAATTTCAATTTGTATTTATGTCAAGTGACTGGCAGCTTAATTTACCAAACAAGTTGAGGCTTCGCAAGCGCACTTTGAATTTTATAAATACTGTATGCCAAAACAGTTGCAAATTCGTTTTGACCGCTTACATACAGGTATATATATATATATAATATATACATATATATATTATGTATACATAAGTAAGTCAAAAGGCCGGAACTGTGTGTTAAAAATGTACGCTGCAAAGTGAATTAGCTTTATTTTCTGGATACCTGCGAGTCTGAAACTACTTTGCAAGCTCAATGAAATTGTAATTAGGTTTGCATGCCAAATGAATCGAGTGGTTTCCATCCAAAAAAAAAAAGCAACTAAAATTTGTTTAAATATTGACGCAAATTTACCAGCGTACATCAACGTATATATTTTTTGGATTCACTGGCAAAA
The DNA here is from genome assembly GCA_035042365.1 of Drosophila dives. NCBI lineage: Eukaryota > Metazoa > Arthropoda > Insecta > Diptera > Drosophilidae > Drosophila > Drosophila dives. Next base: position 742,600 of record JAWNLJ010000233.1, on the reverse strand, counting down.
GGTCGAAAATGGGCGCATCAAAATTGGTCAAACGGAAACAAAACCAAAAAAAAAGAAAAAAAAAATGGAATTTACAAACGAATTTTGGCTATCCACTCCTACTACAGTCAAATCGAACTAAAAGTTAAATTTTAAGCCAATTGTAGCCGTCTGTAAGGGGACCCAATAGAGTGTTGCCGTGCAGCTCCGTCTCCCCCTCTGCCCCACACACTGTCACACTATCCGACAGTGTCCTGGCAAATGTGCATAGCATCCAATCCAGTGTCCATAGTCCAGTTCAGTTGAGGCATTTGAATTACATGCCAAAGAGGAATGCCTCTTTGTCTATGGACTTTGATAGAAATGTTTAAAAATTCTGCTTTCTGCCACATTCATATGTGGCAACAGCAGCCCGACTGCCTCACTTTTTTCCCATCGGACTTGGTTGACACCTGAAATTCTGCAGCTCCTGACAAAGCCAGAGACAGAGCCAGAGACAGGCAGACAATATGTAAAAAGCATCGGTCATTGGTCTTACGTTTGGGACAATCGCATTGATCATTCCGATTGCTCATTCTCCACAAATGCACAGATTCATAGACAGATGACACTTTTGTCGATTGATTCCAATATGATTCATAGCGTGATACAAAAGGAAACCCCAACAAAAAAAAAATCCATTCATTCACGTCACAAAGCTGACATCTCCCAAAAAAGGACCCAATGAAAATTGAAACAAATTAATTGTTGTCGCTTCAAATGTTTTTTTTTTTTTTTTATTTAGTCTCTCGATTTTCAGAATTTTGAATTTAGTTGGGTTTGCCACATAGATAATTTCAAGTTTGGCTTATTTGTGCTGTAAAAATATGTTAATGGAAAGCAAATCATTTGACAAGGATACTGCTGCTGTGGCAGATGGAATCTCTAAAATGGCTGTGTGGCATGAAAATCCATTCATCTCATTTTGGGTGATAAAAATACGCTCATGTCATCGACCCATTGATCGCATTTGACAAAGTAAACACAATTATTTTTTACGCTTGTGTGTGTATTTATATTTATGTGTCTGCAACGAAGCCACAAAGTATGCAAGCAGAAAAATTTCCTTAACGCTCTTATCGCACACACACGCACACACTCACACACACACACGCAGCATTTTGTTTGTTTTTATGTCGAATATTTTTCAGTTTTTGTTAACGAGATACAATAAAAAAAAAAAGAAAATACAAAATACAAAAAACAAAAAAACAAGGGAAAAAATATGAAGATGTGTCTTCCGCTGGAGGTGTGGCAAAATGCCGTTGTTGTGAAAATTATGCAAATGATTGAGCAAATTGTGTCCAAAAATATTTGTAGCCAGCTGACTTATGACACTCCACCTCCACCACTCCACTTCCACCTATTCATTCCCATTCTATCCCATATCAGCTTATGCAAACCTCATCAACAACATCATTATGATCATAACAAAAAAAAAACGCTTCTCATTCATCTTCCCTCCCCCCACCAGAGCATCTCAAGTTGTCGTCGTCCAAGGCAACAAATCCGCTCAATTTAAATGTTTAAAAAAACAAAATATTAAAATAAAAATAATATAATTTCTGGTCGACAATTTATAAAACAATATTTTGCTTGAATTTTGTGTCAGAATTTTTATTTGAGTATTTTTTTTTTTTGTTTTGTGTTCGATGACATTTGCCTTAATTTATTTGTCCAGAAATGTGAATTGTTGTGGCATGAAACAGCAGTCAGTAAATTGCGTCGTAAAGTCAATAAAATTTTGCATAAATATTAAAATATTTCTCATTCGGATTTTATAAAAAAATTCGACAGCATAATTGCAATTTATCAATGTAAATAATCGAATATCTAACTATCGGCCAGGACTGAAAAATATATTTTGTAATCAACGTTAAAACAGTTAAATATATTGTAATTATATTAAAAATAGTTTCAATGTTTTTCTTATGTTAATTGGATTGATTTAATTCCATTTCGTTTAGTTGATCTACTTTTATAATTTATGCAAATCGCATAATATTTTTTGCTATATGTGTTTATGTTAATCATTTGTTATTTTTTGCTACCGTAACATAGAATTAGTCAATTTAAATAAAAATAACATTTTTAAATTAAAACAGTAATTAGTCAAAAATTCGTCTGCCTTTTAGGTTGATTTTCGATGCTGCTCTAACTAAATAAAATACTGACAATTCGATTTTTTACTCAACTGCCAATTTGTGGTGAGGATCACATTATTTATTTGTAAATTTGTTGTCGCATATAATTGTGTATAGTAATTAGAAAATAGTATCATTTAATTAGGCCACGTTAGCGTCACGCACAGAAACACAGAAATGCAGATTTGGCTGTTATTTTTCGTTAGTGCAGAAATGAAAATATATTCGATTTAAAATAGCAAAAAAATATGCATATTTGAATTGCGCATTAAATTTCTTCATTATTTTCTTGTTTTCTGTGATTGGGATTTGTGTTTATTTTTTTTTTATTATTATTTTGCTTATTTATATTTGTGTAATGCGTTGCGCAACTTTTGTTGCAAATTAATTTGGCACGAAAGTTGACTTTGGGAAAATTATAGCAGCAGTAGCAACGTAATAGTGGCTGCTGCTGCTGTGTTGGCAGAGGTGCAACAAGCCGCAGCAGTGGCAGGCCACGTTGCAGTTGCATACGCACGTGTACAATTCTACTACCTCTGTCGTAATAACCGCAACTTAGTTAACTAAACAAGCTGACAGGGCTGCGGGAGCGGCGGGTGAGGGTGAGGTTGAGGGGCATACAACTGTTATTGTTGTTGTTGCTGCTACAGATGCGTCTGAGCATCATGACCCCCCACCACCCCCTACACAGTTTTGGCAAATGTGCACTGAAGGAAATTGCAAACAAAATTGCAACTTCCTGTCAGCGACAAAAACTTTTGCTGTGGCGCCAACGTTGCCACTTCCGTTTAGAATACACACACACACACAACATACACACACATATGTATGTGTGTATACATTCGAATGGGTTTGTGTGTGTGTGGCTGTGTGTGCTAAGTGCTGTCGGTTATTCATATGCAAACGCCAGGGCAGAAGCCACAGCCAGGCAGACAGCAACAGCGCCATGTTTGGCAATCAAAATATTTCACTAAATTGCTGAGCCAAAGTGAACAAAAGCCAAGCAACAACAACAACAACAACAACAACAAACACATCAACAGCAGCAGCAGCAACAACAATTTGACTGCAACGGCCGCACCACAGGAAGAATAAAATATTAAATAAATTTTTGCAAAATTTTACAAACGTGACCAGAGCCACAGCATACCCCAGAGTGTAAGGCATAGATAGAGAGCGAGAGAGAGAGAGAGAGATAGCGGTAAGTGAGTGAGGGTCGCCTACACTGGGCTTTCAAATATAAATATCCCATTCAAATTACAACATTTTTAACGAATTGACATGTTAGCCAAAAACTATTCAATTCTTTGAAATTTAAAACAATTCAGAATTTTTTTGTTGTATCAGTTTTCCCAAAAACTACACAAATTTTAAATCTGCCGTGTTTATTTATATTTGTATAAATTGTGAATACTAAACAAATTGTTTTAAAATATTTTGCAAAACTTGTACAATATATATTTTAAATTGCAGCGCTTTTTAATTAATGTTTTTGCATTTAACTTTTACTCGGCAAAAATCATGGATAAATTTAATAAATTATGCACCTTATATTATAAGGTAAATTAACCGCTTTAAATTAAAGACTTCTTCAAAAAATCGAGTAGGCAATTTTTACTATATTAAAATTGCTAAAAGAAAATAAGTTTTTTTTTTATAAATTTGACTTCAATTTGAATTTCATATTTGATTTCGAAAATGCAACTACAATATAAAAAATATATATTTTACACGTTTCACAGGATTTATTTTTTTAAATTTATTGAAATTTTGCTCAGTGTACAAATCCAAGTTGTAGTTTCGTAGTCCCAAAGTCTCACAGCATATGTAAACGTTTATCGAGGCTGCATAGGCCTGTGGCTCCGACAGTGAGAGAGAGAGAGACAGAGGTAGAGTGAGTGAGAGGGAAAAAGAGAGAGACAGAGGTAGAGTGAGTGAGACAGGAGGTGCGTTCTTCGAGAGAAGGTGTAAAATTAAATAAGAAATATAAGCCAACTGACCGCAGGCAGAATCCAGCAACCTCCACCCCAACCCCTCACTTCCCTCTCGGCTGCACGCAGTTTTCTCCCCTAACAGTTTACGACTTTTTTTATTTGCACTACGCATCTTGCTCTGAGGATGGGTGTGTTGGTGTTGGTGTGTGAGGGGAGCAGATGCCATGCAGCACAGTTCAGTTTTTGACTCGCCGACTTGGCCGATTGGCCAGCAGATAAGGACATGAGGAGATGCTCCTTGGGCCGAGCAAGGAATGGAAATTGAGTGGCGGCCTTGCTGCCACTTCAAAGTTGCCGCGCTGCACAAATAAACTGGTCATTTCCCCTCGAAAATTCAAAATAATTACATAAAAAATAAAACAGTAACCGTTACAGTTACAGTTACATTTACGGTTCGAGTTACAGTTTGAGTTGGACTTGGCGCTGGCAATGGAGTTGGGGTTGGAGTTGGAGCTGGGATTGGAGTTTTATTCTGTTTGTTGTGTTGCTGTCGCTATATTTACCGTATTTGCTGAGTTTGTTGTTCTTTTCTAGACTCAAATAATGGAATATAAAACGTAATTTGTTTTGCACATTTCCTTGTTGCTCTTTATTTTTTGTTATGCGAGTCGCTTCTTAATAAGTATTTAATACTGTGCGTTGGCAAACAACAGAAACAAACAACATTAAAAAGGCAGATGTTAACTGTTTTCTCTCTCTTTCGCTCTCTTTGCCTCCTCTCTCTCTTTACTTATATATTGTTCTTCGTAAAGCACTCAATAAAACTTTTCTACTACTGCAATCAGTTAAATTTTATTAACACGATAAAATTCTGAAAAGCTGTTGTTCGCTAACTTTCAGTATATAAATAAATTTCCCTAAAAAAAAAATCATTTATTTTAAAGAAGAATAAATAAAGTGTTTTTGAAACACATAAAAAACATTTATTTGGGGAGTCTTTTATTGAAGAGTGATTAAAATCGATTGGTCGCCATTTCAGCGGATGTACAAAAAATGCATAGCAATGAAGCCCATTTAATTAATTATGGCCCACACACATGCATAATGAATACGAAAATTTAAAAAAGAAATGTTATATAAAAACCAAATGGTTGACTTAAAGGTAAAAAAAATGTGAAAATTTGACACACGAGACCGAAAACCACGCATTAAATTTGATGATTAAATATTTAAGAATGCGTGCGGGAAACCGCACGTAAATGAAACACCTTCAAAAAAGAAAATGCCAAGGATGATGAGGACAAAAGCAAGGTGAGGACTAAGCCAGCAAAGGCTTCGCCTGCCAACAGTATGTGTGCATATGTGTGTGTGAGTGAGTGGGGTGTGTGTGTTTGTGTGTATGTAAGTGAGTGAGTATTAACGGTCAAATTATGATGAAGCGCACTTGACAGACGCCATCGTCTGCGGCTGTTTAATGCTAAAGATGCCAAACACCCTGTTGTGCCTCTGTCCTCTGTCCTCTGTCCTCTTCCTCAACATCGTTTCAATTCGTTTTGTTTCTATGTATACTGACAGAGAGAGAGAGACAGTGTAAGAGTGAGAGCAAGAGAGTCGTGAGAGAGCGCAGGAAGCAACAGCGAGAGCCTGTTTTGCTGAATAAGCGTGCGCTCTCTCAGCGCATGTTGCGAATGCGAAACGGTTAAGCAATGTTGCCAACTCGCTAGCAACACACAGCACAAATCGAAGTAAAAACAAAAATGCAAATAAAAAAAAAACAAAGTAAATTTGGTAGCTGCTACTTTGGGGCATTTGCGGCACGAATTCTCCAGCTTCATTATGTTGTGCCGAAAAACAAATCTTTGATTAATTGTGCCGCTTTTGACATGACAAACCATTTGCAACAATGCTCCATGTGCTCTTTAAATATTTATGCCGCACAAACATATTATATATTTATATATATATGTGTGTGTGTGTGTATATAGAGTTGAAGATGCTGCATAAATCATTACAACAACAACAAGAATAATAGCAAGCAAATTGTTACAATTGGACAGCAAGTGCGGCTACTGTCCGCATGAGGGCGCCACGTTTGCCACTTCTTTTTATTTTTTTTATTTGAGCCTCTTGCGGCTACTTTTACCGCTGCTCCTTCAGCAGCTGACTTACACACACACTAATACACACACATTAAATTTGATTTGGTCACGTTTGCAAGCTTTGTTCCACTTATGGCTCATTTTGATGGGCGTCCGTCTCCCAAACAATAAAGCGGACAAAAAACAACAACAACAAGCAAAACAAGCACTGATTTCATTCCATTCCATTGCGTTCCAAATGCAATCACAGTCAATGACTGAAGGGGAGCCGGGGCAGCGGGAGCAGAGCTTCTAATAGACGCATTCCTTTCTTTTTATTATGGCAAAATGTCATCAAATAAACGGCGAGAAGCCCCTTACTCTCCCCGTCTGTTCCTCCTTTCGACCTTCCTGTCAATCTATGAAAGTTGCTGACAGGTAAGAAAAATTGTAGTTTGAAGCATTTTCATAGCTTTGAGTTTACAACTGTTGTTATTTTTTTATAGTGTTTTGGCTGTATAGTAAAAATAGTAAATATTAATAACTATGAAAAACAGCAAATAAAAAATATAATTATTTTTTGTTCTGTAAATATATAAATAAAATTTGAAATTTTAAGTAACCCTTTAAAAAGTGAATTAAATTTAAGCGGCTTAAATAAAATTTGATATCGATTTATATATAATATCGAACGACAACCAATATTAATATTAGCATAAAATTTAAATTATGTGACTAGGTAAATGTTTGAAGAAATATTATTTCCGGATAATAAATGAAATAAATAAATAATAAATAAAATAAATAAAACAACTCGCAATTTCTATTGTGGAAAAATAGTCCTGAAACTGTTACTATTTTACAACTATTTTTTTTTTAAATTGTCTGTTAAACATAAAGCTTTTAAAAACTTTGAATAGAAAGAAAGAAATCTATGTCTTTAAATTTATTTACCTACTTATACCGATATTTAGATCTATATCTTTATCTAAATCTATATATATATATATATTTATTTATATTTATTTACATCTATATATATCTATATCTATATCTCTGTCTCTATCTATATCTATATCTATATCTATATCTATATCTATATCTAAATCTATATCTGTATCTATATCTATTTCTATATCTATATCTATATCCATATCTATATCTATATCTATATCTATATTTATATCCATATCTATATCTATATTTATATCTATATCTATATCTATATCTATATTTATATCCATATCTATATCTATATCTATATCTATATCTATATCTATATCTATATCTATATTTATATCTACATCTACATCTATATCTATATCTATATCTATATCTATATTTATATCTATATCTATATCTACATCTATATCTATATCCATATCTATATCTATATCTATATCTATATTAAGTATAAGCTGTTTGAGTATAATATATATATCTATATCTATAAATATATCCACTTCTACATATATATCTATATCTATATCTAGATATACATATTTCTATGCCTATATATATATATCTAAATTTATATCTTTCCTTTTTTTTTCATATTCATATTTACTCAAACCAAAACTTCGAATTTTTACATGTTTAAGTGAACCATTCAAAAATTGTCAAATATTTAAAATGCGTTTTGAAATTTCATTTCTATCGTGTCGACTCCAAATCTAGTTCCAAAATTTAGGAAAACGAAAAACCAAATGTGGAATTATTTATGAATTATTCATTAATGTGAATGATAAATATAGCATGTCTACGGGAAAGCACAGCAACAACAACAACAACAACAACAACAACAGCAACATTCGCGGCTGTTCCGGATGTTGCAACCAACGTAATGCGGAGCAGCTGTGTGGCAAACAGGAGACCCAAGTGAAACCCAAGCAGCTGGTGCAGAAATCAACCCAAACTTGCCTCCGACTCACCCAGCCAGAGTCGTCCAATCATCGAATGCATCGTCCAAAGGAGCAGCAGCAGCAGCAGCAGCAGTATCAGGAGCACATCCATGCAGCAGGAAATCCTTTAGCTCCTCATATGTTTTGTGTGTGTCATCGTCCGCAGATCCCAATATGTGCATCATGTTGCCATCAAATGCATTCACATTCACCGCGGTCATTTGCCACAATGCCGCTGCCACATTCCAATGACGCTGTTGACAATATTATGTCGTCTCTAATCTCCAACGAGGACACCAGTGAGCCGCTGATGCCCTCGCCTAAGGCGGCAGTCCGTAAGGAGAAATCGCTGTCTCCGCTGGAAAGTGCACGGGAACATTGTCAGCAGACAAGTGAACGCTTTAATCGCAAATTGGACGAGAAGATCTCTCCGGGAACAGAGAAAGAGTCGACGAGCAGTGGATCGGGAAAGACAGTGAAGAGGGCTTCCTCCATTGTGGGCAAGAGTGCTGATGATTTGCGCAGAGTGGTCCGTTCCCAGAGTCAGATGCTGGAGGTGCTGCATCAGTCCCTAAGCAAGCTGACAGAAGTAACCGACAACCTGGTGATGAACAGAGATCCTCAGTTGCTCGTCTCCAACATGGGCCGCTCGTCCATGAACGGAACCGTGGCCGGCGCCGGGGATAGCAATAAACCAGCATTCGCTCTAAGGGCCAGGGACATGATGGACACCAAGGTAATGGCGCCCATGAAGAGTCGTGTCCAGCGCTTCTACTTAAGCAATCTGTGCGAGGAAATGAAGATTCTCGAGGACATGGAACGTGCTCCGGATCTCGTCGATGAAGTCTACGAATCCTTTAAGAATCTCAACGGTCCCTCAACTTAGAAAAACTTTAAATATTTTTGTTGTAAATTTTTTTAATCGATTATTTATTTTATCTATTTTACAAACTAAATTTAAATTATTTATGCGATTTATTAAGAACAAGAGTTGAGCGAGAATATCTTGTTAAGGGATCATTGACTATAATATATATATTTTATTTATAATAATTCAGTTTTGCTTTTGGCTATTTTCTTTATACACTTTTTACACAAAGACAACTCGGATAAATTTCAGCACGAATTGCACAATTTAATAACATTTTTTTGTTATTCATAAATGCAGCGAGTGTAATCAAAGTGGAGTTTTTTTTTTGCTACTGGCCTTAAGCTGTCAGCTGCCAGCTGCTGTGGGCCATAAAAACCTGGGGGCTAAATAAAACAATTTCCGAGTCGTTTTGCGGTTTGTACATTGCTGCAGTGCAGCAGGCAAACCAGTTAAGGGAGCAAAATTTCTGTCCAGCGAATTCCTGCATATACAATTTTTTTTTGCACTCGCCTCGCAGCAACGATCTCCAAGAAAGAGATAGATAGATGCAGAGAGAGGGAGAGAGCGGGAGGGGGAATACAGATCCCTCGAGAGGCAGAGTTGACAAAAGAGTTGCCGACAGAGCTGTCTGCAAAGAGACAAAAGAATTTATAAGCAGTTCCAGTTTATCGGCGGATTGAGACAATTGTTGCCCAGCTGCCGCCAGTTATCCACTTCTTGACTTAATGGCTGCCCAAACTTCAACATTGACAGTTTTGGTTTTTTGGCCTTAAATCAATGTTCCACGGACTGCTGTCAGCGGCCTTTTGATGCCACTTTAATGATGTACTCCCCCCCCCCCCCCACCCCCCTCTCTCTCTATCAGTCGCTCTTCAGCTGTACTTACTTTAATATGTAATTATTCTGCAACAAATATATTGAATTTAATCAATGTCATTAACAATTTGAACAAAGCTATAAAATATATATAAACTTATTTTTTTAAATGAAATCAAATCATTAATTTTCTTACTTAAATTTTATAATTCTTTTGAAATAGTATTTAAAATAATATTTATTTTTTAGTTCATTTTATCAGTGCAGCTGTTTTTTTGACTATTTTAAAAAAATCGGATTTTATTTCAATATAACATATGTCAACTTATTGCAGAAGATTTAAGCAGAAGTTGATGGATATAAACGACTGTAAAATACTCTGTTTTCAGTAAGAACGACTGTAAAATATTTTGTCTTCAGTATGAACGACTGTAAAATACTCTTTTTTCAGTATGAAGACTGAATATGGTTTTCTTCTTTCCGTTTCTAACTGAAAACTGAATAAACAGTGTATTTTCTACTCTTAACTTTGTATTGACAAATGCAGAGTATTACAAAAGTCTACTCGAACTGCTAATCGTATTTAACTTTTATATTTGACAGTTGCAGAGTATTTTCTGGTCAAGTAAACTCAGGAGATTTATTTAAATGATCGAGTTGGCTAAGAACATATTTTTTTTTATCATCTTTTAGTGTTTGCTGAAGGATGACTTTTGCCAACTTATTTCCAATTTCCGCTTTGTTTCAGTTGCATGTCGCAAAAAGGGAAAATTGAATTTTAATTTCTTGACATTTCAATGCAAGTGAGCAAAGTAAAAATCAGCCTTGCAATTGACACATGACAAGCCCAGCAAACACATCACATGAAAGGCAACTTGGAAGGCTTTTCGGAAGCGTTTCAGCGACAGCGAATCTTCGACTCTCAATGCGAACGAACGAAAGCAAACTAAGTAGGAATATAAATTGATCAAATAACAAAACAAAATAAGTAACAGCAAAAACATCATCATCATAAAACTGTACATATAATAAATATGTAAAGGGGAGGGAGGGCAGTGAAGTGGAGTGGAAAGCCCAAAAGCACTCAACTAACGGCACAACTCCCAGTTGCCCGTCTTGTCTAGAAATAGTTGTGAGTTCAACGTTCGAATTCGAAATGTAAATTCGGTATTGGGAATTCGAAAAGAGCCGTTGTGCAATTTATTTGATGTGTCGATACGTGTCGCCATATTCGTACCCCTCCCCCTTTGTAACGTTCCGTTACGTTTCGACAAGCTGCGAGGAAAGTGCTGACAAAATCTGCAAATCAAATTACAAAAATCATAGCGCTCGATTTTCGCACGGCAAATGCAATTGGGAGTTGCCACTTCGTTATTCCCCCGTCCCCCTCATGGCATCCCACCCGCTGTGACCAACCGGCCTGCAAATTGTCAGACATCAAATGATGAAATTAAATCAAACAGAAACTAAAACAGCAACAATCCAAAAGTATTGAATATTTTCATACACAGCACTAAATTAAACTAAATTGAATTAAACTAAATTCCAAATTCTTCTCTTAATTGACAAAGGAAACTGATTTAGTTAGACATTGTTTTAGATTATAATTAATAATATGTAATTAAATTCCAATATTCATTTTGATCACAATTTGAAATACTTTTGTTAGTTTTATTTTTTTAATTACAATTTAGATTACATTTTAATTAAATTTATGGAATAGTTATTTTCTGCTGATATTTATATTTGACTAAACACTTAAAAGTTATTTTATATTCTCAAACATAATTTTTTTTCTCTGTATAAAGATGAGCGTCTGCTCAGTGGTAAATTCATATATGTAAATGTGTGTGTGTTTGTGTGTGTGTGTGTGTCCAGGACGTGTTCATGTTTGACGAGCAACTAACTAGTTGAGTAACTCACTCAGTAACAGAACCAGACCCAGAGCCAGTTCCAGTCGCAGTCGCAGTCCCAATCCTAGTTCCAGTCCCAGTCCCAATCCCAGTCTGCTGTGTCCGTCCGCTTGGCAGCAGTCGCCGGGGGACTACGCCAATCTGCGAAAATCTGAATTTGAAATTTTTATTTATTTACACACACGACCAGATAGTGAATGGAAGCCCGCAAAAATCTGACAGCCAGGGGAAAGTGTAAAGCCAGCGTGAGAGAGAGCGAGAGAGAGAGGGAGCGAAAGGGGGAAAAGAGACAGAGATGGATAGAGGAAGAGGATCAAAGTACTGTTTAAACAAATGAAGTATGGGATTCTGGTTGCTGTCGAGCTGTCGAGTTGTCAGCAGCTCAAAATGACTGCGCAATTCTCGCTCGGGAAAAGTATGTATATATAATTGATATTGATATTGATATTGCATTTTTTTTCTACAAAATCAATACAAAAATATCCAAATTTTATAATTAATATTGACATTCACAACAACTGCCAATTAAAGCTGAGCTATGCAGCTTATCATACGAAAAGCTTTTGATATACATTGTAAAATATAACAGTCGTGTGAGCTTGACTGGAAGATATCCTAAATTTAGCTGTTAAATATGTTAATTATTTTGTATGCATGTTGACACACTCGAGAGTAAAATTAACTGCTATTTCAAAATACATCAAACTCTGAATTGAAAGTATAAGTTTTTAAAGCTGTATTCTTTCAGCGATTTGTATCGATTTTTGCATAAATGTGAAATTATCGATAAAATGAAATGTCAAGCTTTACTATATCCTCTTTAATAATTTGCACTGGCTATAAAAAAATTAATTTGATGAAATCATTCCGAATTTAAAGCAAAAATCTATTAAATTTAATTCTGTCAGCGATTTTTATCGATTTTCGCATAGCGGGTGAAATTATCGATAAAATGAAATGTCAAGTTTTGCACATTTTTTTTTTATATTTTCTTTAATAATTTGCACTGTCTATAAAAAAAATAATTTGATGAAATCAATATTGAAATTAAGCTCATAGGTCAAAAGGCGAACTTTGGCTTCATTTTGCTAAATAATCGCCTTATTTTTTGCCTCTCTCTGCCTGTCTATCTCTTTCTCTCTTCGCTCTCTCTCTCTCTCAATCTCTTAATTAATTAGTTATTTCTTTGATAAACGTCATAATTCGCATAATTGTAGTTTATATATGGTTTCGTAATGAGCTATCAGCTAAATAGACTCGAACATTTAGTCTTTCTTGAATATCAGACACACACACACACACACATACCCACGCACAAATTCATCAATTATAGCCGCACAAATAATTCATTTTGGATGGGCAAATGTCAGCTCAGCCTTTAAAATATCTGCTCTCTGCTCAGCACCTGGCCATTAACCAACGCATTGATGACGTCGCAATTTGTGTGTGTGTGTGTGTGTGTGTGTGTGTGTGACGTCATGCTGTGCAACTTAAACGCTAATTAAAATTCCCATTTAATTGGCATTGACTGGTGTTTGTCTTTGGGTCCATTGCAGCGCCAGTCGTAAATATTTTTTTTTTATACATATTCTGAGGCATTCTCTCGCACGCTGGCTCTGAATGTTGATTTAATAAAAAATACACATGATGACAGAAGAGGACAGATGTGATCCGAGTTGGTCAAATGGACAGGTGACCAGTTGACCAGTTGACAGTGTACCAATTGCGAGTGCGTTGGAATTGTCGTCCTTGAATGAGCCACCAAAATCAATTTAAATGGCATCATTCAACCACAAGCTCTCTCTCTCTCTCTGTCACACACACACACACGCACACACACTGACAGACAATGTGTGCAACACATTGACAGTTTATTAACTGACCGACCAAGCACGAAATATTCCTGACAGGCCACCCACGTTTCAGTTCGTCAATATCGCCCATTACATGGGAGCATTAATTAGTTGGGCATTGAGTTGCCGTTGCCGTTGCTGTTGCTGTTGCTGTGGCAATTGCTGTTACCGTTGATGTTGCAGTTGCCGTTGCCGTTGCAATTGCTGACAACGACAACAGAATTCCCTTATACCCCCAAGGGACCCCCAGCAGCAGCAGCAGCAGCAACAGCATCCAGCCAGTGACACGTTAACAACCTCAATTGGATCTGAAGGACTCAATAATATTGCAACTGCAACCCCAAGATGCAAGTAATTCTCAACTTATTCGTTCCTCTTTTGCCTCTTCAAGTTTCAGTTTACCTTTTAATTTCACTTAAACAATTTTAATCACAGCATCAATTTAATATTTAAGATATTTCTTTATCTAAATTGAATTAATTATTAGCTTATTTGAGATTAAATAGATATAAGAAAATAAATGCTAGTAGAAATTAATAATTATAATATTATTTATTGTAATACATATGCTAATTCTAATGCCTAATGTAAATTAAATTTATCTGTTTTACAAATAGTTGCAAAAAATAATACCAAATAAATTCAAATTACAAATAAATACTGCTTTTCCACATTCACATGTTAAATGAGATGTCAAATCAAATGAGTCGCAAAGGCAACTAAACAATGCATTTGATTTAAATAACCAACTGTAATTAAGTAAAATATGTTTGATTATATTGTCTTTTTTATACACATTGCGCTGAAATGTAGAAACAAACGTAATTTGAATAAAATTCAAAAAGGAATGCAAATTTAATTGGTTTTTGCAGGCCAAAGAATGTTTAGGCAATAATAACAATTTTGTCATATTATAGGCCAATTTGCACACTCAGTGCTTGACTTTGTTTAAGTCTTATGCAAAAATATATATTAATAAAAATCGGGTTTTTTTTTGCAAAATTCCCTAAGCAGCTTGGCGATTTATTTGTGTTTGTTCTGCGAATTCTGCGCTTCGCTAAACTTTGGCGAATCGAAAACAAATCGCATTTAATTTAGTGGAAACCAAAACGAGGCTCGATGAAATTTCAACTGAGGCGCAGTGCAATAAAAAGTGACGACAACAAGGAAGCTGACGGGGTGGCGGCCGAAGGAGCTGGGGTGTAGGGGAAGAGCACTTGGATTACACCTGTTGTTTTGGCAGGTGGCCTCGTCTGCTGTGATCGACAGCTAGAGACTTTTAGCAGCAGAACCGCAAACAATGCCAAAAGCACGCAGTAAACATGCTCATAACCAACAACAGCCCCGCACCCGCCCCCGCAGCGCGCACACAAACAAAAAACAACAAGAATAAGAATCATCAGACAGGTGCTAATCGAAATATAATGTTTCAACAGCGGTCGCACATAAAAAATGATACGCCAATAAAATTTAATAATTTAAAAATGAAACGGCAACAACAACAACAACAACAGCAAAAGCAAGACAAAAGCAGAAAACAGAAAGCAGAGAGCAGAGAGCAGATAGCAGAAGGAGAAGTAGAAAGAGAAAGCGGCGTGCTGCAAAGCCGGGAAAACATAATAAAAAATTCATGAGCTTAACGGGAAACGCGAATGCGAGCAAAGAAGTTGAAACAAAAAGTGCAAATAATGAATGACGAACGGCCAAAAATAAAGTGTGACAGGAGAGAGAGAGAGAGAGAGAGAGAGGAGGGTGCGCAGGGCGACGACAGCAGAATGACATCAAAATTAATCGTTTTGCCTACTTAAAGGCGCATAAAAAGCTATTTCCGTCTTTAAAGCCGTAAAGTATGCACTGATATTGCCCGGCTCAGGACAGCAGCAGCAGCCGCTTCTGGTACAAATGTAACTAAGCCCAAAGCCATAGCCAGCTTATTGATTCGCCAGCCTCTGACCAGGCTCTGACTAGGCTGGATAACTGTCAGTCAGCCTGGGCAGCCCAGGCCAGGCCAAGCAACAAAGCACTTAAGCAAACAACAAATATTTAGTGTCGCAATGATAATTACAATGCCAACACAGGTGAATTTATAGCAGGCAAATCCGCACAGTTCACACACAACTATATATATATATATCTAAATATATATATATTATATATAGCTGTATCGTTGATATATATTCCTTTGTATTTACACATGCTGTATTTACCTTTGCATGGCCAGTCCGTCACTTTGACAATCATAATGAGGTGAGCAGCAAAGACTAGGCCAACACCAACACCAACAGCAACAACAAAAGCAATGACAATAATATCAAAAACAACAACAGCAACACACACACACACACCTAAATGGCTGACAGCAGCAAAACTGACTGTTGAACAATCAAAAAAATTAGAGATGGACAAATTTGGCGCTGTTGTTGCAACTGCAACTTATTTAAATAACAAATTTCAAATTACATATAATTATTCATTATTTTATTACAAATTTTATATGTATAAATTAAATAATTTACATTTATAATAGTTTAGCCAAATGTTTTGCCAAATGTTTTGCCAACTTGAATAATAAATTCAAATTCTATTTGCAAATCAGTTTTTTTTTTATATTATATATATTTGTATTTTAAATGCAATAATGATTAATACGATTGAAATAATATTTTTTTATTATTTCTGCTTCGTTAATTATCTAATGGACTTAAGCGTTATGATTATTTAATTATAATAAATATTATTTTATAAGCTTTGCAATTATTCACACGTAAAATTTCAAATAAAATATTTAAGTTTTGCAGCTCGTTAATTATGACTGAGTTGCTGCTGGCATGTGTATATAATTAAATAATTAATTATATATATTTATATGTATATATGTATATTTATATATATATATATATATATTTCTATTGAGTGAATAATTCACGCGCCCATCTGCAGACGGCTAAAGAGGTGCTCGGACGAGGTCCAATTGAGGTGGACGCGTGTCTCCTTAGGTCTTTTGTCCCTTACAACGATGATGACTTACATGTTGTACTCACAGTGTTGTTGTTGTTATTGTTGTTGTTGCTGTTGTTGTGGCTGCCACTGCTTGTTGTGTGTGTATTGTTGTTTACCTTGCCAGGGAAACGCAGGAATGCGGGCAAATCTATGTTCCTTGTTGACTTTTGCTTTTATTTAATTTTGTGGCAAGGCGGACCCACTATAAATACACAAATGTCATGTTTACGTCGCACTGACTGACTGACTGACTGACTGTCAGTCGTGTGTGTGTGTGCTAGTGTGTGTGTGTGTGGGCGCATCAAATAAACTTTAATTGTTGCAACCATAGCATGTCCTGGCGCACACGTGTTCTCCTTGTGCGACTCGGTGAATTGTTGGCGTTGCTGTAATGCTTAACTTAATGCGCTGTTATCCTTTAACTGCTTGGGCGAAGCACACACACACACACACGCATACACATACAGTGACAACTGCAGTGCCTGTCACACCAATACATATTCATGTTAATGTCAGCACATAAATCTTGCAAAGTCTTCTAACACCTGTCAGCCATTTTACAAGGTGTTTCCACTTAATACATCGACATCACACACATGGCTAGAAAGAGACAAGGACAGACAACTTTTACGTTGCTTTGTCTTTCAAATGTGTGTGTGCATGTGTGTGTGTGTGTGTGTGTGTGCGTGTCTTTACCTTTGTGCGCCATGTGTCAATGGGTCTGTCATGTGTCCAGAGCTGCGTGTGATATTGACAGTTGAGGGGCGGGTTGGAAAGAGCCGGGCCAGCACAAGGATGTCGAGGAGAAAATGGCTGTAATCGCTGAATGAACGGCAATTGCTCGGTATCGTGCCACACATGCCACACACACTAGCCCCATTTGAAAGGGGCAAGCAAAGGTAGCTGAAACTAAGAACAGAAATCGCCGCAGCAGCTAAGGGAATAACTGTCGCTAAAACTGGACTCAAAATTATGGTAGGTAAATGTCAAGACAGTTTTGGCCAGGCCAACAGCGGAAAGCAGCCACAAGCAAGCGAGCGAGCAAGCGAGACAAAGTAAGAGATAAAGAGAGGGAGAGCGAGAGAGAGAGGGAGAGAGGGTTAACAGCAACAGGAACAGGCAGCTGGGTGACAACAACGTTGACATTGATTGAACGTTGTCCACAGCAAACACGGCAAACACAACACACACCACACACACACACACACACACACACATACACAACACACACACACACACACCACACACACACACACATGCAATGAGCGATGGCCAATTGCGTGAAATGCGGGCAACGGCATACAGCTTGTTGGTTGTTGGTTGTTGGTCACACGGTGTTGATTGTTATACCCTGGCCGAAAAGGGGAACATGGCCAGCAACATTGATAATGCAATCCTAATTAGCTTAACATATTGTGGCTTAAACTGTAGCTACTAATCAATATGAACTGGGCGCCTCTAAAATATATATTTATTTCTGCTAGTTTTGGTTTTATTTTTATGGTTATTTAATCATGGCTTTATTTTTATCGTTATTAAATTGTATTTAATTATTTTTATTTTCTTATTTTGTGTACATTAATTTATGCATTGTGTGCAAATAATTCACAGCTATTTATTTGATTAATAGTGTAGCAAAACTTCGACTGCTTTTAAGGACTGACCACAAAATCCATTTCCTGTTCCTTTTTAGCTTGTTGATGTTGTTGTTGTTGTTGTTCTGCTTGTTGTTGTTGTTATTGTTGTTGTTGTTTTCCTGTTGTGTAGTTTGAGTTGTGGTGACGTTTTGGGTGTTTGGTTTATTTTAATTGCCTGGACTCTTTAATTGCTGAAATATTTAAATTAGTTTGCTGAAAGCTGTCGTCGACGATTTGAGTGAGCAGGTGATTTAGCCTCTGTGTGTGTGCAAGTGTGTGTGTAAGTGTGTGTGTGTGAGAGCTTAACTTATCGACTTAATGTATATACATATACACATACATATATATATATATTATGTGTGTGTCCTGACCGTTGCCAGCCATTAAATTACATTGAACCGCACCCGAAAACAGGATACTTTGTAGCATACAACAAGTCAGTGGCAACAACAACAACAACAATGCTGCAAAGTATGGCAAAGGACGTCGAAGCAGGTTTCTCGTATTTAAGACGAAATAAATTGGATTAGAAACCGCAAAAATCCAATTGTCTATTGTGGTGTGGGCTGAAGATGCCACAAATGCCCCCTCACCTTACCGCACCACACTACACCTCTGCTTAGCTTAGCTCAGCACAGCACAGCACAGCACTCGCCATGCGCCGGGCTTTAGATGTTTTGTAACTTGGGCCGAATCCGGATCCAAATGCCGAATGTGGGTCTTAAAATATTTAGCAAGAAATGCTGCGACTTTTCTCTCTTGTTTGATTTGTCGCTTTAGTTGTCGCTTTCGTTGTTGTTGTTGTTGCTGTTGCTGTTGCTGTTGGTGACTCTTTGTGTATGTTTGTATGCAAATCAAAGACTAATTGGATTTTTAAGCTCAAACTGTCAATGCCGCTACATGCTGCTCAGATTCCCCGAATTTGCGTTTTCTCTCTTTTTGGGTGCACCTGACTAAATGGGGGAAAAAAAAAACCGTTGACAAAGGCAAATGTCGACGACCGTTATCCGTCCGTAAATCCATGTCTATATGTATTTTTGGATTTATGTTTTTCGGTAAGCGTTTTAAGCTGCACAGCAAACAATTCCTCATGCAACACACAACTACAACATTGAACTGCCACTGAACTAAACAGAACCCACACAGAACCCACTGAACCACCCAACCACCCAACCACCCACTGGTTTCGAGCCAAATGAGCGGAGCGTGCTGCTTGGTAGTAAATGCAAATGGTACACTAATTTGATTCTATTTAAATCTCGTTGCGGACATCAGGCGATTTTGGCTTAAACGCCGCCCACTGACGACTGTTTTGTTTGTGTGTGTAAAAGTAGAATTTTTGCCTTCAACTGTTTTACTGATTTGCTCGCTGTGCATATGTGTGTAGCAGTGTGTGTGTGTGCGAGTGTGTGTATATCTGTGTGTGTGTGTATGTGGTTTCTGTGGTTCTTCACTGGCCCGCATGACGCGGCACTCATCACGTAACAGTTTCGAGCGTGTGCCTCATCCACATCCACATCCTCATCCTCGTCGTCGCCATCGTCGCCATCGTCGTCTCGTTCAAATGAGTGCCTTGAGTATCTTTTCTATTTGCGTGAACGCAGCTGCCAGCAGCAGTTGCTGTTGCTGTTGCTGTTGCTGCCTACAAAGCATGGCCAACAATAAACAGCTAACAGTAAAAGCGACGGATAACAAACACTTGAATAGTGGGACTCAAAACCAGGCTATATCTCTACATCACTCTCACTCTCTCTCTCTCTCTCTCGCTCTCTTACATAATCTGGCCAGTGTTTGACTGAGTTGTTGTGTCCATAATCGGATCGGGTATGATGGGTATGCGATGAGGCAAACAGCTGCAAAACTATCTGCCACGTTTTGTTGGGAGTCGATGGTGCCAGATTAGCCAGATCCTTGTACATTGGTTGCAGATAGACCCCAAGCATAGTTTGCCAAACTATACAAGCACTCGTGTTGTAGCTCAAAATGCACTTGCAACATTATGTGGCACAACATTTGCAACTCGATGTGTGTTACTGAGCTATGCACTAAGCGCAATTAACAACTGCATAGCTCAAATTACAGCACATAATTTTGAATTTTATTCAAATATGTATTTATTTTTTAGCCCAAAAATATATTCAAATAAATTTTCTTCTGTGTAAATAAATAGCTTAAGCTGAGAAAATATTTACAAATATTTTGGTGAATAATTTTAGTTGTACATATAAAAAAACTTTAAGAAATATATGCCAGCAGCTAAACGAAAATAAATTCCATTTATTTAAAATCACTGGAAATTCTAAATTATTTATTTACTTATCAACTGCAAAAGCTGCAATTTTTGTTTGATTTTTTTTTATATTTCTAATGTATCTGTAATCGACATATTAAGAAAAAATGGTTTAATTATTATAAAAATGTGCATATTTTTTGTATATTTTTAATATTTATTATTTTGTATAAATATGTAAAATAGTAAATATTTAATTAAAATCTTTTATCAAACGAAATATTACACATAAAAATTAGCAAACAAACGTTAAGCATACTCAGATAGAAATCGCACTGTAAATTACAAAATCGCACAAAAATGAAAATTGCTCAGAAAACTTGAAGAATGTTCCAGTTTTTTGAAATAATTAGAAAAGAAAATTTATTAATATAAGAAAGTCATTTTAGTAATATTTACCAAAATATTGTATAGTTTTCGCTCTGAAAACTTGAAGAATGTTATAGTTTTTAGAAATAATTAGAAAAGAAAATTTATTAGTATAAGAAATACATTTTAGAAAAATTTACCAAAATATTTTGTATTGTTTTTTTTTTTTTAATCATATGTAAAATATGTTTATTTATTGTACAATAAAATAATAAAATAATGACAATAAGATAAATAAGATAAAAGCCATTTAATAAAATAAAAACACAAAATTGGAAATTATACTTTAATATAACCAAATTTAAAAAAAAGAACTCCTGAATTAAGGAAAGAAATAAACTTGTATTTCGAAAGATCAAACTTTGTATTTTTTTAACAGAAGATTGGTATTTTTAAATAATAAGACAAGATGTCCTGGGAGCCGACAGGACGACGATTTGCAAAATTTCATGGCGTTGTGTTTTTGCAGGGTGTATAAAGGGTATACAAAGTCAACTATACAGTTTAATATTGTTTTTATAGCTGGTCGTTGGTTGTTGGTTGTTGCTGTTGCCATTCCAAAATTGTCGAGTGTGTGACAGTGACACACTTGTGGGGCGAAGGGCGGCGGCGGCGGCAGAGAGAAAAGAAAGCCTTGCCAGGCTATTTTTGGCTAGGGGCCAAGTCGAAAACCGCACAAGGACATGTGTCGCATGTGGATGCGATGCGATGCGATGCGAGGTGTGACGAGGCGAGGCGAGGCGAGGAGATGACCTGTTGGAGGTGTAACTCACCTATTTTATGGTGCTCGGCTTTGAGTATTGAATGAGCCCACAAACCCTGTTAAATAATATAATAGACAGCTCGGTTTCCAAAAAAAACTTTAACGCTGCTTTACGAGATCGCATTCATCATCGGGCGTGAGGCGGCCAGCCGTTTCCAAGGCTTCCCAAAAATAAAGTACACTTTTTATATTTATACAGATCCTGATGACACACAATGGTTTGAGTGAAGGGCCATGGTCTCGGGTCTATTAATTACACATGTTGCGTGAATGTGAAATCGTTTTCCATTTATTTTTATGCGTTTTGCTGGCCAGTTTGTCAAAGTCGTACAAGTGTTAGAAAATATCCCAAACATTTGTTAACCTTCGGCACTTTTTCGGCAACAATTTTTCAAGTAAATTATGGCCAATGCTGAAGCTATAAAAATGGCCACTTCAACAATTTACACTTGGCCTTGCTGCCAGCCAAGTCAACGCCTTTTGTAAAAAAAAAATAAAAAATACAGAACAAGCATGTAAGTCAAAGCCTTCTTAATAAGGTCAAAGTGCGTCAGTTGTGTTTAAAAAATGAAATATACACAGTTCAAAATTGAAGTTCAATAAAAAATATATTTTATTTATTTGCAAACATTTTGCTCAAAATGATTTACACATTAAATGTGAAATTATTGAATCTGTACGCTGAATTTTGTCGTCTGTTAAATTTTTAAATTATTTCATACTGTTTTAAGTTTAAAAAAAAAATGTTTGCTGTGTATAAGCCAGCCATATGTTCGGGCCAACGGACTGCCTGAGCTGTCAGGGCGTCAGCCGCTTGGGCAATTCATCGCATTAGGAGACGTCGAATTGAACCTGAGTCGAGGCCAAGTGGCACAACTGGCGCCGAAAGTCACATAATCGCCGATACAAGCATAGTAAAAAAAATACATATATATATATATATATTTGTCAGACTTTTGATCACGTGCCGTGCGCCAGTTGTTGGCAATGGCAGATGCATTAGCAGGACCAAAAAAGGCTAACAGGCTGGCTCGTTAATTGCAAGTAAATTTCATTCATAATGCTTGGCCAGACTCAAATTGAAATTCCATTGAAATGGACGTTGTGTGCGGAGGGTGTGGGGGGGGGGAGGGTGGGGTAAACATGAAGCACACTAACCGAACGCTTAAGGCCACAAAATTAACTTTGGCGAACACAACCAGGCAGATTCTGAACGCTTGAATGCCTCACACCGCAACAACAACAACAACAACAGCAACAACAACAACAACAAGAGAAGCAGCAGGACGAACACCGTCTTCGATTTTGACAGGAAATTAAATTCGATGTATTGCGCTGGAGAGCCGTCTGCTTCGGCCAAAAAGAGTCACTTTGGCTTCTCGCTTTTGTTTTATGTACCTTTTTGGCTCAATTCTGGGCTCGCTGGACAGAGGCGGCTCACAATTGGAAATTCATGCGGCTTCAGTTTTTATTTCGCTGCTGCTGTTGGTCTCATCTTCGCTTCAGCTTTTGCTTTTGCTTTATTTCTGCAAGCCAGTAAATAAACCGGAGATGACTTTGCGGTTTTCATTGTGCGCCACTACGAAATAGAAGCTACTGAGTCTGAAACAGAGGCAGGGGCAGAGGCAGAGGCAGTAACAGAGGCTGAGGCACAGGCTGAGGCACAGGCTGAGGCAGTGGCAGAGTCTGAGGCAACTGACACTGAGAATGAGAATGCGAGACTGAAAAGTAAGTTTTTGAGATTGGGTTTTGTGTTCGTTTGCCTGGTTGCTTGGTTGCTTGGTTGGTTGGTTATTATAATTACTGCTCCCTGGGATACACTTAAATGCTTGCAGCGTCATGAATACCAGACAGCAGGATGTGCATTTGCCATTGCCCACAGGAAGCTGAGGCTGCGACTCTAAATTGCCAAAAATACTTGGGGTTGGTTTTTTTTACTGTCCCAAGTGCCCTTCGCTTGACTTTCCGTTTTGGCCAGCGTACCCCACATCAGCTAGTTTAAACTTTCAGTTTAAACTCAACTTCAACATGAACGAAATAAATTGATTTACATACATCCGACATTGGCCCACATGAGTGCCAGGAACGGCAACAGCAACAGCCAGTCAGCCAGTCAGCCCACGCTACTTGGCCAACAACAGCAACCACAAAAAAAGAAAAGGCTACTTTACCAAAAGAATTGCCAATGAACTAAGATGAGCTGAATGCTGACTTGTTTGCCCTGTCCTGGCCCCTGCTCTGGCCCTGGCTCTGGCTCTGCTCCGGCCCCTGCTCTGGCCCTGGCTCTGGCCCTGCTCTGGCCCCTGCCCTGGCCCTGCTCTGGCCCTGCTCTGGCCCTGCCCTGGCTTTCTTCTGTCTTCAGCTGGCCAGGCTTGGCTCTGTTTTGCTCCAGCCTTGAAGCTGCTCTCGTCTTGTTCCCGAGCTGCGACAATAAGTCATTGTCAAGGTGCTGAAACAACGACGACGACGACGACGACTGCGACAGGCAACAACAGCCAAAGCTTGTATGTGGCTTCGCAAGGAAGGCTTTGCATGTGGGCAGAGAGCCACAACTGTGGACAAAAAAAAAACTGCAGAAGGGGAGTGAAGCACTTTCAAAGATCAGGGCAGGTTGCCTGTCCAACTGCCTGCCAGTGCCTGGCAATGCAATGAAGTTAATTAAATAAAAATAAAGCGACAGCAAACTGAATTGCCACAGCACACGACGATGGCAAGTTCCATAGGTAAAAGGAAAAATATTTTACACGCCGAAGCCGAAGATTCAATACCCTTGCAAACATCAATAAATACTCAACAAATTTTTTAATTATTTTTTAAATATTTATTTAAATTAAAGTTTGATAAAAGCGATTCAACAATCTCTGCCGAGTGCTCTAATGGAAGCTATAAAATATTGAAATAAAGTCAAAAGTTTGAACAAACTTAATTTTATAGTTTTTCATATAAGCAAGTTTGATTTTTGAATATTTTAGATATAGTTGCAATATGAAATATATATCAAATTGTCATAAAATATTCATTTGAAAAAATCATTACACTTCTCATGTAAAAACTGGATTACTTTTTATAAGAGTATTACAAGGTGCGCCCAGATAGTGACAACAACCCATATGGAATGGAGAGTGGAGAGCGGAGAGTGAAGGGTGAACTCAAGAAAAAAACGCCCACGTTGGATAGGCAGCTAGTTTAGTTGGAGCTGATGGGACAATGTACTCTAAAGATGCATCTCTGGAATTCATTGCCAAGTAGATCACACAGTCGTCGGTATGAGAGAATACCACTCCTGCAGACGCCCACTGTTTCTCATGCTTGGATTGCTCAAGATTGGGTACGACGACGATGCTGATGTTGATGATGATGAACAGAATGAGGATGTGGATGTAGATGAAGATGGGAATGCTGGTGGAATGTGAAGGGAGAGCTCAGCTGGCAAAATAATCAAATGACAAGCGCAACGCCCACTCATGCAGCAGACAAGAAAAGCTCATGAGTTCAAATTCTGAATGGTAGAAAACACAACATAAATCCTTAATAATATTAAGAATACCAGCAAAAGGTCTACTTACTCAGAAATGAATGTAATTACCTCAGCATATATAAATACATATATATATATATGAAGAAGCAAAGTAACCACTTAAGTCTAAATATATAAAATCATATTTAAATAACATCTCAGAAACGGAAACGAATAAATTTACCACAGGCTTGTCAGAAATTTGAGTTTTAATTTTAGAACTTAATGATTTAGATAAGGGTTTGAAGTCGTTAAAATATAAATAAAAATAACATAAACAAAAAATATAAAAAAAATATAAAATAAATATATGCTATAAAATATTAATATAGCTTTAACAAAACTGATCAGATTTATAATCAAGATTAATTCTACTTAGTTTTTTCTTTATAAGCATGTCTAAAGTGATGTTTGTGCCTATTAATATATATTTTATATAAGGCTATTTAGCTATAGATTTGATCTTTGTTTTAAATTACCATTTAATAAGTTTTTAATAATTGTGCCTACCAAAAATTATGATGTACGAGATGGGAGAGATGGGAGCACCGCTGGGAGAAGTGTGTAGAATTATAAGGAGACTATGTTGAAAAATAAAAAATATAACATCAGAAAAATGTCTTGTATCTTTATTAGGTCGGAAACTTTTCAGACCACCCTCGTATGCTGTAAGTTATATTAAACATGATAAAGGGAAAGTATGCTATACGCTATATGCTGTACATCATACAACATCATACTGCATATCTCATACAGCATATATCATCACTTCATGCTTTCCCTTTCCATTATTTAATATAATCAACACAATTCTGGATTATTCGATTGTGTTTCTAATTACTTAAAAATCATACAATCAACGACAATTAAAGTGATTTATTTTATTTAATTTGCTTTCAGTGCTCAGCTTCTAACTTGGCCTTCAGCAATGCTGCCTAATTTATGCTGAATTCACAGCAAATCGATAAATAATAATAAATGATGCCCAGAAACTGAATTCAACCATAAATGTTTTCTATATACAAAATGTGCTTGTGGCAACTATAAGTAAATAGTTGCAACAATTGCACACCTGGTATTTTTGCTTACCTGGCTCCCTAAGCTAAACAATTGTACGAAACTATTAACACGTTGCAAGTGCAACAAAATTGTGTATGCAACACCGAGTGGCAAAATAAGGTTTCTTGGCGTGTTGCATTCAAGTAATTTATTTAGAAAATCACTTTAATTTAGAATTAAGCAGAATTAAGACATTAATTGGTGGCTAAAATGCGAAGATTTTCCAGTTTTCAGTTAACTCAAAGCCTGAGAGTCATTTGCTTAGATTGATTGGTTATCAATTGGCTTGTTTTGGCACTTTGCTGCCACCGCCGACACCTTCAAATAGCTATTAATGTCATTTCAATCGTGTGTCCAATCAACAACAATAACAAAAAACAATCCGCTTAAAAAGATGACAACATTTTTGCGTTTACCGCAGAATATGCAGTGAGCCATCATCCCACCAAAAAAGAAAAAGAAAGGAAAAAAAAAGGTTTTTCGATGGCAAACTTTTGACAACGGTGACAATGACAATGAATCCCCAATCTCTTCTCGAGCAGCAACACCATGAGCCGGAGAAGCATCATACGGCAATAAGGCAATAATGGCAACCCTAATCAGCGCTTTTGGCGCACTTGTGCTCGACGTAGACGTCAATTAAGTGCCAGTCTGTACCCCTTCAAAAAAAAAACAAACCCAAAAACCAAATAAAAAAAAAAACTTACGCTTACGCAGTGGAAAATTTGCATCAATAAATGACAAAACCATACGCAGATGCCAATGTAATAAGTGCCAAGAGAGTATGCTCCATCAAATTGGGGATGTCAGGACCCGGAATGGGATTGGGAGAGCCCTTTACATTTACATGTCAACTACAGATGTTGACAATTAAAGCTGGCAATAGGTTGGTTTTGAGCCCGTTTTGGGCTCGCACGTTATCGAAGTGGTATTGAAACAACAATTTTTGACAAAGTGCCTGCTTAATTTTTCAATTGCCAGCGTCATCTTTATTGTGCAGCTGAACTGAAAGCTGAAGGACTCTACATCTGGCATCACATGTGAGAGTGTGTGTCTTCCTTCTGGTTGGATTTGTGGATAGGTGCAGGACGAGTGCGTCGAGTGCCAACTGTTACCGCAAAAAGCTGTCACAATGTATGTGGGGGATTTATTTCTGGGTATGAGCTTAAGTGCTCACTTGACTTTCACAAGCTCTCCAAAAACTGCACACTCGATCTGATGTCACAAACAGCAGCTACACAAAACTCAAATAATCTATGTACACAAAATATGATCAAGCATATTCGTTCATTTATCACACTATAAATTAGCCCAAAATTCAAATTAATATATAAATAAAATACATTTAATTTCATTTTATTTATAATTATTTATTATATTTATAAATAATATTTATTATAATTTAAATAATTATAATTATTTACTTTTTGTTGCACTTAGCCCAAAAGTCTAATTAATAAATAAATAGAATACATTTAATTTCATTTTATTTATAATTATTTATTATAATTATAAATAATATTTATTATAATTTAAATAATTATAAATAATATTTATTATAATTTAAATAATTATAATTATTTACTTTTTGTTGCACTTAGTCCAAAAGTCTAATTAATAAATAAATAGAATACATTTAATTTCATTTTATTTATAATTATTTATTATAATTATAAATAATATTTATTATAATTTAAATAACTATAATTATTTACTTTTTGTTGCACTTAGCCCAAAGTTCAAATTAATAAATAAATAAAATACATTTAATTTCATTTTATTTATAATTATTTATTATAATTATAAATAATATTTATTATAATTTAAATAATTATAATTATTTACTTTTTGTTGCACTTAGCCCAAAGTTCAAATTAATAAATAAATAGAATACATTTAATTTAATTTTATTTAATAATTATTTACCACATCAAATCATATAAAATAATTATTTACTTTTTGTTGCACTTAGCCCAAAAGTCACATTAATAAAAAAATAAAATACATTTAATTTAATTTTATTTATTAATTATTTACCTGATCAAATCATATGAAATAATTATTTACTTTTTGTTGCACTTAGCCTAAAATTCAAATTAATAAATAAATAAAATACATTTAATTTTATTTTATTTAATAATTATTTACCTCATCAAATCAAATATGAATGTCATAATTATATCAAGCGCACAATTAAATTTCAAATCAATTTCACATTTTTTTTATTAGCTCAGTCAATGAATATGTATATATATATGTATATTTTTAAATAACTGTTCAAATATTGCTGACCATTTTTGTTTTACAGCTTCCCCAAAAATAATAGAGAAGATAAGTGCAAAAGTTTTTTGTGGCCACAATTTAAATATCAAAAGTCTGTTCCGTTAACCAACTTCAGTCAACATCATAAATGATTATACGGCCTTAAGTATCTGTTCATCTTGTAACCTTGCCTTTTTTTTTTTTGACTACTCTTCGCTAATAACCATTGCATTAGGGTATACACATAACCATTTCAAAGGCATTGTGGAAAATAAACAGAGAAAAAAAAACCCAATTGAAAAGCACACAAATTTTAGTCAATGGCAGTAACAACTTTATAACTGGTCTGGGTTTGGGATGGGGATCTGGGTTGTGGGTTCTCAGTTCCCAGTTCCCCATTATCCCATGTCCGAGTGGCGTTTTGCCCATCTTAAAGCTCATTATGTTAATCTGTGTGTGTGAAAGAGAGAGAGAGAGAGCAAGAGTGAGAGCAAAAGTGTGGGCTCGATTTGGAGTTCGACAATCGCCGCACGCTGATCAAATTAAGCACATTTTAAAGTGACTTGTATATGGCCAAAAGTTTTTCGATTAGAGTTTAAGTGTCCATTTCGTTCACGAGGTGCCGACGAGTTGGCAGTTCCGACGCGACGCCTCCATACAAAAAAAAAGAAATAACAAAACTTGTAAAAAAACAACAAAAAAAAAAAAGTTGATTTTTGCATTTGGCCGCACAATTAACTTGAACGACGACGCTACCCAAAACTGAGGCAAACAGCT
The DNA here is from genome assembly GCA_035042365.1 of Drosophila dives. NCBI lineage: Eukaryota > Metazoa > Arthropoda > Insecta > Diptera > Drosophilidae > Drosophila > Drosophila dives. The sequence goes on along the minus strand of JAWNLJ010000233.1, from coordinate 713,398 downwards.
GTCCGCTTTCCCAAAATACAGTTGCTGCTGAGAACTGAGAACTGAGAACTGCGAACTACAAACTATACGAACTGGTAACCCAAACGAAAGTGCACCCCCTCCCAACTACCCCCTCCAGCGACGCTTGTCTTTTGGCCATGATGTGGAAATGCTTTTGTGTATAGCCTGGAACAGGGTTTCATACTATTTTGGTTAGCAAGCTGCTGTCGTTGCTCATAGTTTTGCTTATCTTTGCATAACTTTTGCATAATAAACCAGCCTGGAACGGGACACAGAAATGCCGAATGGGAATAGTGTACTGAAAATGTTGAAAGGTGTGGAGGGCAGGAGAGTGGAATGGAGTGAAGACTACACAAAATGCGTTCTTTTGTCATTGTTGGTGCGCGTTTGTGCGATGGTTTTTTGGTCTTCTTCTTCTTCTTGTTGTTGTTGTTGCCATTGTTTATGTATGCGCCAACACATATGCACACCCATTCCACTCCACAACTACACACATATGAGGAACGGGTAGAGCACTCCACGAAAGACCGGGATACATTCATATGCGTCGCCGAGTCAACAGCACAAAAATTCCGCAAGTGCATACACAAAAAAAATCAAAAAACAAAAAAAAATAATAATAACAAAAACAAATCAAAAAAAAACATGTAAATAAATAAAAGACTAAAGAGAGATTTAGAGTTACAAAGGAACAAATATTTTGAATACTCTTGATTCCTAAAATGTTATACGAAGGCAGTAAAAAAAAAATAGAGCTTAAATCTGATCTTTTTATCACATATATATTTCGATCCATAGACTATCAAAAAATTATAATGATAAAACTACTTTTGATCGGAGGTTAGGGCATCTGCAAATCGAAAAAAAATGTAAATATATAAAAAAAACTAAAGAGAGATTTGAAGTTAAAAAAGGAACAAATATTTTGACTACTCTAGATTCCTAAAATGTTATACGAAGGCGGTAAAAAAATACACAAAAATAGAGCTTAAATCTGATCTTTTTATCACATATATATTTCGATCCATAGACTATCGAAAAATTAGAATTATAAAACAACTTTTGATCTGAGTTTAGGGCATCTGCAAATCGAATGTGTTTGACTTGAATATTCGCATTTGTTGTCTGTTTTTTTTTTTGGCTGTGTTGTTGGCCCGGTCGAGGGATTTGGCAGCATGGGTTTACGGGTTTGGGGCTTGGCTTTAATTTGGCATCACCGTTGCCCCCTCTCGCGCATTCTCCTTTCTCTCCACCATTCGGTTTCATCTTTCTCGTTCATTTTGGGGAGCTGCAGTTTGCGGTCGCTGTTTATGTAAATTATTTTGCCTGGCGCTGATGGAGCACTACTCCAATGGCAATGGCAATGGCAAAGCCAAAGCCAAAGGCGGCGGTTGTAAAGGAGATGAGGTTGAGAGGTTGACACCATACAGCAGCAGAGTGGCAATGGTTGTAGTCAACAGCAGACTGATGATTTAATGCGACCCGCCGACTTTTGTCGAGCTAAGCATTTAATTGTTCCGAAGCGCACAATTAGAAGCCAGCTTAGCTGAAGCCCAAAAGGGTCGAGTGTTTTAACAGAACTTCACATAATATATATTTGAAAAGCCCTTAAGTCAATGCTTAGGAAGGATGTACGTTTTCTGATGATGTGAGCGTAATATTTTAATTGCAAACATGTATATTGAAAATATCAAAAATAGTCAGATCGATATATAAAAATTATTTGCATTTCTCTTATTTATATTTTTGTAAGGAGTATTTTTATTTTAAACATTAATAGACCTATTACAAATATATAATAATGATAGGACTCTAATAGCATTAGCTGAAGGATGGTTTCAATAGATAATACCAGGAATCCCCGATGGTGTGGAGACACTCTAATCTTCTGGGTATGGTATTTGAACTAAGCCAATTGATTGACAGGTTGTTATAAAACAAATTTAAACTATATGTTAAATAAACTATATGTTTAATAAAAAAAAAAGTAATTGTTTTCAATTCTTAAAACCTCAAACTCAAAACATAGAATTTATGGTCTTGTATTATTATAATTATTACTGAAAGATTATAACAAAAAAATGTAAATCACAAAGTGTTTTCTACCAAATTAACTAATACAATGAAGATTAGATATGTTTGTCAAATTAGAGGTGTTTGTCATTAATCAGTTAATTAGTAGATTGTAATATTTCACACTGATTCCCAAGAGTTGGTTTATTTTAAACTCGCACTAAGAGGTTCACACAGTTCAAACTTTCATTAAAAATAACCCAGGCACACTCACACATACACACACACACATACACATGCACACACACACAATCGCACACTCATTTTAGCTGATCGTAAGGATGGTCAAAGTAACATCAAACAAACTATTCATCATCACTTTTGACGCGAGAAGCTTACGGCAAACATCACACAGAGTATGTTCCTGATGAGTCAGTGGGAGTATATGGGTGTGTGTGAGTGTGTGTGTGTGTGTTTTAGTTGATGTGCTTTTAAGTGGGTGTGAGTTTTCGGGCATCATGCATCCTGGCAAAGGCACACGCATGCTGTGTGGGTGGTGGGGGACGGGGCAAGGGGCAAGAGAAACGGTAGCAGTGGCAGGCTAGGCAGAGGCAACACTAATGGAAAATTGGCATGAAAGACGAGCTGCTATGGAAATTTAATCACATTCACATCTCACACAATACATCATCATCATTGTGTCTAAGTGTATGTGTGTGTGTGTGTGCGTGTGGGTGGATATGTATGTATGTTTGTGAGCAGCACTTAAGACTCCTTCACGCATATTTCTATGTGTGCACGTTTTGTATGTTTGTATGCGATGTATTTCCGCAAGTTTGTTAACTGCATTAGTGTGTGCTGCTGTGTTTGATTATGCCTTCAGGGGGTCACACACACACACACACACCCGCACACACACACATGTGCGTGTGAATATATAGTGCATATGTCTGGTATTCCATGACGTTTACTGTTTGGTCTCACACGTAAATAAATGGGGATAAAGTTTTTAGATTTTGATTGCTTGATTCTGTGTGTCAACACAGCACAGCACAGCATAGTCTATACTCCATTCTCTTTGCTATATACTATATACTCCATCCATCCATCCATCCATCCATCCATCCGACTTTATGTAGTACATATTTGGCAATTTATGTATAATGATTTGGGTTACATAAGCACAGATTTTAAAGTTTGCTTTGTCATTGTCTGCAATTCGACTGACTTTATGGGCACAGATTGGACGGTTATTATCAAACTCTTTTGCACAGTGAGGGTTGGTTAAGTAACTGTTTCCCCCTCCCCCCCCCCCCCATACTACTAACCAATCGTAAATAACCTAAACTTTATTTGTTTGCTTGACATCAAATTGAGTCATATTCCGAGCCTGACTGCCAAATGGCTTTTGTTTCGGAGTCCAATCCTCATTTGCGTTTGGGGGATTCAGCTCGTAATTATGTTGTATCATTTTCAGCAATCAGAGCGACTTTTATGTAAGCTAATTCGAAAAACTCAAAGGCAGCGATTTGGCAGCCAAGCGAAACAGAGCACAAAGAAAGAAGAAAGCATGCGACAATCGAAATATCGGTATGGGAGAATTGATATAACAGTTACACTCAAAAAAAAAAGGAAAACTAAATATACACCAAATATAAATTACTTAAGTACTTTAAGTGATTAATTACCATATTTTTAGATAACCCAATTAGTCATGTAGAACTGAATTAGTGCTTCTTCTTCTTCTTCTTAATGCTATTATATGTTATTTATCTACTTTTATTACTTTACTGTGTAGTTTTAATCACAGTCGTAGACGTTGCCGTCCCGCTTCCTTGCACTGTGACAAACATTTTACGCTAAATTTGCCATGCATTGCAAGATTGTAAAATAGAAAGAGAGCAGCAAAAAGAGTGGGGGTGGCAGAGAAAGAGCGAAAGAGAGAGAGAGAGCCCAGCAGCATGACAATTTATCAACGGTACAATGACGCCTCGTTATGGTTGACCTGTGGGCTGTCTTGCAGCGACTCTTTAATTTCAGCAGACGCGCCTTGAATTAAACATGTTAGATAACAACGAAGAACTGCTACAACAGCAACAACAACAACAAAAAAAAGAGAGGAAAACAGAAGAGAAAACAAGAAGAAGAATAGCAAAACTGCAGCAAACGAAGCTAAAGCTAAAAAAAAAAAAATAGCTGAATTAAAAACGCCGTTGGCCTTCAAACAGAGTACGACTAGCAGTCTGCATCGTTTGCCCGGGCTAAATGACTATGTAAAGCGGCAACAACAACAACAATAACAACAATAGCAAAAAGAGCAACAACAACAATATGTACAAACAACAACAATAAGAACAGCATCCGCCACAAGAGCAATCACAAGAACAACACAAGCGGCAAGCGTAAAAACGTCGCCTTTATTCTAATGCCAGTTCATGCTCTGACTCAGCCGGAAAAACAAAAAAAAAAAAAATAAATACCGGAGAGGATGAAGCAAAAAAAAAAAAACTGAAACAACAAACAACGAAAACTATCTTCGCAAATTGCTGTGAGTCCACTCACACCCTCGATGCGAGTTAAGCTGCCCCAAAACAATAATTAGCCAAGCCACGAAAAATTACATGTTATAATAAATGGCTGAATGGCTGAGCTTTGTTTTAATTAAATATATATTTCACATACAGCAGCTAATTGTAATATGTGAATATTGTTTAATAATAGTTGAGTTATTGCAAATACTTTCTTTTTTTCGTTGTTGTTGTTGTTGTGTGTGTGTTACTCGATGGAGCATAGAGTTGCACACTTAATGATCGACCAGATATACCCTCTCTTATTGGACACCATAAACATGTTGAGCAAAAAAACCGCTAAAAACAGTCATCCAGTGTCCCTTGTTGGCTGCTGCTTCAGTGTCGTGTTTTCCACTTCCACTTACCACCCAGAGTGCCACAAAGTGCGCAACACAGTGACAACAACAACAACAACAACAGCAATAGGAGAAACATGAACAACAGCGACAACAGTGAAAGTCTAGCCTGTTCCTAGTTGTGGGCGAACCCAGCCAAGACCAGTGCGACTTTTGCAATTTTTAGTGCAACTAATTCTTTCTGAAGTATCTCATTGTTGCACTGCAAAGCCGCAATTCTGTGTGGCATCTCCCAAATCCCACAGCTTTGCTATACTGTTGATCCCCCGCAGCGCAGCCTATCATTATGTGTGTGTGTGTGTGTGTGTCAGTGTGTGTAGGAAGTCAAAAGTATCTCGGCAGCTTAAGCACTGAACATAGCCTGGACCTCAAATAGCCAGTGTATGGATATAGTCGGTGCGGTGCGGTGCGGGGGGGTTTGTGGTTACTGCCCAGCGGAGTTTATTTCCCAGTTGATTGTCACACTTTGCCGGCCAAGAGCGTAACTGTAACTGTAACAGTAACTGTAACAGTTGTTGCACTTTTTGTCCAAACTGAAAACAAATGGCCATAATAAGTTTGTTATTCAGTTTCAAGTCAAAACTTACAGACCCTTATGACTAAGCTGGCCTTTGAAACATATTAAATTGGCTATAAATTAATACTTGGAAAATAAATTTAATTGACTTTTAGTATTTATTCAGTTATCATTTATAAGGAAATATAAACAGATTTTGTGACTGATTTCGATGGAAACAATTTGCATACAAATGGAGGAAAATATAATAATAATAAAAAAATAAATATGTTGCACAAGAAATGTGTCAATTTCACAAGCTGTTGCACTCACTCATCGTGATCAGTCAAGGGAACTTGCCCAAGATAAGTATTAAGTTATGCATTCAAAGAGCACTTGGCTTACGCAAATGTGGAACACATAATGTACTGTAAAATATTGCATTAACACACACAAATAAATAATCATTTTGCAAGAATATGTTTTTTTTTTTTGAGTCCATAAGCATTATGAAGCCATTAAAAGTTGCAGATGTTTAAATGTATTTACAGCATTTCAGTCATTTTGAAATATGGCCATAATTATTTACTATTTGGTCTATGCACTTTCAGCATTCCACACTAATAATAATAATAAACTCTTCGATAGCATTTCACGCTTCACTGAAAATTCACATTTAGCCGTTTTGTCGGAATCAAAATTTTCTTACAATTTCCAAAAATAGCAAACGGAAATGAGCAATTGGAGCGTTAAAATACATAATTATAAACTAATTTCAAAGGCAGACGTCAAGCAGACTTAACTTACACATTTAAATGTTGTTGTTGTTGTTGTTGTTGTTGTTGTTGTTGTTATTGTTGTGGCTGGCAACTGGTTCTAATGAGCGCAGCAGTTTAATTAAAAGTTCTCGCAATTGTTTCTAATGTGAGTCGTTAAAACGTTCAAATGCCTCGTGTAAATCACGGTGCACCTCCCTCATAGGTGATAGATACGCACCAATACAGATACATAAACATAAGATGGATACTTAGATGCTTAATGTATATGTATCAGCAGCTCCAAGCTGTAGCTGTAGCTGTATCTCCAGCAAATGTGGCCACTTCCGTTTGCCAAACACGTAGCCATAAAGGCTACCGCACACACACAAATACACACACACAGACACATGTGGCCAACTTATGTGTTGAGCAGTTAGCAGATTGAACCAAAGTTTGGGGGGGGGGAGCCCAGAATGTTATCGGGCTCTAACCCGCAAAGATTTAGCAGTCCGACACGTGAAAACGTGGCAAGCTTATGGCCACAACTTGCTGTTCTTGTTTTTGTTTTTATTTCTATTTTTTTGTTGTTGTTTTTCTTCTTCTTCCTCTTCTACCGTTAGCTACTTTGCTGCCTATTGCCTCTTAATGCTAATGAAAAATATTTCCAACTGTGCGCGGATTAAGACTGCTGCGTTTATTACCAGACAAGTGTTGAAGTCAAAGCCTTGCAACATGCCCCACCAAAACAATAAGTGGCATAAAACTGAAGCCCAACGCTTTTATTATGTCGATGCCACAAAAAGAGAGAGAAAGTGAAGCGACGTTTAATATTTAGTTGAAGATTTAACGGCCACCTCCCCTCCACTCTCCCACCCAGAGCCAAGAACCAACAACAACAAAAGCAGCAACTATGATAAGCCTCATCGCTGCCTGAATTACGTAATGAGTTCCCAGCAGTGGGCTTGGAGCTTGGAGCTGGGAGCTTGGAGCTTGGAGTTTTACGTTGCGGCTCTTGAGAAATTATGGCCAGCATTTTAGGGGCACGTCGTGGGCCTGGACTGCTGTTGTACATTTTAATTAACAGCGAACTAAACTTGAGGTCCACAACACCCACACACACACACCAACACACACACACACACCAACACACACACATCCACATACACATATTTCAATAAATACTATAAGCAAATAAGAAAAAAAAATTATGTTTAAATGAATTACAAATTAAATTCGAATGCTTTGCCCAACTCCCCCCCGGGGGGAGTGGCAAGGTGGCAAGAAGCAAGAAAAAAAAGCACAGCACAAGCAAGAGAGAGATTTATATTTGGCAATTGAAATTTAAATGAAACTACGTGCGCCAGTAAACATCAAATGCTCAAATGGGCCAAAAGGTAAAAACCAGAACGAAAACCAGAAACGAAAAACGCGAGCAACGAGCATTTACAGTGCCCCCAGACAAACGGGGTGAAACGGGGTAGGGTTTGTGAAGACCGACCCCGACTATGCCCCTAAGGAATCACACAACTCATTCATGCAGAAATCCATTGACATTTAATAGCCCCAGACACTTGGACAGAGCTCTCTAAATACTTTTGGGCGCTACTTCAGCATGCCCAGCAGCAGAATTCAGCGCTTGCTTCCCAGGTGTTTCCCCTGGCGGCTCAGACCCCTCAGGATAAACTGGCTCCACCTGCGTCCAGTGTCCAGTGACCGCACTTTGCTGCCACGCTCAACTCTGTGTGGCAAAGCCAAAGTCTAGTTAAACCTGAATTTTGGTATCTGTATCTTTTGCGCAAAGCTCGAGCAAGTTGCTGTTTTTTTTTTATTATGTTTTTTAAGTTCCCTTTAAGCTGCACATTTGCACAGGATGTGCTCGACGCAGGTGTACATGTCCAGTTCACCATCGGACATCGGACAAACTGGACAGGCAGCATTGGAAGTTACTTAAACGAACTCTGTTCCCTGCAAGCATAAATCATAGAAAATAAAAAGATCTGGTTTGAGGAGCGGCTGGAATGCAACTTCCGTTTGAAATAAAATCATTTAATGACTGCCAATCACATCTTGTGGGTATATATATTATATTGATAGTTATCATGTGTATATATATATATACTCAATTAACTAAAGGGCAAATGAAAATCAAGTGCATCATTTATTTTAGTTTATTCTTAGCAGAAATACATCAAAACTTAATACATTATCATTCTTATCATTCTTATCACTTCTATCACTCAAATTAAATAGAAGAAATAGAAGAATAAATGAAATAGAAGAATAGAAGAATAAAAGAATAAAAGAATAGAATAATTGAAGAATTGATGAATAGAAGAATAAAAGAATAGAAGAATAAAATAATAAAATAATAAAAGAATAAAAAATAGAAGAATTGAAGAATTGATGAATAAAAGAATAGAAGAATACAATAATAAAAGAATTGAAAAATAGAAGAAGAAAAGAATGGAAGAAAAAAGAATAAAAGAATTGAAGAATAGAAGAATAGAAGAAATATAAGAATAAACGAAATAGAAGAATAGAGAAATAAGATTATGATACGATTGATTATTTATTAATTACTATTTGGGGGTTTTGTGCTCTCCGACCTAATTGGTCTATTGTGCCCCCTTCCGAGCTTTTAGCTCCTCCATCAACCCCAGTTCCTGAACGAATGTCAGGATCTTTGATGGGTCGAGGGCTGCTATGTCTTTGACATTCACAGCATGCATCCCTAGGATGCTGCATCTTCTCCAGGGCAAGCGCGATGCATCCCGTTAGGATGTGAGTGGAAGACTTTTCCTCGATCTCACAAAACCTACATTGACTGCTGCTACAGATACCCATTTTGGACAGGTGGCTATTTTAGTCTACACTGTCCTGTCAGTAGACCGACAAGTATCCTTAGCCTATTCCTGGCCATGGATATTATTTGATATATATATATATATTTATATATTTGCTTAAATCGTTTATTAACCGCTTAAAAGACATTTGGCCTGTCGGAGTCCCGGTGCTTCCTCCCAGCTCCGCAGTCTCCTTCGTCAGGTTCAGGCGATTAATAGAATGATAAAATTCGATATATATACATATATATAATTAAATATCACGCGGTCCTTATGCGGATAATAGTTGAACAGTTTCGTGAAACACTAGTACGTTGTCCTGAAAGGTATACGACGTTTCACGATATTTCACCATTATCCTACCGGCTGCGCCAATTTAATATCTGATTACGGTATTTGATTTTAAAAATAAAATTCTTTATTGATCAAAACACGTCTGTTCAGTTTGGTGTACAAAATAACTCTGACTTATGCTACTAGTTTACTCGATAATGTAAGCTCGCATTTGCGTCTTATTCTTATTCTTGGAATTTCATCGTACGTTTGCTTATGCTAGAATATGCAGTTGGGTTTCATAAATGATCGCTCGCAATTGCGTCTTAACTTATTCTTGGAATTTCATCATTGGCTTATCAAAGCATTTTTGTTTTATCGTTCGTTTGCTTATGCTAGACTATGCAGTTGGGTTATTCTTATTCTTATTCTTGGAATTTCATCATTGGCTTAGGATACCGTACTTTTGCTTATGCTAGAATATGCAGTAATTGCGTCTTATTATATTATTGGCATTTCATCATTGGCTTATGATTTGCATAGGGCGTTGTCGCAGTGAGTGTGGACATGAGAGATCAGCATGATCTGGATATGTCACTATATATATATATATATATATATATATTTGTTTATCTTTAATATGTCTCACAATTGGCAGTAATTAAATCAGGCGTTGCACTTTAGCGCTGCAACATTTGACCTATTGGCCTATTAATTTACTCTTGAACTACATGTCGTCGCATTTTGCGGCCAACATTATCACGTCTCAGGCTCTGTCTCTGTCTCTGTCTCTGCCTCTGTCTCTGCCACAGTTTCTGCCTCCATTTGCGTCGCGATGTTGCTGCATGCAATGAACTGATTAGGCAAACAATTAATTTCGCCAAGTTGCGAATGATGCCCAAGGGCCGAAAACTGAAAACCACTTAAACTCGATTTGATTGAAAAGCTTAAAAGCGGCTCTCACGTCACCCCTCTACCCTCTCGACCGCACCCCGCGCATGCCTTGCAGCCCCTCGCCGCTGACTACGGTCCGACAATTTGACATAAATCTAAACAAAACAAGTCAAGTGAAGGTGTGGGGGGCTGGCGAGGGGACCTGAATAGTTTGGCAAGAGTCGCCTTCGTAGTCGAGGCACGCCTGTTGACTCATGTTGTTGTTGTTGTTGTTGCTGTTTTGCTTAGTGGTCGGAGAAGCGGCCGCAGGACGACTTCATTAATCAAGGCCGCAAACAAGCGGACGCGGCCCGGGTTCAGGACCAGGGTCCTGCCACAGCGTTGCCAACGCAGCCGAAATGCAATGAAAAGCGACTGAGGAGGAGGGAAAGGAAAAGAGGCCAGGGAATGGTTGAGAGACAGACAAGGCAGACGGGGAGCACAATCGCAGTTCGCTCGCACACATAAACATAAATAATTAGCATGATTCTTTAAAGGGCAATTACCTAATTTAGACGCTTTGAATAATTGCCCAGAAATGGCCAAAGACAAACGTTGTTGGCAACAGCGACCAAATCAGTTTAAATGCAAACACAGCGAGTGGGCAGCGAGACGAGAAGTCTAGCAAAGCGCTTGTAGACCAACTAACAACACACACACACACACATACACATACACACACACACATGGAACACTAGCCAGACAACAACAACAACAACAACAACAACAACTACACTAAGCGGCTTAATGTCCAAACGAAGATAAAGCGCTTTCTGCAGCTGATTCCACTTCTTCTACGGTTTCTGCTGCTGCTGCTGCTGCCACTGTTGCTGCTGCCACTGTTGCTGCTGCCACTGTTGCTGCTACTTCTGTTGGGAGAGAGACATTTAAATCTCAACAGTTGGAAAATAATTAGAGCGTTTAGTGAACTGCAGCTCGAGACCTGAGACAAAGTTGAGATTCTTGTATTTCCCTTGCTGCACATTTAATTAGTTTGAATAAATTATAGATGAATAACCGGATATAAAAACAGCATTAAAAAATTTTATAAATATTTTAGTTATCATATGAAAAGTTTTTTATTGATCGTACATAACATTTTAACCACGATTTAAATTTAATTATGCTAACTACAAATAATTTATTTAAATGTGGTTACTTTAAAAATATTTTAAATATTATTATGATTTAAAATTTGAACTAAAAATAAACAATTCAAATAAATATTATTCTTTATAGGACTACAAGTAATTAAAAAAATTTAAATGTGGCTACTTTAAAAATATTTCTATATTTATACAAGTAATTAAAAAAAAATTGTAAATGTTGTTACTTTAAAAAAATTTCAAATAATATTATGATTTAAATTTTGAACTACAAATAAACAATTCAAATAAATATTATACTTTATATGACTACAAGTAATCAAAAATATTTAAATGTGGCTATTTTAAAAATATTTCTATATTTATGCAAGTAATTAAAAAAAAATATATAAATATTTTAGATATCATTAACTATATGAAAAGTATGTTATTGATCGTAAGATGACATTTTAGCCATACCAGGAACGATTTAAATTGAATTTTGCAAACTACAATAAACAATTCAAATAAATATTATTCTTTATATGACTACAAGTAATTAAAAAAATTTAAATGTGGCTACTTTAAAAATATTTCTGTATTTATGCAAGTAATTAAAAAAAAATATATAAATATTTTAGATATCATTAACTATATGAAAAGTATTTTATTGATCGTTCATAAAATTTTAACCACGATTTAATTTGAATTTTGCTAACTACAAATAAACAATTTAAATAAATATTATACTTTATATGACTAAAAGTAATTAAAAAAAATTTAAATGTGGCTACTTTAAAAATATTTCTATATTTATACAAGTAATTCAAAAAAAAACGTTGAAATGTGGTTACTTTAAAAATATTTCAAATAATATTATGATTCTAACGAAACAAATAAATTTCATTTAAATAATAAAATAATCTCAATTGGTTTTATGGGCGTCAATGTTGATCACAAAGGTTAACCAAAAAACAGCCACTAATTTAATAAAATACATATTCTCTCAAATTTCAAAATAATATTTGATAATTTATATATCAAATTTATGGCCATTTGTTTCCAGTTGTACGCTTTCCAAGTACAAATATTGGCGGTCAGTTTGGTTTACATTTATTGCTTTCTATGTTTTCTAGTGCGGCCAATGGCACAAATTATAATGCTGGGTCTGGGCGACGGGGGACGGGGCGACGGGCGACGTGGGACTGGGGCAAGCGCATAACAACTGGGGTGGTCCAACTGTCTGTTCGCCGCTGTCACCAGACAGTCGTTAAAATCGGAATATCTATTGGATTGGTAGATGGAGGCGGAGAAGGCGGCCACGTTTCAATGGCAGACCTAAAGGGAGACGGGGAGGCGGCTCCAAAGCGAACCCTTGACACTGTGCGTGGCCGGCAACTGGAGTGGACTAGTCGGGGTCAGGGATGGGCTCATCGGCTCGCCGGCGCACAGCTTGAAGTTAAATAAATTAGGGGCAATTAGGCGCAGCATTACAGGCACAAAGGTCACAGGCAACAGAGGCATCCTGCTGCTGCTGCTCCCAGCAAATGCTCCCCAGCGATATTCCCCAGCGTCTGCAGGTGATTTTTGCCTATCTAAAATTTATGTTGGTAAATATTTGTTTCCAGCATTTTGGCATAGACGAGGCTTTTGATTTTTGCCGATGTTGTTGTTGTTGTTGTTGTTTTCCATTACAAGATGTACCACTGTAAATTTTACAGTTGCTTCCTCTGTGCGGAAGTTGTTGGCAGTTGGAAATCGTAAAGATTAGTAGCGGTAAGTTGAGGCAAGTGCAGAAAGCGTGGCGCAACAGCACTTTGGCCAATTAGCTGCGGCTAATTGTTGCATACAAATATTATACCGATATCTACCGGCGGAGTGCAGGTAAAATGTGAAAGTCAACAAATGCTACAAGTGGCAAGCAGCAAGCCGCAAGCAGCAAACAGCAATGCTATCTAAATCTCTTGGCTCATGTGTGACCGACCGCCTGCGGGTCCAAGTGGGAGGTTTGTGTGTAGCGTACTGGGACTGCTGAGTAAAGTAAAGTAAACTAAAAAACAGAAAAGAGAAGAAAAAAAAAACAGAAAATGAAGCGATCATAAAGCACTCACAGCGATTTCTCGCCAACTTCCGCTGTCGAGTTCTACTTTCGCCAACACAAGCAAAAATGTATATTTAAATATTGTCATAACTCAGCTCAAACCAAAACTGTGTGTGATTTCCGACTGCTGATGCGGTGCTTAACTTTAAAAAAAAAATAAATAAATAAAAATGTTTTTAGCTGTTCAGCTCTGCCAAAGATACTAAATATTTATATTTAGTTTATATATATTTATATTTAATTTGTATAGAAAATATTTATGATGCTCTGCCTAAAACTATTATTGTATTTTAAATTTGTTTAATAACATAACTGTAAGTATGATCTTTAAGCCAAGTTGAAAAGTCATAAGAACATGAGGGAATTGAAGATTTCAACATTGTGGGAAAACTTCACAAAAAAATTAAAAATGCTATAAAGATACATACAATAAACAGATTATTTTCTGCTTGGTTGCCTCGAAATCTACAAGAAGCAGACCAAAAAAAAAAAAAGACTTTGAAGAATAACACGCAAGAGAAGATTTCACTTTTCAGTTTTCAAATAATAACTGACCTTAATCAATGGCCATATTGTTGAGTGGGTGGAAATTGTGCTGTTTCTTAAAGCTAGGCACGCAAAGCACATTTATCTATATATAGATGGCTGTGTGTGTGAGTGTGTGTGTGTTTATGTGTGTATAGCATATGCATATGCAATCAAAAGCAAGAAAAAAATCTATGTAAAGCTGAATAAGTTTTTGAGCAAACAAGTTTGCTTGTGAAAACTTCTCAAGCTGTATCTGTATCTGAATCTGACTAAAGGCGATGGCAGCTGGAAGACGCGATGCGACGCGAAGCGGCTCTTCTTCTTCTTCTTCTTCTTCTTCTGCAAACGATGCAATTTCATTCATATGCAATAATCACAAAAGCGAGCAGAGGGATTTGTGTTGGGGCAATGCCGGGCACAGACTCTTGGCAGCTACACAGTCGCATTTCCTGTCTGGCCAACATCATGAGATATCATGTGCTGCTGCTGCTGTTGCTGTATGTCCGTCCGCCCATTCCCAAAGCAGCTGCTGTTGTGGCAACAACAACAGCAACAACAACAACATCAGCAATAGCAACAACAAGCAGAACACGTTCAACTACCTGCCCCGAAGTGGCTCGCAGGTGAAGTAACTTATACACCGATGATGCCTCGAGGTAATTAGTTTTAGTGTTCGCATTGATACACTGCACAAAATTGTTAATATAACGCAATATATTCTATGCTAAATTTTGGTATTCATCAAAACTTATAAACAAATTTTAAATAAATATTTTACTGATTTTTTTTGTTTTGCTTAATATAAATACTATAAGCTTAAATTTATTTGTTAATTACTTTAAGAAAGAAAGAAGAATATATTAATTATTAATAAAATAAATAATATCTTATTAAATTTACTGTTGCTTGTTTTATTTTATTTTGTTTAATATAAATATTATAAGCTTAAATTTATTTGTTAATTACCTAAAGAAAATAAATAAAACACAAAAAGCCTAAACAAAATATTAATTATAAATAAAATAAATAATATCTTATTAAATTTACGGATGGTTGATTTTTTTTTGTTTTGTTTAATATAAATATTGTAAGCATAAATTTATTTGTTAATTACTTAAGGAAATTATGTAAAACCCAAAATGCCTATATAAAATATCAATTATTAGTAAACCGAAATACAGACAAATATTAAACATTTCTTTTATATAAATGGGAAAAAAATTTGCTTGTAAAATTCAAGTCTCACTATTTTTCTGGCTGTGTAGCAAGTTCCAATCTGCGTCTTAGTCTCATGGTCTGCTTGTGCTTGCCCGCTAGTCGGCTGCAATCATAGAGTGGAGAAGTGTGTGGGTCTCTCAGTCAGCGACTTGCCGCAACTTGCCGCATCTTGCTGCTTCATGCCGCGTCTTGCCGCGTCTTACTGCGTCTTGCTGTGTCTTGTTGTCATCATCATTAAAAGCCGTGTGTGCGTGTCTTTTCTGTATCTGTATCTTTATTTCTTTGCTGCCTCGTTTACTCTTTGCCAGCGATCAGCAGCGCTGTACATCTAACAGTTTTTTTTTTTTTTTTTTGCTTTGTTTATGTTTTTATTCAACAGAACTTGCCAAGGCGATCTCTATTCCAGATAGAAGTGTCCCATGCACAAGTACAATGCACATATTAATATGTACAAACATACATACATACATATTTATATATATATAAATATATGTATACATATTTTGAAAGCTGATCTTGAACGTTGCCTTTTGCCTCTCTCTCTCTCTCTCTCTCTCTCGTTCTCTCTGTGTATTGAATTATATTGCGAAATTCTGCACACGTTGCACACAATGCATCAATTCATTCACATTTCAATTCGTTGTGGATCTGCAATCTGGCGGATGTGACTCATTCTCAGTCGACGTCGATTTTCTGTTAAAAAGGCGAATTACGTCTTCAGCAGAGAGGCCTCAACGTTTTCGACGTCGTCGAAAAACGCGGACCCCAAAGAACTTTTCGTCTTTGTTTATTTGTCTTTTTTCATGCCTGAGTAGGTCGGTCGGGCTTGCTCTGGGTCTGGGTCTGGCAATGAGCAACTAAAGACGAATCAAAAGAGAGAGAGAGAGAGAGAGAGAACTGAAAAAAAACCCCACACAGAATTACTTGCCGAAACAACAAATATTTATTACTTTGTTGCTTGCTCACATTTATATTTCACAAGATCATTCAATTCTTTATATGTATGGGTTTGGTTATATTAATGCCATAAGCTAAGACTCTTAATGGACCGGCGAAAAAACACTATTAATTGAATTGTATGCACCCAAGTAATATAATTATCTTGATTCTTTTTATACTTTATCAAAAGTTGAGTTTTGGATTAAATAAAATTCTTAAATAGGAAAATCTATTTTGTTATAATTTAGTTAATATGTGGAAACTTATAAAATAAATAGTTTTCTTAGAGAGGAATGCGTCCCATCTAATTGATAAGATTATTCTTTTTTTTTCTCATGTAAAATTATAATTCACAAATAAGCTTTCAACAAAAAAAGATTTATTTATACATAAAGAAAATTCGAATTTAATTTAATATACGATATGATAAATTATATTTTACATTTATAATTTAAATAAGTTTCTTAGAAATTGGAATTAAATTTAATATGAGATAAATTATGTTTTACATTTATAATTTTAATTTATAATTTAAATAACTTTCTTAGAAATGAATCCCATCTAATTGATAAGATTCTTATGGATATTTTCATTTCCCCCTTTTAAAATTATAATTCATAAATAAAAAAAAATTGTTTTTATATAAAGAAAACTACGAATTCAATTTAATATATGATAAATGATATTTTACAATTGTAATTTAAATTCGCTTGTGGACAATCAAAATTGTATTCATTGGGGACATGTTGAGTGTGCCACATGTTGCGCAGCTCACATGTTGCAAACGGTTAAGGCAACAAAGCTGCAACAGCGACTTCGTTAACCAAAAAGGAACGCGAGAGAGAGTCAAATGTAGCCACCGCTCTCTTCAGCACACAACACCCCCTGGTCGAACTATGCTCGTAATGATGGCTCAGGCACGACACGAGCGTAAAATAAATCCAAGCAGACACGAACACGAGCGCTGACCGGAGCCGAGGAGCGCACGCACACACATCGAGTGCCGAACGAGACGAGCAGTTGAGTTTCTGCTCTGGGCTTTGTTAGGCTTTCGCTTTTGGTAGTGCAGCTCTTCGACTCGTAGCTCAGTCGAAGTCGATGATTGCTGCCGAGCGGTTGGGTTCTCTACGCGAGCTACGTGCCGTGATTTTGTTCGCCTCAAAATCTAGTTACAAGTGTTAAACCAAATGTTCAAATGCAATGCAATGCACTGATCAAGTTTCGATTGAATGATAATGATGGTGTGTGAAATGTAGTGAAACTGTTGCATTTATTAAGTGCATGTGAAATTATGAATTTAATTTGAATTCGCTAAATAAAACTCATCGCGCGTACCTCGCATAAGCCGACAACAAAAACAACAACCCACCTTGCCCCCTGGAAGCATACGCACATACAACCACCCCCAACTACTCGATTTTTACAACCACCACAGTCGAATTTAACATCGTGCTACTTTTTTTTGGACTCGTGACTCGGTTGCGAGTCTATGCCTCTGTGTGTGTGCGTGCGTGTGTATGTGTGTATGAGCGCGTGTGTGTGTGTAACATTGACTTGAAAGCAGGCTGGTTCGTCCATCGCTGCTGCTGCTGCTGCTGTCGGTTGTAACGGTGTGTTGTGATTGCAGGCAGCGACGAGGCCAAAAAGCGGCGCAGAAAACGAAACGACAAAAAGCGAAAACGAAAACGCGATGAAAATTAAAGCTTTGCGTGGCAAAAATCGCTAAACAAAAAAAATTAAAAAAAAATAAAAACGAAATAAAAGAAAAATAAGAAAAATAAGAAATACATATATATATTTAATTCATATACATATATATATAACGACCCAAACAAGTGTGCAAAAAAAAATAAAGAAAAACGTGAAATTTTAGTTGCGTAAAAAGGGAAAACACACACACAACATTTTTTGGCTATTTGGACTAGTCGGGCGCAAAGGAAAAAACGATTATCATCTAAGGTCTAGAAATTCTAGAGTCGCAGCTATAAATAACGTCGCGCTTGCTAATTTCGCCAAAACATGAAAATATCCACAACAACAAGAGAAGCAACAACAACAAAAAAAAGAGCTACAACAACAAGAACAGCGACGTCTGTGCGAAAAAGTCGGCAATTAATCAATTTTCCGCTTGACCAATCCATAATTAATTCATGCGACTTGCAAAGTTTGCACTATTAAAATAATTAAAAAAAAAAAAGAAACAGAACACAAAAAATAAAGAGGAACTTGGACACATATCAAAGAGCAAACATATGAATCGCCTAATTGGCATGGCCTAAACTATTAAACAAACATACACACACACACACACATACACACACACATACACTCACACACACACTCTCACACATATCCAGAAGATGCATATCAGGCTGCTGTTTCTGCTGTTCCTGCTGCCAGGATCGCTGCTTGCCAATCGCTACAATTCGGGCAAGCAGCAACTCTATGCAAATGGAGGCAGTACCAGTTCCAGTTCCAGTTCCAGTTCCAGTTCGAGTTCGATGTACAAGCACTCGCAACAGAATGAGGTATACTCGGTGGCAGACAGCCAACCCATGACAGACGATGGCTATGTGGCACCCTCGCCACCACCCTATTATCCACCAAGCGATCTGGACAATCCTGTGCAACAGTTGAGCAGCTGCCAGACGGTGTGCGCCTGCAAGTGGAAGGGTGGCAAACAGACAGTGGAATGCATTGATCGCCTGCTCATCCAGATACCCGAGCACATCGATCCGAGCACCCAGGTCCTGGACATGTCCGGCAATAAGTTACAGACGCTCGCCAACGAGCAGTTCGTCCGAGCGAATCTCCTCAATCTGCAGAAGCTCTATTTGCGCAACTGCAAGATCGGTGAGATTGAGCGTGAAACGTTCAAGGGATTGACGAACCTCGTCGAATTGGATCTGTCGCACAATCTGCTCGTAACCGTTCCGAGTCTGGCCTTGAGCTATATCTCATCGCTGCGCGAACTGACGCTCGCCTCGAATCACATCCACAAGATCGAGGCACAGGCCTTTGGGAGTACGCCATCGTTGCATAAATTGGATTTATCCCATTGCGATATCCAGACGATATCGGCCCAGGCCTTCAGTGGTCTGCAGGGTCTCACCCTGCTCCGGCTGAATGGCAACAAGCTGAGCGAACTGCTGCCCAAGACCATCGAGACGTTGAGTCGCCTCCATGGCATTGAGTTGCACGATAATCCCTGGCTCTGCGACTGTCGGATGCGCGAGGCCAAAGTGTGGCTGATGCAACGCAATATTCCGTATCCGGTGGCGCCCATTTGTGCTGGTGGACCGGAACGGATTATCGATCGCAGCTTTGCCGAGCTGCATGTGGATGACTTTGCCTGCCGGCCCGAAATGTTGCCCATTTCTCATTACGTGGAGACGGCCATGGGCGAGAATGCATCGATAACGTGTCGTGCTCGAGCCGTGCCAGCTGCACTAATCCACTGGTATTGGAACGGACGACAGCTGGCCAACAATAGCGCCTTCAGCGCCTATCAGCGGGTCCACATGTTCGAGCAAATCGAGGCCGGTTTCGAGAAGCGCTCCCGGCTGCTGTTGACCAATGCCCAGGAGACGGATTCCAGTGAGTTCTATTGCGTGGCAGAGAATCGTGCGGGCAGTGCCGAGGCAAACTTTACGCTCCATGTTAGCATGCGTGCGGCGGGGATGGCCTCGCTGGGCAGTGGACAGATTGTGGGATTGAGTGCAGCGCTCGTTGCGCTGATTGTGTTTGCCCTGGCGGCCATTATGTGTCTGCTGTTGCGAGTGAAGCGACAGCCGTATGTGGACAGCAAGACGCCCAATCACATGGAGGTCATCACATCGGTCAATCATCAGAATTCCATTACAAACAAAACGCAGCCGGCCACGGTGAATGGCAGCATTGGTGGCGTCGTCATTGCCAATGGCGCTGTGGCCAATTGCATTGATGGTGGACTCACTGGACCTGGTGGCACTCTCGAGCGCAAGAGCAGTGGAGGCGGAGGCGGAGTTGGGGGCGTTGGGGTCGGTGGTGGTGGCAGACGTTCCAGTGGCTCGCCACATGAAACAAGGGAGCGCAGTGCGAATCCAGTGCAGAAACCCCCCCGACTCACAGATCTGCCGTACTCGACGCAGGGCTACGACAATGCTGGCAGCATCCTGTCCACGGCAACGTGCTTCATCTCACCGAGTGCTTCGACGGGTCATGGCAACAATCCGGATCTAATCAACGACACAAAGCGCTTTGGCAGCGATGAGTTTGGCGAACTGAAGCTGCCAGGAGCAGAGCTGACAGCCGGCAGTGGCGAGTACAGTCGTGCCAATGGCTGTGATTCGCTCTACCCATCCGGACTGTGGGAGCACACGACGGCGGCTAGTTCGGCGGATGATCTGTTTATGAAACGCTACACGGACAAAACACCCATCATGGACACCAGCCAGTTGTACGATCTGCACGAGCGCAGCGACTACTTCAGCAAGACCTTTCCACGCAGCCATTGCAATGCGGCGCTGCAACAGAACAACGCAGGCTCGGCCGGATCGGGGGCAGGTGCAGTAGCCGCATCGACAACTTCAACTGCAACGACAAATCTGTCGATGTGTGGCTCCTCTGGCTATCCGCAGGATTATGGCCTACCACTGGTGCCCGGCGCCGAGCATCAGCATAATCATCAGCTGCAGATGCATCCGTTGCAGCAGCTGCAGCAACAGTTGACCTCCACGCTCAATCACAGCACCACCAGTCACAGCTCGACGCACAGTGGCAGTCCGCACTTTAGCAGTCGCACCCTGCCCCGCCTACACGATGGAGGTGGTATTGGGGGTGGGGGTGGCAGCAGCACGGCATCGGCCAGCTCCTCGCCAACGCCAGCGGCCAGCTCCAGTTCCTGCTCCATTCTGCCCAACGGGCAGCCCGTCAACGCCAAGACGATACGGGTGTGGCAAAAGGGGGGCGTGCCCGTGCTGCCGCCCGTAACGGCACTGAAGCGTGCGCTCATCAGCAGCAGTCGCAATTCACCGGACGAGGGCTATCAGGAGGGATGTGGCACAGATGTCTAAGCTCGAGTCACCAGCCACAAAAAAACACACACAATCCCCAGCAGAACTGACTAAACTTAAACTTTAACTCAACAAAAAAATATATATTAAAAACAAAAAAAATAATATATACAAATATATATTAATAACACACACATATTTTATATGGCTCATCGACTAGCGAAAAAAAAGGAATAAAGGAAAAAACGGGGGCGACAATATATAAAAAAAACAAAACAAAACAAAAATCGTGGCGTCAAATTTGTGCAAGCAAACTGTTTGTGATAGTGTCTGATAAAAAAAGATATTTGCGAATGAAGATAATAAGAAATTGCAAGAGCTAAAAACAAGAAAACAAGAAGAAAACGAGCAGCAAAGAAATGCAAACAAATTAATTAAATGTATACTCCTAGGCATAAAAGAAAACAAAAAACAAAAAGAGAAAAAGAAAAAGTAACAAGTAAATACAACTAACACATAACACTAACTATACAAATACAACTAACTAGCGATCCCTAAGACGAAGCAGAAGATGTAAGAAACCTGTAAATAACATTGTATCAACTCTCGCAAATCCCCGCATTACAAATAATAAGAATCAAAAAAAAAATACTAATTGCAATGAATGAAGAATAAATCAAGCAAAAAATCACACAAACAAACACACACACAAAATACTTTACACAAATATGCCCCTGTAAATGTAATTAAAATGTAACTGTAACTGTAACTGTAACACTAACTGTAACTTCTAAATGTAACTCTCTATTTTGCGCGTGTGCTTGTGTATATGTGTCTGTGTGTGTGTGTGTGTTTGTGTTTGAGAGAGTAAAGCATATCCCACTCAGCAAAGCATATCCATGTGGTAGGCAAATACCAATTAAATGAAAAACATATCTCATTCTCCTGCTCAACGCAAAACAACTCGTAAAATGACTGTAAACACAGAGACAACAAATGAGAGAGACGGAGATAGAGATAGTCAGCGAGCCTACATTTGAGCAAACGTAAAGCGAAACAAAAAAGAAGAATAACAGAAAAACTAAAAAAAAATAACTAAGTGTGTGTCTTTTTGTATATATACATTTATGATATAGACTATATATTGAAACATTGTTAAAATTCAAATTATTTGTGGGCATGGCCAGATACTTATAGATATAAACAACAACCAGAGAGCGATCAATAATGATCTGAACGTACTACCAGTAAAATAAAAAAATAATAATTATAAAAAATACTGAGGCAGCCTTAACTCAAGATACAAATTGAACAGTTACTAGCAAGTATTTAAAAGCATAATTTCAATTTAAATTATTAATCTAAACAAATCGAAAGTAAATTTAGCACTCAATGGCCAGTGAAACCAGTAACCTTAATTTTCAAATCAGATTTCATTTCACTTTCGGTTTTGCATTATAATTTGCACAGCCATCCAATTTTATACAACCTCAATGTGGGCACACTGAAGTCTAACTCAAGGTTTTGACCCAATTATATATTTTTGAACATGAACAGAGATTGATAAGGGTAAAGAGAAAGAGAGAAAAAGAAAGAGAGAGAAGGAGTGTGCGAGATAATAGTTGAGTTAAGGCAGCCGCCAGTATTATTAGCTAAAAATAAAAATAAAAATCCATCCCTCTAAATATATATTAACTGTGAACCCGACTGCGGTAAATCATATCTGCAGTCGAGAGTATAAAATGTATAATGAGAAACAGATAAATGAAATATGTAATAAGAACCCAAATACTATTCATCAATTCATACGTAAATAAACATAAAACCTGACACTGTGCTCCAAGTACCCACATACACACACACACACACACACCTACACACACAAACATCACTCAGCCCAGGACAATTAAAAAAAAAATATATATATATGCACACAGATATTAGTTGCCTGTATGTACTAAGCCAAGCAGCAAACAAATGAAAAGATAACAAATGCGTATAACAAAAAAAAAAAAAAAATAAGAGAAACGGAAAAACCAACAAAAATAATATTTTTTAAGGTAAACCAAAGACTTTTTTCTTTGCATCTAGTAAAATGGGGGCGACACTAAATGTTACTTGCATAAAACGAAACCCGCATGAAAAACACAATGAAAAAGAATATGAAAATGGAAATGGAAAAGAAATTAATATAACCTTAACATTTAAGTAATACGTATGTATTGTATTATATAACTAAATACATATAAATATAAATAATAGTATATAGATGTATGAAGTACTTAACATGTATGACGCAGAAATGGAGAGGAGAAGAGCGCAAAAAGGACGCCAACAAAGGCAAGCATTGAATGCATGATAGCAAACTGAATGAAGAACAAAGCAATGGAAATATATATAATATATATATATATATCTATATATATATATATAAACATGAAAAGAACATTGCGTTGTCATTATTTTTACAGCCTGCAAGGTAGGTACAAATGGGTGCAAAAGGGGCGTGACCCAATTAAGTCGCATACCACACAAAAAAAAAAAACAAAAACAAAACACAAAAAAAGAAGAGCAACAAAAGACTCTGCAGAGCCAGAGACAATCGAATAGAAAACACCAAATGTTTCTACTGCGGTTTTTGTTGTTAGCCGCTGCACCGTGTGGCATGTGGCATGGTGGCATATTAGGGCCAATCGTCTAATCGCCAATTATGCATTTAAGCTCTATCTCTCTCTCTCTCCCCCACCCCCATAACCTCAAATTTGGCTTTATACATTAATAGATATGCGTAATCAAGAGAGAAAAGCTAATTATCCGATTATGCGATGCGAAGTTGGCATACCCTTTTTGGTACCTCCAATTGTTGGCCTAATGAGTTGTTGACATGCTAAGTAAGCAGCTTTCAATTGATTAAGGCTTAATTTTTTAATCGTGTTAACTTAACTTATATGCAAATGGTTGCAAAAATAAAATATATTTCTTTATACAGTAATTTTACTTTTTTTGCTTACCTATTTCTTGTTTAATTGTTTTCAAATTATGCATATTTATTTTGACCACAACACTTTAATTGAGTATTAACTATAGCTTTTACAATCTGTAATCTGTAAATGTTTACCAGCAAAATTAAGCAGTAAATTTTATAATTTAATATTTTTTAACAGAAATTAATTTATGAGTAGGTAATTTTAATTTTTTTTCTCTTTAAATATAATTTTAAATTTATTGTTTAAATAATTTGTACTACTTTCATTATGATTGAGTTATAATGTAGTTTTTTTTATTGTCTAAAAAATGCCTTTTTCATAAATAAAATAAAAATAAATCTTAAATCTTCAATTGTTAATGTAAAAATAATTATTATTATATTATATATTTTATATATATATATTTATATTTTATTTTTAAATTAATCGTGCTTCATTTAGATATGTGCATTACAATTCCCATATTTAACTGTAACTTTAAGTAGTATTTGCTACCCAAGAGTGCCGCCTTAAATTATGCAACTAACTGTAACATTAATTTATACACATATTCACATATAAGTGTTAATTTGCTTATCCCCAGAGTTGAACCAGGTTAACGTTGGCGTTCCTGATACCCTCTCAAAGAGACTGTCTAGCTTACAATTTGCCGCTACACATGTTTTGGCATGCGTGTATTCCAATTGGGTTGTGTGCGGGGGGAGGGGGATGGGGGGAGTTTCGGGTGGCGCGTAATAAATACGGCGTCCGGGGCCCAGCACGAGATTATATCATGGCGTGCATAGGTCTAACTGTCTGGCTTGTTGCGGCAGATAGCACTACGAGCCGCCACCACCACCATCCCTTCCCCTGCCACAGTTGCGCCTGCCACATCGCTCGCCTTATTGACGACGCGCAAAGTTTGCCAACTAAACAAGTTTTGTGCCTCAAATGAAATTTAGGTTGCAACTGAAGCCCAACAAAAGCCAAACAAAGCAAAAAAGCAGCAACAAAACAACAGAGAAACAACAAAAAAAAAAAAAAAAAAATTAGAACTTTTGTGCTAAAGGAAAGTGAATTTTATTTGTTCAACTTTATTACGTATACGTGCCGTTGTTCCGCCTGTGTAAATAACCAAAATGCAAAACGTGCCCCCGCACCCCTCCCCACCCCACCCCGCAACCGGCAACCCGCATTACGCATCCAGCAACCAACAGCTTGACTCAGATCTGTGCGCGTCTAATGAAGACAGCGCCGCCAGGTGCCTCCTCGCACTTTTATGTCCATACACATTGCGGCCTGTTTAACGACTTGGCCAATGCCTAGCATGGGAAATTTATAAAAAGAAGCGAGCGGTGCGAGCGGGGTGAGTGGAGGAGGGGACACATAAAGCTCTCATATATGCCTAAGCTAACAAACCGTAAATATTGTTGAAAACGGCAGTTTATTTTTGGGCCCACCGCATGCACATCATTCAATAGCAGCAGGACAACAATAACAACAGCGACAAAACGAAATTCTGATGGATGTAAATAGCAGCAACAGCAACAACAACAACAACAAAAACCACAACAGTAACAAGCACAGCAGCAACAACAACAACAACAACAAAAACACAGCTGATTCAAGGTGCGCAAGCCGAGAATATTTGTTAAAGGCATTTGGCTGTTGGCCAAAGCGGTCGCAACTTAAATAAAAACAAAACAAGTGAGAATTACAACGACTAACAGATACTCTATAAATAACTGCGCACTTGACTAATTTCGATTTTTTTTATATCAACTGTTTTTGTTGCTGAATTTAAATAAATACTTTATGCATTCCAGATTTTTTTTTGTATAAAAATGCAACGAAAACTTGTGTCAAATTTAATTAAAATTTAATTACAAATTAATAAATACAATATTTGTTTTTATTATTAGAAATATGTACAAATATTAAATAAAATTCGAGTGAACATATTTTAGTCTGCTATTTTGCTCCATAACCACAAGGATCTATGGAAACTGATGTGCCCTTTAGTCATACTTATTTTGCCATTTCTTCTCATGTCATCTCATACATTATAATGATACATACACATGCATAACAGTCGGCACACACGCACATACACACGCAGCTCAGTCATAAACAGAGGCTCAACAAAGAGTTGTCACATACATATATGCACAGCTGTGTGTGCGTGTGTGTGTGTGTGTGTGCTTGCGTGTGTTGTCCCTTTAGCGTCTTCAGCATTTAATGGCCTCATTAATTTTCTATGCTTGGCCTTAAATTATTTTACTAGACTGAGGAGCTTCTCTCAATGCTTAC
The DNA here is from genome assembly GCA_035042365.1 of Drosophila dives. NCBI lineage: Eukaryota > Metazoa > Arthropoda > Insecta > Diptera > Drosophilidae > Drosophila > Drosophila dives. The sequence goes on along the minus strand of JAWNLJ010000233.1, from coordinate 687,015 downwards.
TTACTGCCTGCCTGCTGTTTGCTGTTTGCTGCACGCTGCTCAGCAATTCCATTAACTTGACTGGCACTCAGGCAGTTACACCCGCTGCCCCATGCCACATGCGCCTTGGCATTACGAGAGGCACTTGTCGAGCAGGGCAATGGCAATGGCAATGCTAAATATCTCAGTGCTCGTCCCGCATTAATTTACATAAACTTAATTGTTTTATTTAATCAATAAAAATAATTAAATGCCATGTGCGTAAGTAATTAAAACAAATCGCTTTTACTGCACAACAAATTGAAATTGCATAAACATAAATGAGATTGGCATGCAACAAGCGGTGGCAAGTATAAAAACACACACACTCCTTTCATCTAGGCACGTGCATATGTGTGTGTGTGTGTGTGACTGTGTCTATATACCTATATAATTATGGCCCATCAAACATTAATCAGCAGGCAAATGCGATTGCAAAAATGCAAAATACATATGCATAAAATCAGCGGCAAAATGATAATTTCGTTTGCCAGTTTTGGGAACGCCAAAACAAGCACAAAACAACAACAACAAAAACCTAACCGAAATGTGAAGCCCACAAAATCCATAAACTAAATTACTTTATGTACCCAGAAAAATTTTTCAATTTTTCAGCATAATTTATGGCGCACAAAGCGTAAAAACCAAAAACCCAACAAATCAGTACAAGAAATTATGCAAAAATATTTTTCGACCGCGGTCAACCAAAAATCTAACTGCGTATCTGCTTATCGCTTCATCTACCCCCCACAACGCCCTACTCCTGCTTTCTTTCTATATGTTTGGTAAATATTTATGCTTATAGACACACACATACACACACACACACACAGGGAGATAAACAGCAATCGGAATTGTGGGGCGCAGTCAGAATTTGCAATAGGTAAAACGATTTAGTAGGGCACAAAAACACAGACAAAAACATTTAGAGATACAAATTAAACTAATGATACAGATAGATACATTTATATTGATCAGCAATTTAATGTAAATTATATTGTCTATTGCGTGGGCTCCTTCCTGCCTTATTCTGCCCGCGTTTGTTTTTCTGTCTGTATATATTTATATATATTGTGACTGTATCTCTGCTGTTGCGCACATTATGCAAATCAGTATCTGTAAAACAGTATTTGTTGCTTTTTATAGGCTTTTGCTTTATTTCCATTTCATATGAACAACAGTAGCAGCAGGAGTAGTAGTATCAAAAGCATCAACATCAGGCAAATGACTACAAGAGAAAAAAAAAACTAAGATAAGTTTGCAAGAAAAAATTGTTTAAAGATTTGAATTACCTATAAATTCTTAAAACGCTTAAAAATTATTAATACATATAAAATTTAAAATTTTAATTTAAATACATAATTATTTGTATTTATATGAAATTTAAAAAAAGATCACTAAATTGAAACACTTGAAATATAAACAAAAAAAAATTATATTTATTATATAAAAAATATCATTCGTAAAAATAGCTTGAAAATTGTTTGATTTTTCTTATCAAAATAAATTTAAAATGAGAAAAAGATGGATGCGATGCGCACGCATAAATTAATTTGATTTTATATTAAAACGCCAAAATCGGTATTAGATGTATTTTTCGGTTTTGCCTTAGCCGCGATAGGGCAATGTTTGGCATGCCCCCGAAAAGTATGCCACAACAGCGGCACTTGAAAGCGGCAAGCAAACAAGTATACGCACCAGGAGAGAGACCGAGCGAGCACAAGGCACTTCAAGAACCCAGTCAGCCCAATGTGAGCTAAGCTCATTAAAAATTCAATACAAAATACATTGCAAATGCGATGCTGTTGTTGTTGTTGTTGTTGTTGTTCTCCCTCTTAGCGCACCCAAACCCAACAAGGGGCACGCCTCCGCTACGATTACATTTCCATGCAAATCAAATTGGAAACCAGCACAGAAATGAGGTAGAAGTAGAGGAGGAGTAGCGTAGAGGAGATGGCGCAAGTAGGGAAGCCTTAACAGATAAGCTCAGATAAAGATACAGCAAATTATAAAAACAATTTGCAGTCATTTTTGAAAAGGAGCAACATAATAAAGATATACACAAAAAGATATCGGCAGACAGAGCAATGTTGTTTCAATATGGATAATTAGAAGCGTGCCACAAATCGCCTGTCGACTGTCGCCTGTCGAAACGATACGATTTGTTGTTCAACGCCCAACTTGTCAATGCTATTAAATAATAACAACGAAGCGTTGTTCTCTATATATATATATATATATATATATATATTTTTTTTTTTTATGTACCCCGACAACAATACAACAATAGAAAATTAGTCAATGTTTGTGCGTGTCTGATTTCAGGCAACGTGCATAAATTTATGACATATCGATTGCTATTAATTTCAACGCCATCCTCAAATATTTAGTCAATTTGTCAGTAAACCTCAGTGCTTATATGCCACACTTACCTCTAGCTAACTGTTGGGGCATTAAGGGGTTAATTATTTATTTGTAGTAGGCGCTTCGGTTCTGTAACCTGCACAAACTTCAACCACTTTCAATTAAGATTATCATCTGTCACACCTCATCAACACACACACACACTCGCACACACACACACACACTCGCACACACACTGGGAACGATCCTCCGATTGCATCTGATGATTTGTCGCCGCCATTTACATCTTTTATGCAATTATTCTGTTTGGCAATATTTTCAATAATTATCTTTATATATTTTACAAAAAATATTATAGACGAATGTGCGACAGTTGTTCAAATATATATGTGCCACTGTGTGTGCGCGTGTGTGTGTGCATAAGTGTGTGTTAATTGAGATGAGTGAGAGATGGGAGGAGTCAAAACGCCAAACAGTTAACATTTGCATACACACAATAAGTCAATTAATTGCCACTAATGAGCCGGGTTATGTTCAGAGTTGAGCATTATCAGGTTATAATTCGAGACAAATTATTGTTCGCTGCACAATAAACAATTAAACAAATGTTGACACGTTTTAAGCGATTTCCTTTTAAAATGCCAAATTTCACGAAATCATGCTTAAGGTGTATATAAATCGTAAACGAAACTTGAGGTAATAAAATAGTTTACTTATTGTATTCTTTTGAAATTAATCAATGCATCATTTTTCATAAATTTTAACTTGAAAAAAAAAGATTGTTCTGTGGGGAGAGACAGAAAGACAGACTTAAAACTTTTAATCATTTTCAGCGTAATAATAAATATAGAAAAGCGTGAAAAGAATAAAGGCAGAAAGAGAAAATAAACAAAAGTTGTAAAAATTCCAGAATTTGTGTTTTTACAGCGACTTTCAAAATAATGCTTAATGTGTATATAAATTATAAACACAACATGAGGTAATGAAATAGTTTACTTATTGTATTTTTTTTATTTGAGCTAATTTCAGTGAGTAATTTTTAATAAATTTAAATATAAAAAAAAAAAGAGTGTGCTGTGGGAAAGACAGAAAAAACACTAGCCAGACTTTCAACTTTCAAGAATATATAGAAAATATCAAGAATAATAAGGGAATATAGACAGAAAGAGAGAGAAAATAAAGTAAAATTGTAAAAATCTCTGAATCTGTGTTTTTACAGCGATTTCCGAAAAAGTGCCTAAGGTGTATTATAAACGAAATATGAGGTAATGAAATACTTTACTTATTATATTCTTTTGAAATAATACCACTGCATAATTTATTAATAAATTTAAATGTAAAAAATTGAGATTTTGCTGTGGAGAAAAACTTAGTCAGACTCAAAAGTTTAAAGCATTTTCAGTTTAATAATAAATAAAGAAAAACGTTAAGAGAATAAAGACAGAAAGAGAGGGAAAATAAAGAAAAGTTGTGAGAATCTCTGAATCTGTGTATTTACAGCGATTTCCGAAATAGTGCTTAAGGTGTATTATAAGCGAAACATAAACTAATGAAATAGTTTATTTATTGTATTTTTTTATTTGATATTTATAAATTTAAAAAATTAAGATTGTGCTGTGGGGAAAGACAGAATAAAATCCTAGCCAGACTCAAAACTTTCAAGCATTTTCAGTTTAATAAGAGAATAAAGACAGAGAGAGAGAAAATAAAGTAAAGTTGTGAAAATCTCAGAATCGATGTTTTCTGCATTTTCTTTTGAAATTCTATTTCATTTATTTTTGTTTTTGAACTCTAACCAGGCCTTGGCTCTTGAGACTTGTAAGCAGGTCAATTTTATTTATTAACGCTGTTCAACAATTAAGCAGTACTTTGATAAGTTTACCTTGTTTACTACTTAATTGAGTAGGCATTGATTATTGAGACTAGAAAACACACACACACACAAACAAATGTGTTTTTCTTATGCCAACTCAAGCTCAATCAAACAATACAATAAAAGGTCGGCAAACTTACCCAAATACAACAAAATTAAGTACTTTGTGCGTAAACAAATAAAAGAAAACATATCATTATTGCAATTAGTATTTAAGTTTTTTTTTTTATATCAATAAGGTTTTTATGGCATACATTAGCAGAATGAACTGGCAGCAGCAGCAATATATGAATGCATATGCCACTTAACTATGACGTACAGGTGGCATTTAGAGTGTGGCATGAATGGATTGAATTGTGGAAAATATGTAACAGCAAATCATTGATTAACATGAAATGGCATAGATCAAGCCATTTATTTGCAAGTGAAAGCCGCATTGGGGGCTTCACCCTTAAGAAACTACGACTCGGCCCAAGCACCACATCCACACCCACACATCCCCACATCCACCCACCATTCATCATTATTAAGGCCTTTAATTTATGGGGCCAACAGTCTGCAGTCTTTGTCGTGTTTTTTTTTTATGGTGTGTGTTTTACATTGACTATAACAACGAGCAATATACTCACATGTTGGATTCACGTATGTTGTAAGCGGAGCAGCTGCTGCTGCTGCTGCTGCTGGTGGCAGTGTCGAGTTCAAAGTACTGCCAGGTAACTGTCCGTAGTGGCAGCAGTTTGGCAGTGCTGGGCTGCCTGCCATGTGCACATAAAATCGATAAATCTTAAAAATTCAATAACAGCCAACGCACGCGACTCCAAATCCCAAGCTGGAGGCGAACCAACCAACTCAGCGGCGGGCGGCGGGCAGCGGGGTGTAGCAGATATACACGTGTATATGTATGTCAAAATCAAAGGCGAGGGTCAATGGCAAATTGGATTGCGTAGTCTTTATGTTGTAAATATACTTGTGCTTTGAATGAATTAATGATTTATCCGTACACAATCAGGTGCACGATGCCGTGCTAATCTATTTCACCAGCTCGTTGTGTAGACTTACCGTTAACGGCTTTAAGGCATAATATAATATTGAGAAATGGTATACAACTACCCCCTTCCCACACACTTCCCCCACACTTTGGGCATTAAGCCTTCATCAATGCTTGGGTTGAGTAGAAAACTTTTGCTTTCATATCGAGCGGAGTTAAAACGAAAAGTAAATTTTGCTATTGGTCGTCTCCTGATATTACTTTAAAAGTTAAGCCACGGCAACAGGAACAGCAACAACAACAACAACAACAACAACAGCGGAAAGTAAACAAGAGCCACAACAATAACATCAAGAAATGACAGGTTGGCAACAACAATTAATTATACACGTAATAAAGCAACTGACCAGCTGCTAGAGGGGAGAGGGGAGAAGGGAACAGCACCTGGCATGGCAACAGGCAAGGTTACCTTAATATTTTTATGATTTTCCACAAGGCTCTCAGTGTGTGTGTGTGTGTGTGTGTGTGTGTGTGTGTGGGCAGACTGATAGAACACAAAGTGAAACACGAAAATGTTTGGAATCTAAAATATAAAAGATTCTCATGTTCGCCCCCAGCACAAATATTTTTATCGTAAGCTTGCCAACTCCCAAAAATATGAATTTTAAAGCAATATTTTCCAATAAATTTCGAGCGAAAAATTCCCTTTTTAAACATTAATAATGATCATAAAAATGTACGTCCCACATTTCAGTTTATTCTGAGAAATGTTTTTATAGAGATGTCTTTAATTCCTCACTTTCAGATGAAAATGCGAAGGTGACAAATGCATAGACAATATTTGTTTATTTTGACGCCAGAAGGCGTCATGTTTTGGCCTCATTTGCATTGCCGGAAACGGTACTCGGCTGCCATCGCTAAGTGTCTGCATTCCGCCATTTTTTTTTTTTTTGAAGCGACTCAACTTTTTTTTTCTGCTTTTAGCGTGACCAAAAAAGCAGCAAATAGCAGATTCAAGTGGGAACGTTTACAGCGATAAGATACTTTGTAACTCAATTAAGTTAACTGATGCAAGACTTGAGCCAAAATTAACAACTCGGTTGAGGAATGCTCTACAATTCAAGTTGCTTTGCTAAAAGCCACTTAATTTTAATTAATGAATTGAGAAATTTTAAAGGGTTTAAGGAAAAGAAACTCAGCTTAAGATTCATATTTTCGAGAAAAATGATGGCTTTATCATAATTCTTGAAATATCAGTACTTTGCCAATGTAATTAATTTCATTTAAATATTTTATTTATTTATTTATTTATTTTATTATAATTAATATAAAAACTGCTTAAATACTGTATATGTATTGTTAGATATAGATGTCAGAAATGCTTGCTTTGTAATTAGAAAACCTCCTCATTTTGTCTATCATCAAACTGACTTTTCAATGAATACTTATTAATAGAAAATTTCATTTTAGACATTTAATTAATAAAATATTTATGAGAAAAACAATTGCAATCAACAAATATTTCTAGCTAAGCTAAATTTGTTGTCAAAAGTGCTTTTACTCTTAGGTAGAATTATAATATTATTTAAATTAAAGTTATTATTAATAAATTATTATTTTTTTTAACTTTTTCAGCCTTCTAGTTTCGCCCAAAAATGATCAATTCTTAAGATTTTATTTTATTTAATTTATTATCCTTTTCCTCAAATCGTTGCTCAAAGTCGAATTAATTATTAAATATTATTATAGGTGGCAGATAGCATTTGAGTTTGTCTCCTACTCAAAATAGCATTTGAGTTTGTCTCCTGCACAAAATAACAAGCTTTTTTATGCTTTGAGTGTGCGGCAAGCAACTGTTTTTTACGGCGAATACGTTTTGTTTTTTGTTTTTTTTTTTTTTGTTGCCTATGCACGACAATTAAACCATTTGCAGTTTATAACCATGGCATGCCATTAAACAGAATTAAGTCAGTCCAGCTACCAGTTACCAGTTAACATTTAAGTGCCACGCCCCTTCGTTCTCTCTCTGCCCACAATCCCTCAATACAGTCAGTCAAGCGAGACGCCCAAAACTGGAGTACCGATTCAAGAGAGCTTCGCCATAAATCGCTTATCACGCGACATTAAAACAACAACAACAACAACAAAAACAATGTTGTACTTGTTGTTGTTGTTGTTGTTGTTGTTGTTGTTGCTGGTGTTATGCCCGCAGCAAATGCCAAAAATTGCCGCACACAAAAACAATACAAAACACAGCCAGAATATGTAACGGCCACGGAGTTTTAATGTACTGCCGGTTGACTACCCCTGGCCAAAGGTGGGGAGGGGAATGGGTTTTGGGGGTGAAGGGAAACCTTGAAAAATGGCAACAGCAGATTAAGCGCATAAAATTCTATCCAAGCTGCAAGAGGGGGGGTAGTGAAATTGGATTTTGGGGCAGAAGAATAAAAATTAAGACGTCATCAAAATGCAATTAAAAAAGTAGGTAAAAATGAGAATAGCCGAAGATTTATTTAAGCGCAGAGACCAAAAAGCTCAGGCCCATTAAAAGAACTGAGTGAAGGGTGCGGGGTGGAGCAACTCCCCCCCCCTCCCCCTGTACAGCTGCTGTACATTGTCTAAGAGCAACAATAACACGAAACCCAACAAATAGATTTATTGTTGATGGCATTATTAAATTTCTTTTTTATATTTTTGTTTTCACCCTGTCATAATAAAAAAGGCAAAATAAAAAAAAAAAAAATGTTGGTGGGGTGGTGCGGCCAGAAAGGACCAAACGCTCTGGGTGCCAGAGCGTTAAACAGCGGCGAAAGCATATTGCGAGTGCCAACCTAACGATGACGCCAGGACGGAACAAAAAAGATGGAACTGCTCTGGTGTCGTCAGCCAGCCTGATGCACAGCAGCAGCAGCCGGCACAGCGGCGATGTCAACGCACGACAGCATCACGCCCCGCGGGCCAATGGCAGCAAAACAAAAATAATAACTAAAGAATTGTGTCACTGATTGAGTTCTAGACAAACAAATACCCTGTAAAAATTCTAATGTTAAAAAAACTTAAAAAAACCAACGTTTCAAGTTTCGTTTCTCAGCTAAAATATACCTTTTGAAAGTTACAAAAAGTTTCCCGTTTGAAGTTTTTTTTTCTAGCTGCCAAGCACCCTTTTTTTTAGCCATGAACAGGGCATAGAAAAAAACATAAGGGTGCAATTTGAGAGCCCTTATTTAAGCAGGAAAGTTGACGACACGCTATGCAAAATTGGTCTTGACCAAGGACGTACCCAGATTTTCATAAAGGGGCTCTGACTTTTGCAAAGTAAAGTATTGTAATTTTCTCACTAATTTTAGAATATATTTTTTTTAATATTTAAATTTAAGATTATGCATGCCTGCGCCTTGAACTTGGATGTTCTAATTGCTATACTTAATTTGGATAATAATTATTATTATAAAGACTTTAAAACAAACAATGATCTGCAACAGCAGAAGCCAAAAAAGTATATATAAAATAAAGAATTTATATAAATAAGTATAAAAAAGCGGATAATTAAATTTTGTAATAAAACTCTTAAAGTATTTGCTTGATAATCTGTTTATTTTGCAAAGATTTATTTTTAACAATGAAAAAAGTATTTCTTAGCAGGTAAATTTTAAACATAATAAAAAGAAGGCTGACAGCAAAAATGCGCTTTGATTATCAAAAAGCCATAACAACACAGTTAACAGCGACAACAACACTGCCGGCAATAACAAGCTCGATAAGAGCACGCACACACACACACACACACACACTTACACACATACGTAGTTAATTCAAAACGTTGGACAAGTGAATCTGTTGCAATCTCTGAGCTAAACACGCAGCCTGCGTAAGTAATCTGTATTCCGAGATTGCATTAAAGCCAAACAATATTTAAAAACGATTTACTCATTTGCCAATCCCCCATCTCGTGGCGCCCCCTCGTCGTCGTCGTGGCTGCGAAATCTCTTGCTTTGCCCCAGAGACATAACTATAATTACAAGAGTACACGACTGACGCGCTTTATCCAGCAAGGATTCCAGCATCCTTGGCGTCGTCTGCTGCGGAAATGCCTCGAGCGTCAAAATCGAAAATACAAGAAAGCAAAAAAGCAAAAAAAAAGAAGAAAAATATGTAAAAAAAAATAAATTAAAAAAAACGAACCATGAAATAAGGAAATTTATCAGCAGCCGCAGAAACAGGAAAAGCAAAGGCAAAGCCAAAGACAGACGCAGCAGAAATGCAGTTGCGGAGGGGGGTGGAATGGAGGGCGCAGCCAGGCAGGAGAAGCCAACCTGCCAGGTGAGCACAATTTAATTTCTCAAGTTGGGTCTCTAATCAAAAGGATTTTTATCGCCTTGGCAACGTCGGCAATGGTGATGGTGATGGCGCTGGCGAGGACTACGTTGCCTCGCCTTTGACAGCATTTTTATACAGTCTGCAGAAAAAGTTGACAGGCTCCTATTCCGACTCAGACTCCGACACAGGCTCCGACTCTGACTCTGACATAGACTCCATCTGAGGCTGCCAGCATCGACTGCGACGCTAACTCGAGCTCGCTGTGACAGGCATGCGACAGCGTGAGCAGCCGGAGAAGTAGAAAGCTGGTTGCATGCAGCACGCGGCGGGGATTGCTGGTACAGCAACAGGACTGAAGTGTGTGTCACAAACATGACAGGCGACGTCAACCGCCGCCAGCTAGAAAGAAGAAGGAAAAAAAAAAAAACTGAGTAAATCATTTGGCCAAGCGAAGCGAAAATCCGAGGTTTTTCTCCTTTCAGCGCTGTGATATTCCATTTTCAAGGCCCGGCAACGGAGGCGACAACTAATTAAATTAGGCATTGCTGGTGCAATCCTTTTTTGTTTTGCATTTTGTTGGCTGCTGCGGCTTGAAAACATAAATAAACTGAGCCGAGTGGCAAGAAGAAGGCGTTGCCTGTTATGGTCCTGCCTGTTGCCGTCATTCACTTCCGCTTCCGCTGCCGCCACCGCTGCCGCTGCCGCTGCCGCTGCCCCGGGAACCATTTTGGCGTGAACACAGTTGAGTTCTCGGAAATTTTCTCATTTGAACTGAATTTTGCATTAGCCCGGGCCAAAAAGAGAGTAGTGAGAGAAGGCGATAAGTGCAGTCTCGTTTGAAATAAATATGCCGCAAAGCAAACAAACAATCAGCAGCCAGAGGCGGACTCTTGCCGGCAAACAGGCAAAGGCAACAACCGCAATCCAGCACAGGATTGCCGACAAGGAGCAGAACAGAACAGAAAACAGCAAACAGTGAACAGCCGTCAACAGTTTGTAGGTAGCCACAAGCCATCTAAAGCAGCCAGAGGGCATGGCATACAGTGAAGCCATTGAATGGAATGGCAGTGGCAGTGGCAGTGGCAGCGGCGGTGGCTCGAGCTGCCTCTGATGGCCTCACTTCCGTCGCCATCACAGTTGGCAAACGACGTCAACGGCCACCATTTGCAATTCAATTGCGAGAAAGCGCCACCTTTTGACGAGCGCCGGAAATCGCTTACTATACAGCTGCTAAGCGGCCAAAAGTCAAGCAAAAGGTTTAGCATTACTTAAAGCCGAGTACCTGCCCCCAAAATCGCGCACTCCAAATTGCACAATAAAGTGGCAACACTGCGCCAAGACGAGAGACACTTATACATACACAATATATGCGTGTGTGTATGAGTCGAGCTGAGACATTTTCAGTTAACACTGCTGATGATTTACGTCTCTCCAAGAGACAATCTCAACAATCATTTGTATTTAGCGAGGGGGACTTTTATATATATATATATATATATATATATATATATGTACATATATATACATTTATATATATATATATAATCATCTCAGTAATGCCCCAGCTTTATTCTCGAATTGCATTTATTTTCAAGTGAGAGCCATCAGTCTTCTGCTCAATTTCCAACTATAAAAATAGATGTATTCAATACATAAATAAATAATAAAACACAAGTTTTTAAATAAGAAAATTAAATATAAGAAAGTGATTAAATCAAGTTGCTTATCAGTTAGTATTTAAGGAAATTTAAATATACACATTAATTAGATAATAAAGAGTTAGTCAAGTTGCTTAAAAGTTAGTTTTTAAGGAAATTTAAATATAAAATTTGATCAGATAATAAAGAGTTCAAATCAAGTTGCTTAAAAGTTAGTTTTTAAGGAAATTTAAATATATAAATTAATCAGATAATAAAGAGATCAAATCAAGTTGCTTATCAGTTAGTTTTTAGGGAAATTTTATATATTTAAATAAGATCAGATCATAAAGAGTTAGTCAATTTTCTTATCGGTTAGTCCTTAAGGAAATTTAAATATATTAATTAATCAGATAATAAAGAGTTAGTCAAGTTGCTTATCGGTTTGTTTTTAAGGAAATTTTATATAATTAAATAAGATCAGATCATAAAGAGTTAGTCAATTTTCTTATCGGTTAGTCCTTAAGGAAATTTAAATATATTAATTAATCAGATAATAAAGAATTAGTCAAGTTGCTTATCAGTTTGTTTTTAAGGAAATTTTAAGGAAATTTAAATATTTAAATTGATCAGATAATAAAGACTTAGTCAAGTTGCTTATAAGTCTTTTGCCAACCATCAAAGTACACAGATCGTTCATAATACTTTTAAAAAGGTTCAAAATTGTTTATATATTTGTATATATACATGTTTGGCAGCTATATATAAAAATCTAAGAGTATTACTTAATTTACAAAACACTACATGGAGTCGCCTTAATATTTAATAATTAAGATAATAATAATTTAAGTTAGATTTATAGTTTTAAGATTTTTCTGTATGCAATAAAAAGCTGGTTGATTCTAAAAGTCATCTCATCTTGTTGACTACAAGTGTTTCACACAAAAACGTTCAATCGAAAAATCAAACAACAAAAATATTCAAAGTATGCCAAAAAATACATGAGCTATCTTATATGCAGCTCTTTTAGTCTCAATCCTTTCTAATCAATAGCAAAAACAGATTAAAACTGCACACGGCTAAGCTTCAAGTAAGAAATGCTAAAATACTAAAATTTATTAGAGAATCTGAAAACAATTTTAAGACATAAAATCTGCATTCCTTTTAAGCTATAGTTTTTTTTTCAGGACTTGAATATTTCTAGCTTGTCGAGATGAGCCTTGGGTTATGATAATCGGTTAGGCAGAAAGCAAGTCAATTAAGTACCAAATGGTTTGATGGAAACAGAGCAAACAATCGCAGCGAGAAGCATTTTAAGGATCTGCTGCATAAATCGACTGCAAATTGAGCCAATTTCTGCATAAATACGACGCACTAACGAGATGAGAGGAAAGATGAGATGAGATGCGATGGGATGCGATGCGATGAGATGGGATGCAGTGAGATGAGTAAGCAAGTGAAGCAAGCGATGCAACTGTGGATGGCACAGTTTTGAGTAGCTGCAACGTTTCGAGCTGCAGCATTACCAGCAAAAGTGCCATAAAAATGTATATTAAAATGAGTAAAAACATTTATTTGCATAAAGTCGGCCACGAGTGAAAGGCATAGCAATTGAGAAACGTGCAATGCGAGCAATGAGTGTGAGAGAGACAGAGACAGAGAGAGAGAGAGAGTAAGGGAGTTGGGAGCGTAGAGTAAAAACTATTTCAAGTGGCAAAAGTTTTAGCTGCGTACACTTTTAGACCCGTCTAGAGCTCTCGAGTATGCACTCGAGTCACGCATAAGTTGCAAGCAAGCAGGTCGAAGGAAACACCAACGAATGACAGCAGCAGCAGCAGCGGAGAGAAGCGGTGAGGAGCGGAGAGGAGCGAGTGGCAGTCAGATACACCAAGGAACCCGACTAAATTGCAAGTTAAGCCAAAAGGCCACGCACACACACACACAAGCACACACGCACACTTACACACACACACACACACACACACACACACACACACACACACACACACACTCACACACATTGCAATTCTCAGCAATTCTCAGGGTTGGCGCAAAATAGCTCCTTGGAAGTCACATCACATGTTGAGCAGCCACCAAATTATAGCCTTCAAAAGTAACTGCTTCAATTTTGGCAACAACTGAGCTTTTCTTCAAGCCATTTCATTTATCCCACAGCTACACATAAGCCTTGACTTATTGACGCAATACTCAAATGGCTCAAATTGTGTCGTCGATTTTGCTGCCAAATTCATAAATATTTTAAAGTATAAATTCAAAAGTTATCCCTTTTTTGCACAAAATCACAATTCGCCTACACTTTAAATATTTGCGTTTAGATAATTTCTAATTACATTTTGAAGTATAAAGTTACTAATTAGGTCATTAACTTGAAAGTAATAAATTTGCTAATGCAAAGGCAAAATTAATGACTGCTTTTAGGCGCTGATATTAAGTATAAATTATCGAAATTGATATTATTAAAGATGTTTAAAGTGTTTTTTCTAAGCATTGCTTAAATATCTGAATAATTGATTTAATAATTTAAATTAAATAAAATTGAAAATAACTGACTAATAAAATAAAATAATAATAATAAAATATTGCTTAGTTTGACGAAATTTAAATTTAACCCTTTTGCACAAAATCACAATATAAAAATATTCCTGCAGTTTAAATATTTGCGTTTAAATAATTTTTAATTATGTTTTAATAATATAAATAAATTTCCTAATGCATAGGTAAATAATGATTGCTTTTTAAGGCGCTAATATTAAGTAGGAATTATGATAATTGAAAATTATAAAGATGTTTAAAGTGTTTTATCTCAGCATTGCTTAAATATCTGAATAACTAATTTAATAATTTTAATAAAAAGAATTGCAAATTTCTGACTAATAAAATTTGAAAGATATTGCGAAATTTGATCAACTTCAGCTTTTTAGCACAAAATCACAATGGATTATTTTACTCCAGGAGTTTAAATATGTGATTTTAGATAACTTGTAATTATTTTTTAATAATATAAATAAAATTGAAAATACATATTTAATTAATGATAAAACATTGATATTAAGTAGAAATTATAAGAATTGTTATGTACTAAGCATTGCAAAAATTAGGCTTAAATTAATAATTTAATAATTTAATAATTAAATAAAATTGCAAATAACAGACTAATAAAATTTGAAAAATATGGCTTAATTTTACGATATATTTGGAATAGGTAAATTGCATAGCATGTTAAATTTCGAGAGGAGAAGTAAAACTGTTGTTGTTATTTGGCTTCTCGGCTGCTACTGTTTGCCAGCCCTGTTGCGTGTTTGGTTGCACATACCTCGAATGTTTCATATTATAGCCAAGCACCATGCAATTTGGTAGGCAAGCGGACAAGCGGACAAGCGGGCAGTTGGAGATAGGCGAGCTGAAAAACAGAAACAACTCTTCATGTGGCAAGCTGAAAATGAAATGGCATTGCGGCAATGCCCCCAAAATGAAAACATACGCAATCAATTCTGTTTACACCCCCCCGGCAGCTGTGTGCGTGAGTGGATTTTAGGGGATGGGGGGGGGGGGGGGGTGACTTAGAGGCGATCGCAATGACCCAAGTCAAAGTCTCGTCAAAGTCATGAATGCCAACGGCGATTAACTTGAGTCAAACATTGAGTGATTGTTTTGCAGTTTTGGCCAAACTGACAAACACGCAGCCAAAACTGGTCAGTCTGCTGTTGATTAAGGCGCTGCATTTGTTATCACAAGGACAAAGCACGATTTGGTGTGGAGTGGAGTGGAGGGGGGTGGCAGCCTGGCTGCTTGTAGCCGCCGCAGGCAGTCCGGTTGCAATGTGGTTGCCAAAGTGTTGGCGACTGAAGCAAACGCAAAACGCGTTGCCAGCATCAACACAAGGATACAGCAAAAGTAGTAGAAGCAGTAAGAGGCACAAAAAGAAGCAGAAGGATCAACCTCAGCAGCAGCAGGAGTAGCAGGAGTAGCAGTAGCAACGCCAGTGACAGGATTTCCGCGGCATCCGCACGGATAAAAATAAATTCAGAAATTGCTACCGTTTCTGCCCGATTCACACCCGGGCACGAAGTAGCACCAGCAGTTGGTAACGACAACTGGCAACTTTTGCCAAAGTGTTTGTCGCTGACATGTTCCTGTTGTTGTTGTTGTTGTTGTTATTTTTCTTGTTGTTGTCGCGTATTTTTCTCATTTCTATCCCTTTTTTATTATACGCTGCGTACGCTTTAAGACGGAGACGGAGAAGTGGCATCCCTAAATCCCAAGTCGTTGCTATTCGATTTGTGTCGCTTTAAGTTTGCTGTCGATTGAACTTTGCATTTTATTCACAAATTGAGTTTGAGCTTCAGCTAAATCCAAGCTTTATACATAAACAAAAAAAAAAAGCGATAAAATTAAAAAAAATAACCGATTTAATTTCAAATCAAGCAAGGAGCAGAGCTAACTATATTTTTTAAACAATTTCGATTCTTATTTATTATTTATTATTATTTTAAGCTCACTAATTTGTTCATGTATATATTAAATAGTGTCTAACTAAGTCTGTAAATATATAGATAAATATTAATTTAAATTAATTAATTTGAAATACTGTAAAAGTATTAAAAGTTTTACTTAATAAATGTGATTTTATTCAAATTTGTAATTATCACTGATTTTTTACATTTCTTAAGCAAAACTTTTAACACTTTCACATTTTTTATAGTAATATTACAATATATACCTAATAATATGCTAATAAAATTAACTAATGAATATATTATTAATGTTATTTGTTAAGCAAAACTATTAATACTTTCACACTTTTATTATAATAATATTACTATATATATGCCTAATAATATGCTTATAATAATTAACTACTGAATATATTATTAATGTTATTTGTTAAGTAAAACTTTTAATACTTTCACACTTTTATTATAATAATATTACTATATATATGCCTAATTATATGATAATAAAATTAACTACTGAATATACTTTTAATATATTAATTTTAATATTTTAATATATTATTATTAAAGTAATTGCCCAAATTGTTTACAGTGTAGTTATGCACACAGCATCCGATGGCAATGGGAAGCAATTTGTAAGTTATGTGTGTGTCGACTGCCCCAACTTGTGGCAATCCATCAAAGTTTTGCATTTTGCGCTGGATAAACAAACGGTGACGGGGACGGGGACGGGGGAAAGGGCGTAAATTAACATCAATTAGTTGGCATACAAAATTTATGTCAATCAGGCTAAAGCAAAAACAAATCCAGTGTCAGACATAACGACTTAATTTGCTCGACTGTCCGAAAAGCCAAAAGTAAATGAACATTTTTGCGGAGCCATTTATTAGTTTTGCCAGCTTCGTGTAATTATGGCGTGTGTCTCAATGCAGCAGTAAAAGCATCTTCAGTCTTTGAGCACAACTCGATCCGATATATATATATACAGTTTGCCAAAGAGCTAAAGTTGAACGTTACTTTTCCAAAGCAAACGCCGCATACCCAAACCCAACCCAAACCCAACCCAAATCCATCCCTTGCCATTTTGGTGCACTGCCTCATTGCGCTGATGATAAATGGACATTGGGATTGGCGATGCGATAATGAGAGGAGGCTGCTTTCCTTGCCCTTCCCTTTTCCTTGCTTTTTCTTAGTCTTAGCGCGTGTGGAGGCGAATCGCCTTTACATTAATCATAGCATACTTATGGGCGTCAAGTGTAATTGAAAGACATTACAAAACTTGTTTTAATGGCGTCAAGTTTGTGTTATGGATTTAGCACAATACTTACACACTGTTTTCCACACTGCATTCATTATTGATTGTCCAGATGAGATGAGATTGCTCTGCCAAGCAGCAAACCCATTAAAAAAAAAACACACACACACATTTCAAATGAACACTTGACCAGTTTCACTGGACTCATGGAAACTCTTGCGTAATCTTTGCTTGAGTGCATCTAAAATATGGTCTATTTTCAATGGCCAACGATTATTGTCATATCATCAAATTTGTCCCAGTTTGCCTCCATTTTCCTAAATAAAATTTAACAGTTGAGAAAATCTATGCACAATTTATCAAAAGTTTATTTGTCATAAATCAAAATCGGCAGATAAAATAAGTGTATAAAATAATTGCAAAAATATATGAACATTTATGTAGAAACAAATTCATATCTTATTATAAAATAATTGCAAAAATATATAAACATTTATGTAGAAACAGTTATGTATCTTATTTACCAGATTTTTAGTAAGTAGTTAAATAAATTTCTCACACTTAATAAATGTGCAAATGAGTTGAAAACAGCAGATTGACTAAAATCCATCGACTTACTTACAACATGGAATATTCGTGCAATTAGTTAGCGTAAACAGCAAGGATTATGATAGACCCTTTGCCACATTTTGTAGCATGTGTAAACAACACTCGCAACATATTGACATGTGTTCGCCGCAAACGTGTAAAAATCGTGAGAAATCAGCGACAGATTTTAGTGTTTTTGGGTTTTCAGGCCTTGCCTTTGATCAGCTCTCGTCTAAATTAAAATAAAAACCGCATTTCCATTACAAGTACACCAAGTATTTCTGGGTGTGTGTGTGTGCGTGTGTGTGTGTGGGTTGTTGTGTATTTGCTAAGCGTGGCTGCTGATGGGTTTGTGGGTGGTGTGGCTTTTGTGGGCTTTGAACCTTTGATTGATAGAAACTGAATGCAGAGACAAAATATTCACGCACAATCCATTTTTCTATGAGTTCTTTAAGCCAAGTTTCAAACTTTTGCGCATTCTTTAATATATATATATCAATGCTGCTGACTTCTCATTTGGCTTTAACAAAAAAAAAAATAAAAAAAACTAAAACAGAAGACAAAAAAAAATATGAAGAAAACTTGAGAAAATTGCAAAATACGAGCGCACAGTTAATAAAAGTTTATGCGTAGAATCAGCAATAAAGCTGCCCTCTCAACGTTAGATATAATTAAATTTTCCAACAATGTGCTGTCCCCCCCCTCTACACAGCATATACCCCTCCCCGTCTACACAGTATATAAATACTTGGTATATTTTTTCTGCTTTGCATAAAGTACAAAGGCAACAAACAGCGACAGCGACGGCCACAGTGAACAAGGCTAATATCTTTTTAAATCATAACTTGACTTTATATATATATATATATATATATATATACGACTGTGAAACAGGTACCCTGGAGGCCAGAATCATTGCTCTTTGCATAAATTCGAGAGTAACAGTTCCTTTGGCGTTTGAATAATTGTTTGACATTTTGAATAATTTAATTTGGCGACTGTTTTTAAGTGTTGCTCAAGTGAAAATGAAATTGAAAACCAGATTTAACCTCGATATCCGAACCAGTCGCTCCAACCAACCAACTCCTTAGCATCCGCAACGCTCGTGGCAAACCAAAACCAAATTCAGCTCTCTCTCTCTCTCTCTCTCTCTCTTAACTGAAGTTCAAGATTATGGCTTGGGGATTTTGGTGACGCCAACGTCAACGTTGCTTGTGCTTCGCATTGTGCAAAGCCCAAAGCGCCACCGGGCAATAACAGGGTCAGGCTACTCTTGAGGCCCGGCACCGCCCCCACAAACTGTGCGCTAATCGAGCAATTAAACACGTCTCGCAATCGTACTTGCCACCGGACCACACCAAACACAAATAAGCAACTAAACAACTGGCAACTAGCAACTGGCAAACTGGCAACTGGCAAACTGGCAACTCGCTTAGCCACTTCCCATATAACCCCAACGATCAGCTGTAGGCAATTTACAGTTAGACCACACTCGTCTACAAAAGTGACCAACCAACATTCAAAGTCTACTGAATAATTCACTCATCCATTTGCCCAAAACATTTAAATATCTATTTAACAAAGTGAAATTAATGTTAATATAAAAGTTTTTTGTTTAAAAATTTATGCAACTATTAATTATAAAAAAATAGTCAACACTTCATTTAAAGAGGAACTTAAGATATTTTGATACAAATGTTTGGCTAATATTATTTCATAATATAAAAATTATTATTTATTATACATATTTTATTCAATAAATATTTCACACACCTAATTAAGTTTTTTAAACAAATTATTTATAAAACAAGAAATTTATCCTAAGTGCGTTGATTTGAAGTTTATTTATGTTCGTTTAATAAAAAAAATGTTTGATTAAAGATTTATGCAATTAATAATTATAAAATAATAATCAACACTTAATTTAAATAGCAGCTTAAGATATTTTCATACAAACGTTCAGCTAACATGATTTTATAAGATAAAATACATTGTTTTTAAATATATTTTATTCCATAAATAATTTATCTTCTTATTACGTTTTTCGCTTCTTTTTTTAAATTTAAGAAATGTACCCTTTATATGATATTGATGTTGATGTTTTTCCCTTTTTTTTTAAATTGAGAAATGTACCCTTTAAGTTTATGTCCCAACTTCAAACTGTAATAATGGAGATACTTAAAAAAAAAAAATTTAAAACTTTCATTTCTTTGGTAATAAATGAGATATTGATGTTTTTCGATTTATTTCTTAGATTTTAAAACTGTCATATCTTCTTAAAAATTAAAAAAAAACGAAAAACGTCAATATATCCATTATTTTATAAAATAAAAAATATTGTTTGTATATATAATTTATTCTATATATAATTCCCCTGCTTAGTAAAGATATTTTGAAATAATAAGAAATTATACTTTAGTGCGTTTATTTAAAGTTTAATTATGTCTTTTTAAAATACAATAATTTCCGCTCGTTACCAACAGATTTGTATTGGCATATCTTGTTGTGCGGTGTACATACTAGATGTGGGGGGGGGGGGGGGGGGTCGGGTAAGCACAATGCTTGCTAAACACCTGCAACTTCAAAGCGTCGCAAAAGAAAAAAAGTAAAACACAAAACATAAAAAACTAAAACAGTTTAAGTGGCACTTTTATGGCATTTGCCGAGAGGCCGACGTCGTCGACGTCGACGTCGACGCCTTTGCTCTGATAATTGCCAATGAGAGGGGCAGAGGAGAGGTGGTAACAAAGACATTTGCAGTGGCTTATGGGAGCATATTAATATAAGCAAAGCTCTAACGGGACTTAAGACGCAGGCCTAGAAGGAAATGGATAAAGTGCTTATTAATTCGGCACTTTAATTTCTTCATTCACCTGCCTGAAAAAGAATGGCAAATGAAAAAAAAAAAAACTACAAAAGGGCTGACAACATATTTAGCTTGTTGGCTTAGAGCGCGCCCTTCCCATTTGGCATGCAAAGCCAATTGTGTGACTAAATGTGCTCCATTTCCATGCCCATTTCCTTAAGTCCACTCTCCTCCGCCCTTGGCTCCGCCTCTGCCCTTTCTGCATTCATTTCGTTTCGTTTCGTTTCGTCTTGTTTCGTCTCGTCTCGTTTCCCGGCTGCTGGCGTCTACGTTTTCCAACTGTCGCACATTTGACTAATGCACAACAAAAGTGGAGTGTTACAGGATATGCATAATACATCGGGTACACTTGTAAGTGAGACAATAATAGAAAAGAAAAAGCGCTCCAGCGCACACAGATAGAGCCAGAGACATGGAAGGCCGGCTCAGACTGAGTACCAGGCACAGCCTCATGTCGAGCAAAAAAAAAAAAAAAAAAAAACAGTGAGAAGAAGAAGAGAAATGACAAAGCCGAGCGAAGACAAAAAGCGACGGGCAAAAGGATGACAATACAAACTGGCGCCACTTGCCTCGCACGCAGAGTCGCTAGGCCAACATTTTAGTACTTTTTTTTTTCTTTTTTTTTTGTCTCTGACTGTGTTTTTTTGTAGGATGAGTGCGGCTCGACGTCAACGTCGACATCCACAGTATGCCGCACATCGCCTGCCACACATAGTCACAGCGTTGCAACAGCAACAGCTACTGCAACAAAGTACAAAAGTAACAAGTAACACGTTGCTTGTGGCATTTATCCGACTGCGTAATACTCTGTTGATGGTGTTGGTTTCCATGTTCAGGCAAAAGCGAGATTTGGTGTTCCTTAATGTGAGGGAGATTTATCCTAGTAAAATCTCTTTCACTATCTCGGTTATACCTCCACATCTCTCACTTCATTTCCCTATCTCAGTCATCTTTCTCTCTCTCTCCCTTTCTTGCAGTAATCTCTAGCTTTCTGTTTATCGCCGCAATCTGTCTCTTTTTTTCATATCTGTCTTTCTTACACTATCTCTCTCTAATTAATTAATATCCCTCTCTGTCACTTTACCTATCTCAGTAATCTCTCCTTCTCTCTACCTCTCTCTATCCCTGATCGTTACTTTAAAAATCGTCACAAAACCAATATACACTCCTCCGGCGTAGTCATAGTATTCCCCCGTAATAGAGATAGTAAGATCCCAACTCAACAGTGATGCAAAAGGCAGCTAGAAATGCTGACCTGGTCCCACTGTGTGTGCCTCGCTAGCACATTGGCATCGGGCACTGGTTCAACTGGTTCAACTGGCACGCACACATCATTTTTTATCCAACAAGTAGAACGCAAAGCTGCCAGCCAACCCCAAGCTGCTTGACCCATATAAATATATGTATATGCAACCTGCTTATGTGTTGCACACCTAATAAGCATGCACCTCGACCTTAGAGCAGCAAAAAAACGAATGTGCACACACAGCTGCGTGTGTGTGTATGCATAAATCCGTAGTGAATATGGCTAATTAAAGTCATCCCATATGGCGTATGAGCAATTTAAAATGATAATGTAAATAATGATTATTGCAATGCACATTTTTCCACAGTGCATATCATAAAAATAATAAACTGTGTGACAATTTTTAATTTAATTTTTAACAGTGAGTGCAAATATTTATCTTCGACTTATGTACAACTGTTAATAAAAATAAATTTTCTGCATTTTCTATCGGATTTTTGCATTAATTTAAGTCGCTTTAATTATTCCCGTATTGTTTGCTTACTTTATTAATAACTTCATTTTTTACATTTTGTTCCTAAAAATTGGTCGATTGGCGAATTGAAAAAAAATTGGAATACAGTCATGAAAGAATTCTTTAATTGCACATCAGCATTTTTTTTTGCACTTTTACGAAATGTGCGAAAATATATTCATGTTGTCAGTCGCATAAAAATGGTTAATTAAAATGAAGTAAAAAATGCCAATTGAAATCTCATTTCATTATTTTTGATTACTTTTAACTCACATTGGCTTCGTAATGCTATAAGCAGTAAATATTAATTTGCTGTTGGCATTTTTAAACCAATCTTTTCCAATATTTACAATAAAATCGAATAAAAGGATTTTCACTGACAAAGACAATTTTAATTGAATCTGAAAGGAAACTATTCAAATGCTCACAACTGAAATTAATAAAATGTGGCTGACAGCAGGAATTCAATACAAAAAAAAATTGTTATGAGTTATGCTTAAAAGTGTGAAAGGTTTGAAATAAATGTGAAAAATTTGAATTTTTTGTAGTCAATTTCTGGAAACTCAATAATTGGATTAATAATAATAAAATGAAGAATTCAAATATTTATATGTAATATTATATTTCACATTTAATCGAATCGGACATTTTATTTGTAGCTTTTTAATGTATTTTATTAGCATATTGCAATTGAAATGTGCCTTAATTTTAGCGTAAGTACTAAAATTATATAAACAAAAGCAAAATTAGAATTAATTAATTAATTTTACTAAGCATTTACTCGACTAAATATCTGTCTTTGAATTTTGAAAGGAATATTAATCTAATGAGCTGTAAGGAAATTAAGTGCATTTTGGAACAGTAGAAATAGAAAGAAAGATCCAAAAATTATGTCATTTGTCAGATGATCACAGCAAGGATTAGGAATAAAACTTTTTTCTTATAAATGTAATTGTACATATTTCAGATATTGTTGGCTAAAAAACAGGCAATCATTTGGACTATTTACAACTTATTTAAAATATTTTCCCCTGTAACTTCTATTATTTAGACCAGAAATAGCCTATATGTAAGGCGTGGCATGCATTATAAGTGCCACACCATTTAATTTAATTAATACCATATTCAAAGTAGATGAATTTCAAATATTTGATTACTTAAAATATGAATTGTTAATAGGATCTGCCTGCCCTGCAGCGAACAGAAAGTAGACAACAAAACCAGCTTTGGTAGGCTGGAAACTGAAAAAAAAATATAAAGCTAGCAAAAACTGAGATCCCGATTAATATTATGTTCATCAGCTTAGTCTTATTTGTCACATAATTAATTTCATGAGCTGCTTAGCTTTTTTCTCCATTAGAACAATTTAATTTATAGCAATCAAATTTATATTTTTTACGCCATATGAGAAATATTTCATAACTGCCATTCTATTCAATAGAATTGCCCATTTGTGACCATCAAATCAGTGCAAAATGCACACAATATATATAATATATATATATATATGTATACAAATATAAATAAAAATGCCTTAACATTTATGCAGATATATATCTACAGTTTCCGATTACATTAAAGAGCGTGTAAAGGGCACGTAATTCGATCACATATATGTATATAAACAGGAATATAGGTAAACAGCCAAGTTAGTGAGTGTATAACAAAGCACAGGCGACACAACAAATCCTTTACGCACCCACACTAGCACACACTAGCACACTCGCACACACACGTATACGCATTCAATCCCTTTATGTGCAGTTGAGGCTTTTCAGGCCTAAACCCCTACGCGAACCAAGTACGACGCAAATGTGTCTTAA
Source organism: Drosophila dives (assembly GCA_035042365.1). NCBI lineage: Eukaryota > Metazoa > Arthropoda > Insecta > Diptera > Drosophilidae > Drosophila > Drosophila dives. Next base: position 663,051 of record JAWNLJ010000233.1, on the reverse strand, counting down.
AAGAAGCAATGCAAAAGGTACGCCAAAGTTATGTGCTCCGTATTCCGTACTCCGTACTCCGTATTCCGTATTCCTAACTCCGTTGTTGTCGTTGTGGCCCATGCTCATGATGCTCATGTATGTGTTACCTTTCCGGCGTTTGGCTCACTTGACAGGCAGCGAGGCAAAAATGCAAATATTTGTAAAATATATGCGTGTAAAAATTGTTGTGCTCCATTATCCTTTTAACTGGATATGGCGAGGACATGCGGGACCTGAGCCAAGCCAAATGCCAGGGAGCCATCAGCTAAGCAGACAGATAACACAACACTTAGAGAAAAAACGTTAGCTCTAAATTCAATTACAGTCACCGTGAAATATCTTAAGTTGTTTTCTGTAAACATAAATCGTAAATCTTTAAGCATTTTCACAACTAAAAGCCAAAAATGTATATTCATGGAATGATTTATATTTAAAGATCGTAATACAGACATGATTTAAATTTTTGAGTTTTGCTTGATTTATGAAATATCAGGGCAAGTTGCAAACTTCTGACAATCCGCCCAAAACTGTGGCATTTCCGGGTTGGCCAAATAAGCATTTTGTTTGCTGGTCGAGCTTTGGAATTGAGGTGAATCAATTTTCTACATATTTGCTCTCCAAGTGTAGCCACAGCAGCCATGCTGAGTAAGATTGTGGGCGAAGCAAACTTGAAGGGGTTTACTCAGAGCCCTGTCGATGCGTGCGATTTGGTTTTTGCAAGGAAGCCAGGACAACAGCAAGACAGTTGCCCCATCTATGCCAAGTAGGTGGGGGTTGTCAAAGCAAACAGCAACAGTAGCAACAACAACAACAACAACAGCAACAACAATAGCAGCAAATAATAATAAAGTAAAAAAGGCAGTCAAGTACGGAGTAACGAGGCAGCAAAGCGACAGAGGCCGCAACACGACACTTTAAACGTTTTACTGTCCTCGAATGAAGGATCTAGTGGCACAGGAGGGCGCCACTGATTGCCGATATATATATACTAACATGCTACATATAAAAATATATATATATATATATATAGAAGTAAATTTTGTGCCAATGCCACTAAATTACTCACGCGCTCGTAATCAATTGAAGTTATTGCATAATTTCGACATTGATGGAGTACGAAAGTCATTTGGATTTGATTTAATACACACAGACAACCACACACACACACAACCACACACATACATATTGCAGTCACACAGATACAGATAGACAGTTATACGCCTCGTCGCATAATGTGTCACATTTCATTTGTTACGCTCTGCTGGCTTCGCAGTCAACAGCTACGCTGTCAACGACTGCGACGGCGACTGTGACTGCGACGGCAACTGCGACTGCGACTCTGCATACGAATGCTGCAGCATTTCCACTGAGTGCGCCAACATCAGCTTCCAATTGCTTTCTCTTTCTGGCTGCGTCCAGTTTTATTTACAATAAATGCACGTAAAAAGCAGAAAGACTCTCAAATACACTAGTAAAACAATAAATATACTTAATATGAAAATAAAATTAATATTATAATATTATATTAAGTTAAATGACAAATTTGGATAGATTTCCAACGATCAGCATATTATTTGGCTTGGCAAAAATGCTACCGATTACTTAGAATATTTTTTTAAGTGTACACTTTGTCATATACAATATAGCATATATGGTCTATGCTTACAGCATCAGTGCTTGTTTGTTTGAGTGTCGCGTGTTTGAATATGTAGGTTTTGCCCGACTGACAGTAGTCAATCAGATGCCTCGATTGCCAGTCGTCATCATACTCGACATCGACATCGACATCGACATCGCGAATGATTTATGAGTTGTCGCTGTCTGTTTATTGTTGTTGTTATTGTTGTTATTGTTGTTTTGTATGTTGCTGTTTGTGCAGTTTGCCATTTGCCATTTGGCATTTGGCCTGCGCTGTCGTTTAAAGAAAATGAACTGTCAGACGACTTACCAAGTAATCGGTTAATTCTAAAATGAAATCGAACGAATCCAACTGAGATCAGCACAATTTGCCAAAGTCCACTCAAAACATAAAATATTCGCTATGAGCAAACACTTTTTGAAATTGTTGTTGGCTAGCAGATAAATCAAAAGATTTTGCTCACCTTTATATTCCATAAATTATTTATAAAAATCCAAATGGTGTTTTGTACTATAAATTCAATTTCTTAAGTAACATTGTGCTTACTTTTATGTTGTTTAGTTTGAAATATTCAATCTCAGAACATCTAAAGTTGTTACTCACCTTTTGGCTTATTTAAAGCTGCTGCTGCGAGCTAAATCGGATTTGCGGCACATATGCTGGAGCTGTATCAATGCGGCAATGTAATTGCTGCCACGTACAGACCTTTTTTGTTGACCCCAGAAAAGCACATAGCATCCACAACACACAAAGCCATACACACAAGCACACACACACACACACACACACACACTATATACACCACACTGTAGCAAGGAATCGAAGCGCGTGCAGTCGGCATATTAGCCATTCATTGAGCGCGCTTATAGCGCGCTTTTGTGCGCCACGGCCACAGAGAAGAGGCTCACACACACACAGACTCTCACACACACACACTATAAAATACACACACACGCACGGGGACGTAACCTTTGCATTCAAAGCAAAAGGTCCTTCGGCGGATTTACTGATTGATGGCTATTAATTTATTTGTTGAGTGGTCCACTGACGATGAGCCCTCATCCAAGTCGTAACTTTGGAGTTCTTTCTCTGTTACTGTGAATCTGGCGGCGGCGGCGGCAAGATGCTCCACAAAATAGTCGAATTAATAAAGATTTAGACATTGTTCGCACCATTCATTGTTGTGCCTGCCTGACTCAATCCTGCCAGCCCTCCCAGCTTTAGCGGGAAGCCATATTCCGCCTCCTTGTCAGTGCCATTGACATCGGTTACAAAGAACACACAGCAGATGAACTCATTGAGAGGTGCCAGTCCTCACATCCTCCACATCCACATCCACATCCACATCCTCACAGCCCATTCAGACTGCATTGCATTAATGTGCCACTAATCAATAAAAGGCTCAAATATTATAATATATTTGGTATAGCTCAACTACTTGGAAACAAATGGATTTAACCAAATAATATACAAATTTGGAATTTTGGTTTATTACTTGATTGGAAGAGTATGTCTTGAATTTCACCTATTATATTTACGTAAGATAAATCTAAAATATTATATAACATCTATATTCATTGTATTGTTAGCTTTATTTTGTTAAGATTTTGACAGCCTTTGTTTTAGTTTTCTTTGACAGGCTTGAGGATTGAGTTTGAGCAGAATACAGACTTCAAGATATGTGAATAAATTTAGTATTTATCAGTTTTTATGCTTGGGTTGCTTGTGACGTCGGGCCACTATATAATACAGCTGTCATAGGAACAATCAGTTGAAAGATAAGTTGCAAGTTGTGGGATAGATATGAAAGTCAGTGTTGAAACAGTAATAAAAATAAATAAAATAATATTAAGGGGACTGTAAAAATTTGAACATAAGCAAACTACTATTCTTTATAGTCGTAAATAAATATAAATCATAAATTTAGTCTTTCTCGTTATTATTCTCGTTATGTTTTTAGCAAGCTGAGTTTATCCTTGAACTAGTTCTGTTAGAGGCCCAGCCAAAAAAAAAGCTGCGCCTTTAAAGGCCAAAATATTCACAGAGTTTTCACTAATTACTTCTTGGCATGTTACTTATGACATATAAATCTGTCGATGGCTACACGCCAAAGCATTGAGGTGTGCCACTGGCTAAAAAACAAAAAAAAAAAACACTCTTTGCCTCAAACTCAATTTTAAAACAAAAAGTTTGAATCGCTTAGGCATAAATAATCAAAAAATGGAAACTTCAACGTGTAAATAAATTTTTTTTATTATTATCTGTCTTGGTTTAAGGTGCTCACATGAAAAATTAAAAAGGCCATAAATATTTAAATTGATTAAGGTAATCAATTTTATAGGGGCGTTATGAATACTGATAGACAGTGACAACAACAACAACAACAATAACATCAGCAACTCCCTACAACAATAACTGTCAGCATTCAGCGCAAACATTGTGACTTAGTTTTAGGCGTGTTTCTATATGAGTTGTGTATGTGCAAGTGTGTGTGTGTGTGTGTGTGTGTATGTGTTGCTGTGTGTGCATAACTGTCTATGTGTGTGTGGCCATAGATAATCAAATTTGGCACTAATTCACAGCAGACACGCAAAGCATAAATAAACTTGCCATAGTCTTTTCACATTTTTATTTTTACTGTCGATTTTTTTGAAAGCCAGTTTGCAACCGCAGCGTGCAAACTAAATAAAAATATTTTATCCAACAATAAATCTGCCACTAACCGAACACTTTATACACTATTTATTGCAAGCAATTTGAAATATTACAAAATTACACTGACAGAGCAATAAATACCCCAATAAAATGCACTCCTTAAAAAACAATAGGTTTATAAATTACAACTTGAAAACTATTTATAAATGGAACACCAAGTGTTGGCCAAGATTTTCTTATCTTTCACCTGTTACCCAAATAGTTGTCATAATCTTTTTAAGTTGTCAGTGGACAGTGAATGAAAATCTAAAGTTTAAAGTGGCACTTGAGAAGCAAGTAAAAATAAATAAAAGTAAGAAAATAAGCTTAGTTATTGGACTCTTGAAACTAAGAAGCTTAGCAACGAGAACCAACGAAGACATTTACAATATTATTAAGCATTTTATTGCAGTGTATAAGAGCAGTCAAATCAAAGTACACTTGGATTCGGTAAAATCCACGTCAACAATGTCGACGACGCTGATAACGAGGACAGCTGCAATTCTGGCTGTCCTCAGCTGGTCGTGGCAAATGCCTGGCCAAAACAAATTGAAAATGGTGAACAATGCATACGAAAAAAATAAATGCAAGAACCAAAAAAGGAAACATATAAATAGGTTGCAGTTGCACGTTGGGGGATGACTGTGCTATACTCTGTCGGCCAGATTGAATAAGATTTAAAATTGTTGAAAAATAATGAAAGAATAATAATTATTAACGCAGAAATTGGAATGTGCATCGGCTACAAAAAACAATTGAAAAATAGCCAAAGAATAATAATTATTGACTCAGAACTTGGAATGTGCATCGGCTACTTAACTTAAATTAATTCTGGCTTTAAAACTGTTAAAGATATTTTCCTCAATTTATTATTGAGTAATGTAAGAATATTCTATCTACGTAAAATATTTGTTGTATTTGAAATTAAAAATCGATAGAATGTTTTCTATTTTTTCTATTATTATGTGCTCAAAAATAGAACCACATCTTTATTCCCAAAAAAAAGAGTATACATAAATGGATAAAATGCCATTTACAATGTGTTGGTGCCATGTCTCAGGCAATGGCTCATTTAAAATTTTCATATAAATTTGCATGCTAGATCAGCGCTTATGTGGCGTATGAGTAACATACTCCAAATAGCGTTCACAACATGCCAAAAAAAAAAAAAAAAAAAAAAAACAAGAAACACAACGTGAAACTGCAGAATTATGCGCAAAATCCAAAAACATAACAATAATTTGCTGCTAGCGAAACAAAATATGAAAGAACAACTACCACAAATGGTTTAGGTAGAGTGCGGGGGGTTGTGGGGTGTGGTTGTTGTTGTGGCCATTGAGGGGGTGTCTTCACGTTGTCGCCTTTTTCGCCCCAGTTTGTCCGCCTGTCATTTGGTTTATTGACTTTGGCAAATAGTTGGCAGCACAGGTAATAACATCAATGCAGTTGCCATTTTTTGCACTCGCCTCAGTTGGCTGTATTTTTCTTCTTCTTCTTTTTTTCTTCTGTTATGTTGCGTTGCGCAGAATTTATCACCGCACCAGCCCCCGAACACATGCCCCTCCCACCCCTTTGCCGGATGGGCATTGCATTTTATTAGCAACTATTACACGTCCTCGGAGACCGCAGGCCGATGCCGGCCCCTATATAGACCAAAGGCCATAAAGCCAAGAATTATTATAATGTGATTATTATTATGATTATGCGATCGTTATCGTAAATAATTTTCAATGCGCCGCGTGTGCTCAGACTTCGATGTGAGCTGATGGGTCGAGAGAGAGAGAGAGGGGTGAGTAAGCCACCAGAATATTATGGAAATTCTTTGTTTTTTTTTTTTTTTTTTTGTTGGCTTTTTTCGAATCGCTTTGAGCAATTGCAGCTTTTGCCGCAGTTCCCTGAAAATTGTCCTTTGCACATTGAGTGTCCTGTTTTTGTTGCGACAAAAACATGCAAAGAAACTATCGGCCAGCAAAATTATCACATACTAAGTCAGCTTGTTAGCCAGAACAAAATGTATGCAACAGTTCATAAACCATGATGGTGCGGAAAAACTCATCATATTTTTCAGTTGGCCACAAAGCAACGAGAAAGCGGACCACCGACAACGTGGATGGCAAACTATGCAAATGCAAATTAGATGAACATAAAAATGAAACTGAGACTGGGAAATAGGGAAATGTGAAATGGGAATGAGAACGAAACAATGAAATGCGATGCGTTGTGTAAAGGGGGAATCTCATAAAAAAAAAAAAAATTTACTCATTTAGGGGCAAAAGTAAAGTGGAAATTGAAACGAAAAAATGCCACAAAGAAAACTCTCTACGAACTTAACTCAAATTAATGGCTAAAAAGCAAGTAACAAAATGAAAAAAGTCATAAGATATTATGTAAAATATTTTGTACCAAAAATTTGATACTAAATTAAGACTAGATAAAATCCTGGATGAGCGGCATAAAAATATTAATAAAACAAAAAGTTTCTGACACTTTCAAAAGGACATTTATTTTGATCATTTATTTATGCGCAAAGCAAAACCATTGCATTCATTAATTATTCGAATTTTGAGTGGTACAAAATCCAAAAAGTGCCAACCCCAAGTTATAATCTGCAGCTAAAAGCTAAATTTTGTTGTGCTCTGCAAAGTATGCAAAATTTATATAGCCCACAAAAATATGTATATAGGTCATATCTAGTCATACCATATTTAAATTATTTGGATACTATTTTAAAGATGAAGTGTCTCAGTCGGAGCTACTTTTCTGGCCAATGAGCACTTTCGTCCTCGGCTTTTTCACTAGTTCGCTGCACGCATTCAGCATGGAAAAATGTTGAAAAAGGAAAAAAAAAAAAAAACGGGACACAAGACTGACCACAATTAGATAACTGTAGAGGATGAGGGGGAGAGTTAGTGTTAGAGGGGGTGGGGTAGGGAGAGCTCAAGGAAGGCGCTGCAGCACCAGCGACAGTCAACTAATCGCCTAATGGTCACTTTGCAGATAATTACCAAGGCTTATAGTTGCTTGTAGGATTAGGAAGCGCGCCGTAAAGGAAACCACCAATGGAATAAGCGCGGAGCGAGAGGCAGAGAGGGGAACGCAGTAAGTAAGCAACAGCAACAAGGAGCAAAGTGACCAAAGAAGCAGCGCAACAAGCTGCTCTGCTCTGCTCGGCTGATGGACGAACATATCAAAAGGGTCATATTTGAAAGAAACCCCGAAAGAAGGACATAAAGCCGATGCAGGCCAGGATAGCAAAAATGACAGGCGACTGTTAACGATGTGTCTGCACTCCCCTCCCCACCCCCCTCCGCCACAACCTATTGGAAGCGACTCTAAGCCAGCTGCCAACGGAATCTAATTAGGTCACATTAGGATTTGCGTGGCTTAATTAACTAAAATTGGCAGCATGAAAATAGGCCTCAAATAGTATTTTCTATATTTAGTTGCAGATCCTTTGGATGATAGGCATATTTTAACAATTTATATTTTGCTGACTCATCAAGCTTATTCATATTTTATGAGTATTGTTGTAATAATTAAAATATCGATTTTTAACACAAACATTTCTTATACACTTTCTATCTTTCCCTCACTTTTCTCATCTTCAAATGATTTTTAATTTTTTTTAAATTATTTTATTTATTTATTTTATATATTTATTTATTTATTTTTTTAAGGTATTTTGTAGTCGATAAGCTAAAAGATTTTCCATTTTGTTATATATATTCTGACCTTGATTGTCACTTGAGCAATCTGCTTGTTAAAATTCCGATGGATTTTATCCAGTTACTCGAGTATTTTTAGCCAAGAAATAATAAACCAGCTGAATCGAGAATATTGCGAGCATAGACAATGTAACGTTTTTCAGAAATGCTGTCAAAACACAATAATGCATGCAGCAAATGGTGTGGCAACAAATACTTTTTCAACTTTGAATTGTGTGCATTGATTTCGGCATTCGTTTTTGCCACAATTGGAATCATGCTGGATGGCAGATGAGTGGTGTGTTGAATGTGGATTGGACCACCTGGACTAGTACAACGAGCAACAAAACAACGATGAAGAAAAAAAAAAACAAAAAAAAAAAATCAAAACGCTGTGGCACAAAAGCACGCCGAGAAAATGGCAACGGCAACGGCAACGGCAACGGCGACGGCAGCGTGAAACTACTCCAAAACAACTGTGCAAAGTGGACTTGAAAAAGTTGGAGCACTTGAGCAGCAGCATGTGTAATAAAGGTTATTTATGTATATTTTATCGCTCTGGCAAGCAGCTTTTTGGGCAGCTCCCCTCAACTTTTGGGTAAGCCCTTTTGTGCTGCCTCTCAAGCTGAAATTGGCTGGGCAGCGCAACTTTTTTGAAGTAGTTTCATTCTTCACATCGTCGTGGCCTAAGATTTATTTTGGCAGCTGCAAACAGCAATTAGATGAATGAAAAGTTGCCCATATAAATGCTAATCGCTGTTGCATGCCACACGCCACACGCCCCCCAAAAAAGTATGCAATGCAAATAGCCAACGACAGTGACACAATCCAAATTGCATTTCTCATTTCCAGTTTGGCAAAAGGCCGAAAATCTCATTAAATGCCAGCAAAAGCGAATTAAAATGCAAAAGGTGACTGAAATTAAGCGGCTGCTGATGCTGCTGTTGCATGCTTCAGTTGAAAGTGTCGCAACGGATGTAATAAGTGATAAAACGGAAGACAAAGCGAAGTATTTCCACCACACTTGAAAACCGGATGCGGATGCGGATGCGAATACGGATTGGCATGCAGAGAAAAAGAGAGATAACTATTGCCAAGCTAATCGAAACATGACGTGATGAACCAACCAGCCCATCCACCCACTCCATCATGCCACCAAAAAAAAAAAAAGTTCTGCCTGCCTGCTGCTGCGGCTGCTGCTGCTGTTTGGGGCAACATTCCAATTGACATGCAGCAATCGACCTTTATTAAAAAGTTTTCCACACAGCCCCCGTTGTTTGTGTTTTTGTTGGCCCTTGGCTCGCAAAAAGATGCCTCGCTCAAGACGCAATATATATATATGTGGCCAACCCCTGCTACCCGTGGGGCAACTGACATCATCCAATAGAACAATGTTTGTGTGATGCTGCCTCCCACTCGCACTGATATTCCTGGTGCTGCTCCAACTCTACTACTTCGGATTGGTAGCCAAAGCGATGACAAAAGCTTATTGACAGATTATTCAACCGTTGGCACATATTGCCGCCATAGTTTGCCACCATCGAGCAGCAATAACAACGGCAACAGCAACAGCAACAACAACAGCAGCAACAACAGCAGCAACAGCGGGAGCAGTCTTAATAGCAACACTAACAAACAGCAATGTGACCGACAACAACAAGGGGGTTGGGGAGGGGGGGCTACAAATCATTGGCAGAATCGAACAAATCGACCAACGTTCCAAGCAAATAATTAAAAAAGTTCCCAATATTAAAACTGAACGACCAAACGTTGCCAAATGTGCACGCAGTAGAGTATTTTTGATGGTCAGAACTATGTTGGTAAGATGGCATAGGAAAATATATAATAAATAATAAATAAATAATAAATAAATAAATAATAAATAATAAATGATAAATAATAATAAATAAATAATAAATAATGAACAATAAATAATAAATAATGAATAAATAATAAATAAATAAGAAATAAATAATATATAAATAATAAATAAATAATGAATAAATAATAAATAAATAATAATAATAATAAATAAATAAATAATAATAATATATAAATAACAAATAAATAATAAATAAATAATAATAATAAACATATAAGTAATAAATTTATGTTCAGCACAGTTAACAAATTAAGATATTTGGCTTAGTTAAAAGGTTTATGGCAATTTATAAATATACTTTTATATGCAAAATTAATTAATTGATAAAAAATGTTAATGCTGTACATTTTAAAAAGAAACCATAGTAAAGAAAGTTTAATAAACATATTAAAAATTGAAGATATTAACTTTTGCATAGAGTATATGTTGCAACGACTTCAATTCGTGCATATTTTTGTGGCACTTGCTGCGGCTTTTGTTATAATCGGTCAATTGATGCGGCCAGAAGCGTCAACTGTCTGCAGTATGGCAAGCAGGCAGTCAGCAGCTAGCCCTTATCCTACACTGATCCTTCTTGTCCCAGGGGTGTCTATGACACTGGCTATGTTTTATATGATGGGCAGAACCAACCAAGGACGTTCAACTGAACAACAAAATAATATAAAAAATAACTGAATTCAGGCAACGCCCACGTTTTATTGCCACTGTGCGCCCCAAGTTCCGACTTATTTATTCTCAAGCAAATAAAAACATATACGAGTGCACATATATTGGCATGTATGAAACAATATATATATATATATATATAGATATATGATATTTCAGTGACGAAGTGTTTGTTTTGTACTTCTCTCATGTGCCGATATATATCGTGACTTGCTTGCCATATTGCGCAATGTTGCCCAACAGCAATTGATGCAACTGTGAGTAAATTGCCAAAGTCTCCCCAGCCTCTTATTCACTTTTTACACTTGGCATCTGCTCCTTGTGCAACTGCCAACACAACTAGACTGGAAGCGCATTCAAGATGCAGTTGGTTGGCAAGTGTACGCTTAGAGAAAAATTTACCATAAAAAAAACTAAAAAAAAACCCCAATAGCCAAGTATTATTTTGCATTACAAATTACACATAAAATCAAATTCGCCTTTTAGCAATGAATAAACAAAAATTGTTTTGAGTTTAACATTTATTTTTCTCAGAAATATATTTAAATAAAAAATAATTAGATAGGATTTAGATTTATTTGTCTATCTAAAATCTAGAAAAATTTACATATTAATTGAAAAATGTTGTGTGTATTCCAAACTCAAATTTCAAACTATAAGAAACAGGGAATGGCTGGCGAGGGGGGTGTGTTTAGGCAGACAGGTTACACAGACAGTTTTGCAACTGTTTTTTGATCCTTGAGCCAAATCTAATAAGCATTAGGCGCAGCATGGAGAAAAGCCATAGATCCATCCATGGCCATCCAACACCACAAAAACCAAAGCAAACCAATGCAAACCAAAAGCCGGCTAAAAATCAGAAGAAAAAAAATATGAATTTGAACCTAACCAAAGCAGTTGCTGAGCGTGCTGCCACTTCTGCTTTCTGACCAGGGCCTAACCATGCAACCAGACAGCCAACCAAACAACCAGCCAAACCAACCAACCAACCAGTCAGCCAACCAGCCAGTGAAAAACAAATCAAGTTGAAGTTTTCTCATTTCCATAACTAATGCAAAAATCCAATTTCTTATGCAAACATAAAATTTTCCACTCGCAATGCTCAGGCGACAACGACATGGGTGTGGGGGGGGGGGGAGGGCGCTACACTTTAGCAAGATGATAAGGTTGGTGAAGGGGGAAGGGGGGTGGCGGCATGCATGCATACTATAAAATTCAGGTCAAGCAAACCATAAAATCATTCATCATTTTCGTGTTAGTGTTGCTACACACACACACACACACACACACACGCAACTGCTTGCCTTGCCTTCCATAATGTCTTCGTATGTGTAAGTGTGTGTGTGTGTGTAAGAGTGTGTGTGGTATGGGTGAGGCTTTGTGGTGGCTTTAAAAACGGCCGACGTTCGCATTCCTGCAATAAAAATCAAGAAAGCAGCCAGCAAAATACTCAACACCAACAATAATAGCAGGCAACACACACACACATATATAAAACAAAATAATAATAATAATAATAATAATGAAGCACAAACCGAATAAAATGGCTGCGTGCGAGCGAGACAGGTGACAAAGAGCCGGCCTAGACATGAGCTCGAGCTCCATTTACATATTAAGTTCTCCTCTTTTTTTTTTTTTTTGGTTGGACAGGATGGAAGTCGAAGCACAGCATTAAGTAAGGTCCTCCGTTTGTTATTGGAAGTGGGGTGGGGTTCGGGAGGGTAAAGGGACTGGGTCTGTTGGGTATTTGGGATGTGCCGGCAAGGGATAAGTGTCAAAAGAATTTGACAATGCGCTCCGTTTCGTTTTGTTGTTCTATTTATTATTGTTGCTGGAGTCCAACTACCTTTCGTTTCATTCCTTCATGCTACTTGCCCCCAAACATTTTTTATGCATCGACAAATGTTTTGTGTCTGTGTGTGTGTGCGTGTGTTTGTTTTAATGGTCTATTTGGCAGGGACTGGGAACCGCCAACTGATAACTTGGAACTCCAAACAGGCTACTTGGGTACATATATATATATATATATATATATTTATCTTTTTTTTAAGGCTGTTGGTCTTTTGGTTTTGGCCACTGCGTAGGCAATTTAAGCTTTGCTGACTCGGCCGCCAATCGAATTTTTTTTTTTTTATTACAAACATAACAGAAAACCCAATTGTTTATCACAATTTATTGTTGTCTACCTCAGCGCATAGATAAAAAGTTCAATTTGAATTCCGTTTATAGCAGCGAAACAGTAAATTTTTCTCCTTTCCATCTACTTCAATCTTAATTGCTTGCAACTCAATAAGAATCGAATATGTATATATATATATATATATATATATATATATATTTAATTGTAATTGATTGTGTGTAAAATGAAAATTTTCTTTATTGTTTTGCATAGTTTGGCAATCGCTGATTATGCGTAGCAATAAAGAAAACTCAATTTCTTTGGGTTTTAGAAAATTGAATTATCTTTAATATTTATTATAATACGCATTTCTAAAGTTTTTTTATTAATCCAGCTTTACACCTAATGCACAACTTAATAATTCCTTTGGTAATTTAAGCAATTAATCTTTCTAAATTACAGGCATATTATTAATTTAATATATAACTTATGACTTATAACTTTTAGTATTTAGTAAGCATTTATTAAGGCCCATAAAAAGTTTAGCGGCATTTTAAATTTATTTTAAAAATCAAACTTTTATTCATTTTTTTTTATTTCCTTTAGCTTGGCTAATTGCATGTGTATGACTTTCAACTATATAAACTATGTGTACTATGCATACCACATGGCCACAATTCAATTATTATACCAGAGAAAATGCCTAAGCAGAAATTACTTTGATTGCCGTCGCTGCTTACCACAAGGATTCGTTGCGCTGGCAACAAAGTACCGCAACTATTACGTAGAACGCAGGACGAAGGACGAAGGACGCAGGATGTCGGACCCAAGATGGATGCGAAAAATTCGTTAAATATGAAATAAAATGTAAGCCAGACTCCTTGATGAGACTCCAGACTGGCTGGGCCATCAGGACCTGGGGTTTCACTCTGTTGATCTGAAAAATTTAACCGCTGCGCTGATGATGGCAGCAATTAAACGAAAAATGCCTGCCCAGAAATTCTCGAGAATTTGTGGCACAAAAATTCAATTAATTTCGGTGGCGACGCGCTGCGCAACAGACAAAGGCATTAAACAGTGAAGGCCAACGGGCTGTAGATGGGGGGGAAGGTGGGATGCGGCATTGTCGCATCGACTTGCGACTTGTGGTTAGAAAACTATAATAAATTATGCTACGACAACCGCTTGTTTGGTGGTCATAGCTCTTGATAAGCACGGCATTGACTTTAACCCTACTACCAAAAACCGTACACAGAAAAAAAAATAAATAAATACGCCCTAAAAAAAAAGCTTGGCCAAAATTAAATAAATTTATTTTCACTGCTTACCATTTACCAAGAGAATATTTCTGCAAGCGAGTCAATTCGATTTTGGCATGTGAAAGAAATCTTTTTATACACGTACTCGGCTTTAGTATCGGCATCTAAATTATGCTCAAAATTAAGTTATCAACTTTTAGTGGCAACTATAATTTAATTGGCTGATTGTGTTACGCAATTATGCGTTGGCGTGCGCAAAAAGTTAGATCTGCCAATTTACTGCTATGATATAAAAGGATGCCAATGACGGGGGGGATTTGGCTAATAACTACACTTTAAGCCTTAAATCTGGTTATCGGTCGTCGACATATGTTTCGCCCATCTATAACATTTTTTTTTTTGGTTTATTCATTTGTGGGCAAATTTGTTTATTCATTTATTGAGTTCATCAAAAATTCTTAGAATTTATTTGTCCTTTAAATTTCGTCAGACTTGCTTCAAAAGAAGCATATTTTTAGCATATTGGAAAATCAATTGCCGTTGGCTAATCAGCTTAAAAGAAAGATCTTTATTAATTTGATGTATTTATAGACATGTGTTTATTAACGCTTTCCTTGATTATTTATAGCTGAATAGCCATCAGCAGCTAGAAACTTAAAGAGTAAACATATTAAATAACTCAATTTAGGATTACTTTTTTACTTAGTTTATTTATTTTATATTTTTAATTCTTTTAATTACTGTTTTTACTATTTACTTTGTAGACTAAAAAGCCACCTGTCCAAAATGGGTATCTGTAGCAGCAGTCATTGCAGGTTTTGTGGGATCGAGGAGGAGTCTTCAACTCACATCCTAACGGGATGCATTGCCCTTGCCCAGGAGAAGATGCAGCATCCTAAAAGAAATAGCAGCCCTCGACCCATCAAAGATCCTGACATTCGTTCAGGAACTGGGGTTGATGGAGGAGCTAAAAGCTCGAAAGGGGGCACAATAGACCTATTAGGTCGGAGAGCACAAAACCCCAAATAAATAATAATAGACATATGTTTATTAACGTTTTCCTTTGCTTAACTTGATTTTTTTTTTTAAAACATATTAAATTACAAAATTTTTTTTTACATAAGACTAATTTTTTACTAGGTATATTTATTTTATATTTTTAATTCTTTTAATTACTGTTTTTACTACTAATAAATACTCTATTTCAATGGAACAACATCGTTTAATTAATGTTATTAGATAATAGATTATTCTATGGAAACTTTTCTCAAACCATTTTATTCTAAATTGTGTGCCTAAATTTGTCACACTTCTCTTTTTCTCTCTCTCTCTCTCTCTCTCTCTCTCTCTCTCTCTCTATCTATTTAGCTAAACAACTCTCTTTCAGACAAGACATGCTAAATTCAATCTGAAAATTAGTCTTAGCAACACAAAAGCAGGCAAAGTTTTTAAGCTCTCACTATTAATTAGCAAACACTTGGAAAAAAAAAAAAAACAGTCACAGTGCCTGTCAGCTGTAAATTTCCTGCTCAAAATTTGGGAATACATATGTATGAGGGAGGCTCCGCTAATGCAAGGCAAACTTGTCGCTTCTTTGGCAAAACAAATTGGAACATGTCGGGTCGGGGAGTGGGAGGGGGAGTGGGTGTGGGAGTGATGGGTGTTGGGTGGGCTTGACTGCAGCATACTTAACACTTGCTGTTGGCAACCGCTGCGGAGGCCACTTCACGCATATGCATAATATTTAAGTGCAGCCGGCAAAGAGCAAAGCAAAGCGCCTAGAGCCCAAACACCCCTTCCCCCCCGCAACTCCTGCTGCAACGCAAGCAGGCACTCTTATTTTTTGCCAAGGATGCCAACAACGTTGCAAATGACATACACACACACACACACACACACACACACATACACACGCATACACACTTCGAGTGTTGCACAAACATTTGCACAATCAAACGGCGCGAACATCTGAGACTTCCACTTGCCTCGCCCACCGCATCCCACCGCATCTTCACTTAAAATATATGCTGCATATAATTATCGATGGGGTGCCGGGTTCTTTTGCAGATGTGTGTGTGTTTTTGGGGGGAGCAAAACGATAAGTGTACTACTAGTCGACATCATACACTTCACTATACTAGTTAATGCTGTTAGCTGAAATGCTCGAGACATTTGCATCTGCTTTGCGGCTCATTGCGAGTGCGAATACATTAAAACTGAAGTGCGGCTGAGCAAACTCAGTGAGTTCTCAGTTCTCAGTTCTGGGTACTGAGTGCCATTGTAATGATGCCCATGTGGGCCTATATGCCTCTATCAGTATCATTTACTCATTAGTTTCCCGTGGAGGTGTTGGCGGATTGGGTGGGTTGACAATTTTTTCCTAGCTTGGCAATAAATTCTTAACGAATGCCGTCGAACAGCTTAAGCAAAAAAATGTTGTGGCCATTGAACATGACAAAAACACATACACTTAAAAAAGCAAATTAGTAAGTTGATTTATATAATAAATATAATTTTGACTTGTCATAAATCACTTTTAAATTTCAAGATGAATTTTTGATATTTGTTATACATGCGAAAAGTTGAATGAAATTTTTTAAATTTTATTTATTTAGTTTCTTTTTTTGCTGTGTGAACACACATGAGAACTGAGAACGATAGGATGTGAAAAAAGTCAATATAAGGAAATTAATTTCTCAGTTCAGGATCAGAGACAGAGCATGTGGATTTCTGACCAAGACATAAAATTCAATTAACCCGCACACCCCCACACACACACACAAACACAAACACACACACACACAATGGTCAGACTCACTTGAAGGAGTTACATGGACTTTGGTCGCCATTTTTGCTGCTGCTGCTGCTGCTGTTGCTGCCTCTTGCACATAAAAGCAATTGAAAGAACATGCGAAAAACAATAAAAAGAAATTAAGGTAAAGTAGCTGCCAAGGAGGGGGAAACGGGAAGAGGGAAACGGATTGTGGCGAAGGGTGAACGTTGCTAGAGGAATCATTGAATCATTTAATTAGCGTTTAGATTCCGCACAAGGCACTTACACACACACACACACACACACACACATGTGTGTGTTTATTGAATGTATCTATATGTATATGTATATATATATATATATATATATATATGTATTTATATATGTATGTGAAACAACCACAAGCATAAGAAGCATTTTCAATTAGTTGCCGACCAATTTATGCGGCTAGCAGCGCAGAGAATAATGTGAATGTGTATATGTGTGTGTGTGTGTTTGTGTGTGAAATAAATTCAATGCTTTCGTCACATATTCACTTAAAGACGCCAGCCAAACAAGCTGGGGTAACCAACTTTCCAACATTTTCATCTGCAGCGAATACAAAAACCACAAAACCGTCGCAACAACAAAGGCCCAGCGGGCCATGTGCCCCAACCAGGAGCTGTGTGTAGCGGTAACAGCCGAGTTAAAGAAGAACAACAAAAACTTAAGAACTGGCTAGGGATGAAAGGGAGGTGCGGGCTATAGGCAGAACGACCGCAACAAGCCAAATAAATGTGTTCGCTTTTACTTTGTTGTTGTTGTACTTCTTTTCCTGGGCCTGGTTCAAACAAAAGCCGCGGGCATTTATCAAAAGAGTCAAAATTATTGATTTACTTGCAATCTCTCTTTTTCTCGAGTGCAAACAAAAAGCCGGATCTGCTACAGTATCTATACATATATATATATACACATATATATATTTAGTTAATTAATAAAAAGCCCTTATGGGCGGAAGATGACAAAAGTAATAATTCAAATGTAAAATTAAGGTTAATTGCCAGAAAATTAGCAGATGAATTAAGTCGAGCACAAATGGTAACTGTTGTATTAATATGTATATATATATGTATATAAAATTATAGATATATATATAAAAAGACATATTTATATGTATATATATATGTATATAAAAATCTAGACATATATATATAAACAAAGATATGTTTATATGCATATATATATATATATTTAGACGTTCACTCGTAGGAGGCAACATTCTGAATTTTCTGCCAAAAAATGTAATAAAAATGAAAATTGTAGTAAATTTTAAAGCTAATTGTTTTTATTAATAAGAACAAATTTTTTTGCACCAGCAGCAGTTTTTTTTCCAAGCAATAATCTTGATTGTAACTTTAAGTTTAATTTATTAATTTTTATAACAATAAGACATTCAACAAAATTTGAGATATCTTAAAAATATATTTAAAATCAACATTTAAAAAAAATGGCAAAACCAATTTCTTGTTATTTGAATAGTCAGAAAAAAATGTCGTATTGATTGATTTTTTTACAATTGTAAATACAAGTTAATGTTGGATATATTTAAAGATTAAATTAAATTAAAAAAAATTATTGTAAGCGATAGCTATTTTCTAAAAACTAAAATTTATAAATAAAAAAAACTAGTAAAAAATATATGCAATACTATTACATAAAATAAACTAAATTCGATTGCAATTTTCGACCTTTGATTGCCTCCCAAAAAACTGGTAACATTGACAACAAAAAAAAAATAAAAAGTCAAATCAAATAATAGCAATCTGTGCACTTCAATATCGTCGTGTGTACAGTTAGTTATGTAAATAACAATCATGTCTGGTGGCAGCTACATAATAAATAATGTCAACACTTATAGCCGCGTTGCAAATCATATGCTGTAACATTATATATGCATAGCCTGGTCAATTGAAATGAAATTGGATTCTGTCAGGAGGGCCTGATCGGTCAGTGGAACCAGGCAGCGCACATGATGTCCCATATTGATTGGTATATGAGCGGGGGAGGGGGGGTAGGGGGTTTCGGGGTTCAGAAAGTCGATTCGTGCCGGTTGAATGACACAAATTTTTATTGCCTTTCAACGTAGCTGCACTGTTGATATGGAGAAAATTAATGTAATGTGGCAAACGAGCCAGATACTAACCAATATAAAATCATGCAATCTGACCAAGCACAGCAAAACCAGTTAAGCGACCGGAATATTATTATACGGAATGCAGTTTCCAACAATAATGCACAATAATTATATAATGGAGCTATTACCCGAGTGTTTCCCACGCTCCAAAAATTGGCCTACACACTGGATAGGTATAAGCCTATAAACCACTGCCACAATTTGCACTTGCTTGATGGACTTTCAATACCAAACCGATTGTGCTAGAGAGAAAGAGAGAGGGAGAGAGAGAGAGAGAGGAAAAGTGACAATGAGTGGGACAACAAATTTCCACCACAAAACTGTCACAGCAAATATTTCAGGCCTCGACCCGGGAGAATGAGCATATACGTTGGAATCAGTCAGACGTGGCTTGAGCATGTCCTTCAACCCGCTCTCTATAGCAAACACACTAACACACACACACACATACACATACATGTCAATATACACTCTGAGACAATCTGTAGAAGAGATAGTGTGTAAGACTCTATAGTTTTCATCAAGCTATAAATAAAACCATAAATAAAAAATGAGAATTTGCGATATAACTCAATAAAATGTTGCTAAAAATAGCTAAACAAATAGTAGATATTTCTAGTTCTGTCGTGTGTTATTTTAGCTCATGAATTCAATAAAATATTTATAAATTCCAGGTCAATCTTTTTTTTTCTCTGTGTACACAAAATATGTAAAAGGGCAAAGGCTCCGGCTCCGGCTCAGGCCAGGCGGTATCGAAGTAGCCGTGCTGTAAAGCTATTTTAACAAGGGACTGGCTGACGGGGCCGAGACCGAGCAAAATCGCAAGATAGGCACAAACAACAACAAAAACAACAACAACAAAAAAATGGCCAAAAGACGAAAAAAAAAAAGTGGAAAACAGGGAGAAAAAGAGCAAGCTCCATTTACGCTTGCTTAGTTCCTTTTAGTATAAAGTTTAAGCTTAATCCAGCATAAAATCAACTGGTAAATTTTTTATGTCGACTGCGTCGAGCCGAAAAAATAAAAAGGCAGCAAGATTAAAGAGTTAAGCGCCAAAACCGAACCCAAACCAGCTCCTTAAGCCATGTTAATAAATTGGAATAAATATAAATGTTGAATAAGGTTCAGAAAACTATTCATATTGATTACCGGTTATGCTACTTAAATAGACTCGACTACAGAACGAAGGAGACACACGACTCTAATCAATTGGCTTATTTATGCGACGTCGATGGCAATATGCATTTGTCAACGTTGCGTATGTGTTGACACGCCCCCCTTCAGTTTCTCCAGTTTGTCAACCCATCATGGCAGGTGTTTGGTCTACGCCGGAAACACGTCTGCCAGCCATTTTGTTTGCATTGTGATATCAAACCGGAAATATGAAAATATGCAGCGTGACCAACTATGACTGTTGCCACTACTGATTCAGCTCTCTTATTCTGGCTTTTGTCATTTACTTGTTGGTGTTGACAAGCAGACGATATATATGTCTGATATATATACATATTTATGAATATGTATTTAGTTAAGTTATTTGTGTCATTGAAGGAAAACACATGCAAAGCATATGCAACACTTTCTTCAATTCAACAGTTTATCATTTTGGCATTTGCTTTTCAGAATTTATGGAAGCTTCGTCTTCACTTCGAAGCGGATGTACAAAATATAAAGGAAATTATTGTTATTGTTGTTTGGCACTTTGAAAACAGAAGTGTTAGGAAATCGATAAACAAAAATCGATTACAAATTTATACATCTTAAAATATATACATCTACATTTTAGAGCTATAAATAAATTATCTCAGTTTTAAGATGTGACTGTAAAAATGTATAACATGTGTTAGGAAATAGATAAATAAAAATCGATAACATATATATACACCTTAAAATAGATACATCTACATTTTAAAGCTATAAATAAATTATCTTATTTTTAAGATGTGACTGTAAAAATGGATAACATTTATTAGGAAATTGATAAATGAAAATTTTAGAGCTATAAATAAATTATCTCAGTTTTAAGATGTGACTGTAAAAATGTATAACATGTGTTAGGAAATAGATAAATAAAAATCGATAACATATATATACACCTTAAAATAGATACATCTACATTTTAAAGCTATAAATAAATTATCTCAGTTTTAAAAATCTAATCACTTTTGTGTAAGATGTGTCTGTAAAAAGGGATAACATGTTCCAAAGTGCAGCTTTTTAGGGCATTATTTTAACATGAATTTCAATGTCAACTTTAAAAATAGTGTTGCTCTAAAAATTAATTATGTTGAGCAAGTTGTGGCACCTTTCAAGTGTCCACAAGTAATTACTATAATTTGAACATATTTAATATGCTTGTTCTAAAATGTACGATAATTATTATTTTTTTTTATGTATATAAGTATAATTAAAATATTAAATAAATAAAATATTTAATATGCTTGTGACAAGGTATAAGAGCAAATTATTTTTTTTATGTATATAAGTATAATTAAATTGTACTACATCTATGTGTTTCACATACTTAATCAACTTACGCCCCACATGAGCCATTCTCTTTGACAATTGCCGATGACATAATTTACTTATAGCAGCCTCTGTCATTTACTGTTCAGATCTTAAATATATATAACAAGTTGTACATATATATATATAGGTCTGTCACTCTGCATCTGCCTGTTGCCTTGGCTATGGCACAAATTTGTAAATATAATTAAATTGCGAAGCTTTCAGGGTGCATAGTGAAAACCCATTCCAATTGTGTTCATTGATCTATGCAACTGCTGCTGCTGTCGATGTTGCCTCTGCTTCGAGGTGGCATCAAATGTTTGTCCTGCGATGATATTGCGTTTGCTTTTGCCTTTTTGCCACTATAAACTGATTTATTGGTTCATTTCCAACGAGCGAGTGAAGTAAGTGCAACAGCCGAGGCCGAAGTCAAAGTGACCTCTTGGTGCCAAGGGTTAAAGATGTTATTGTTGTTTGTTACTTGTTTGCCCCCCCCCCCCCTCCCCCACTCTCTTTCTTGGGCGGACGTTATGTACTCTAAATTGGATTTGCCATGAACTGATGATGATGCATGCGACAATTTACTTAAATTTGCTTGCTTTTTTGTGCTTCACTGCATACTTTCAGGCGACGCGTCGTAAGGATGACGCCCCAAAAAAACACTCACAGAAGCAGAAACTTTAAGCCGATATCAAATCTTTCAATAATTAATATTGTACACACAGACACAGAAAGAGAGAGAGGGAGGGGGCATGCCGGCTCATAAATAAGCCAAGCACAGCACGGCTGAGGCAGCTGGTAAACTTTACCCATGCACAGTTAAACACACATACACATACAAACGTGTACGTGTTCATTTCCGGCTATAGCATTTACTGTGCATATCCTGCCAGCAGTAGCAACAGCGAACGCTAGGCAACATCCTTGCCCGGTTTCTAGCCAGCAATTCGCGAAGTTGTTTTTTATACCCTCACAAAGGGTATTCTGATTTGATTATATATATTTGGAAAGAACCTGTTGTTAGCAGTTATAAATTCGTAGAAATAGCTAGTTAAATGCTGGAAATTCGTTTGTTGATCGGATGGAAATCAAAAGTTAAATTAAAAAATGTTCTTCTTTAATACAAGAGCAATTAGAATTAATTCAGAAAATCCAGAATAATTCTTAGAAATAGCTCTCAAGCTAGTTAAATGCTGGAAATTATTTTGTATTGGGTTGAAAATCAATTGTTAAATTAAGAAATGTTCTTCTTTTGTACAAGATCATATAAAATTAATTCTTCAGAAAATCCAGATAAATTTGTTGATATAGCTCTCAAGCTAGTTAAATGCTGGAAATTCTATTTTTATTGGTATAGAAAACAATTATTATATTAAAAAATGTTCTTCTTCTATACAAGAGCAATTAAAATTAATTCTTCAGAAACTCCACAATAATTCGTAGACATAGTTCTCAAGCTATTTCAAGGCAGAAAATTCTATTGGTATTGGAATGGAAATAAATTCTTTAATTAGAAAATATTCAAATTATTAATTCTTCAGAAGTTCTAGAATAAGTTCCACGGCATAAAATCTAAATCTCCCTTTCTCAACACAAAACCAGTCAACTTACGTAGATCATCCAAACCTAATTTGAAGTCAATTTTATATTTAATAAATATTAATATAATATAATAATTTGTACTAAAATAACAATTAAATATATTTTTTTATATACTACTAGTAATAAAATTGAGTTGTAAATAGATCAACTCCAAGCTGAAAGTGTATCTACACCTGTACTTTGCTCTTGTAAATGTACTTGTTGTTGTTGTTGCTTTGGCTGTTACCATTGCTGGCGCCTAATCTGTGTGCCATCGTCGATATACAACAAGCTTTCAGATTTAATTTTAATTAGGTGCTATTGAATTTATAAATTTTTCAGCTGCTGTCGCTTGACGACGTCGCTCGTAAAACTTTTACACCATTCAAAGTTTCTTGGCTTGGGGTTTGGCGCGCACACACACAAACAAACACGCACACACGCACACACACACACACACACACACACGCACACACAGTAGCACAGCCATAAGCAAAGCCTGTTGCCTGACACTAATAACAATAATCACAAATTGTATTTTCATGAATTTTCAACTCGTAATTACAAATATTTTCTATATAAAATTTTTGGCGGCCACCATTCGATGGCGCATAATTAAAATGTTGTTGTCCGGCGGGAGTTGCGGCCAATTGCGGGGTGAGGCTATGGTGCGGGGAGCGGGTAGGTCGCGGCAAGCCGTGCCCTACAACAATGAATAACAATGTACATTAATTTTGTTTATTAATTGTATATTTGTGTAGGCTGCATATTAAAATTCATGCTAATCAATATAAAGCACCCACTTCAGAACAGATTATTTACGTTTTATTGATTTCAATAGTCAGAGCAATATAGCAATAAACATTTACTGCAAATTGGTTAAATGACAAATTAAGAAACTAGTATAATTTATAGAATTATATATTTTTTTAAAATTAGTTGAAATTAAAATTTCAAACTCCACAGCTGACTAGATGGACACTGCATGAATTAATAAATAAAATAAAATACTTATTAATTATAAAAGGATGTTACCAAACTATAAGCAAAAAAAATTATAATATTATATTTAACATTATAATATAATATTCAAAATTCTAAATATATATATAGGATTGCATATATTATAATTAACAAAGTGAAAACTGTGCACATAATCAAAACAAATATTAAACTAAACACAATAAATTAAATTAATTAATTATAAATATAAAAATAATATATAAATAATAATAGATAATTAATAAACAACATATTAATGTTCAACTTGACATTTTAGATTAATAATTATAATAATTTAGCTCTTGTTGCTCAACTGATACTAAGGCAGAAAACGACAGATTTAACCTCAGCTATAAGGAAAGATTTATTGCGGCAATTTTTGAGTGAAAAGCAGCAAATATTAAATAAAATAAATACATAGAAATCAAAGAAAACTGACATATTATGTGCTGGCCTTCGATATTAAGCTATATCCTTACTATAAATATGCATTTGCTGAAATGCACTGAATATCTTTGAAGAGCAACAGGATGTCGCTGAATCCGGCTGCAAAATGGAATTAGAATATCAGCTGGACATCGGGTAAACAATTGGTGCTATTGTCTGTGCTGAGTGCCAACCAGATCCGGGTTTTGATAAGTGGATTAACTACTGCGACATCTAAAATACAATTCGCGTGTTCCGCACAAGCAATTAGCCAATCTGCGTTGGCAGCATCAATCATCCGGCTTAAAATGAGTGCTTAAGCTGAAAAGGCAGAAATTTCATATTTTGGACAATGCATTTACATTTCACAAATCAGGCATAAAATGAAGATCAACAACAAGTTCACTGATTTTTAGGTATTTATTTCGTAGCAATTAAAAAAAATTAAAAAAAAAAAAATAAAAAAAAGATCATTTAAGATATTTTGTTAAAATTTATTAAAAAAAATATATATATATATATATATATATATATTTATAAAAATTATTATCTTTTTTGTTCTGACCTGTTATGTAAAAATGTCTTTGAAATATTTTAGGACAAATAAAAAAACTCTAAAACTAAGACTTAACTAAAGTCAAATATAAATGAAAAGTACATATCCAATTTTTATTAATTTATATATTTTCTCACATTCTTTAATTATTTTATTTATATTGTTAAATTATCAAGAAATACACACAGTTTTTATAGAGCAATCAATTTTCAATATATTTCGCTCGAGCATTGCTTTTGCGGCTGCAACGTTTTATTTTATTTATGTGCATTTTTAACAACAATTACGACCACCGCAAATGTTGTAAAATATGAACTGCAAACCTAAATAAATATTTATTGTTTGCTGTTTACAATATGACAAATGGGCGGCCAAGCCACGCCCCTCCAACCAAACCAATAGTTTAACAAGCAGCGAGTCATTGGCATAATTGAATATCAATTCATTTTGAATGAGTCTGCCACGCGAATTTTGCAAATTTGGAGTGCTACTTTATCCTGCACCTTACACCCCGAAAATATTCATGCCGCCTAAGCCCCAAATTATAGATATGATATAGGTTTGGGGCAACAAGAGATTTGTGAAATATTTATATATACATAAATTATGAGCATACAAAATGCAATTGATGCTCTCCAGTGATTAATTAAAATGTTTCACAGCACATATAAATTTATATTGTTTATGACTCTATATATATATATATATATATTTATTTATGTGTATAAACAAGTAATAATTTTGCGTGCCAAAGCGTACATTTTTTTTGTTGTGGTTAAAACACAAAAGCTGACCAGACCAGACCCGAACCGACCAGACCCTATTTTACCAGTCCAATCCAATCCAGTCGAGTCGAGTCCAGTCCAGTCCAGTGCAGACCAGACAAGGTTCACCCAGTTCACGAATGACATGGCAACTTGGCAAAACAAAGTGAGATGAAAAGTTTTTGGCAAGAGACAAATGACCCTTAAAGTTAAAACTAACAGTGACTAAATGGAGCCGACAGCAAAAAATTTGTGTCTGTTCATGCTGTGAATATCAAAAAAAAAAAATATATAGAAGGAAAACAGCAGCATCAACAACATGAAATCCTTTAATTGCCATAGCCAAGTGATGCTTCCATTTGTCTCTCATTCAACTGCTGACGCTACACAGTACAAGATGAGGGGAAAGAGTGGGAGGGGAGGGAGGTGTAGCAGGATATTCATTTCGACATGCAGAGCCCCATCCGAAGGCTGGCCGCGTGAAATTGCAAAAGTGTTTCACCTCAATGCTTGTGGCAATATTCCATCCAACTGGAGTGGCACCTCTGTGGCACCTCTAAGCAACTAAACAATAATACAATGGGAATGGCATAAACAACACAACTGCCACTAAGTGTGCAACAAACTTTTCATAGCAATGAAAGCACTTTAATGGCTGCGAAACATCAGCAATGCCACAAATAGCTGCACAATGCAAATTCAAAGCGCAATAAAAGTACAAAGGAAAAAACCATAAACGAGCAATAAAAATAATATGCAAGCATTTATCAAATCAGTAACTGCAATATTTAAATATAATGGCACTTTATTCTTCGACAATTTTGTACAAAATTAATGGGAGTAAATAACATATTTTGTATATTTTTAAATATTTTCCCAGCGGCTTTTCTCAATATTTAATTAAAGTCAGGAGGTGTTCTGTCAGGTAAAGGATATTTGAGCCACAGCACAACGAAGATAACAAAATAATCTGTTTGTCGCAAATCTGCTCGAAACAAAAAGCAAAATAAATAAGACAGAAAATTATCGAAAAATGTGCCGAAATAGATGTGAAAGTGAGCGATTGTTGGAACGTCTCCCGGCAACATTAGTGACCAATTGGATAAATCGGTAATTCCCCAGATATGCCATTAAACTGAAAAATGAACAATGCAATAAATGGAAGCTGGACAAAAGAGTTGTAGTCCAAGCTGCCGTATAAAATAGACTTTTTTTGAAGTAAATTCACAATGCGAATTGCCTGTAGAAAACAGGAAGCCTAAGCAACAAACTGTGGTCAGCTCAAAAAAAAAAAGAAGTAAAATGAAAAGAAAAGAGTACTCCATCAATTTTCAATTTGCCTATGCAAAGAATGATACTTTGCACACCCCACACACACACACAGGCACACACACACAGAGTTGGAGACGCCAATCAAAGGTGTCTATTGAAATGAAGCGCTTCCAGATGTTCAGCTAGATGAATGGCGCGAGACTTATTTTGCATACAAGCGCTAAGTAAACATGCCACAATAGAGTTGACTTTATCTTCATCGGTGCTTGGCAGCAGGCACCATGCACCAGGCAGCATCTTAAGAAATTCTAATTTTGATGTCAAACAGCGATTAAAAGAAACGAGATTACCTGATGCATATTGCATGAGTGCATTTCCTGCTGTTTGAGCAGTAACACTTGCAAGTCGTAACGGGCAACACTCAGAGAAAAAAGTTATAAAAAATTAAATACAAATTTGTTTGTAAAAGAATTTTGAATTTAAGAAAATGTTTAACTCTTAATTTTTAGCGCCCAAAAGTTACCATTTTTTTTCTTAATTTTCTAGATCTGAATTTATAAATTTTAGGCACATATCAAAGAAAACATTTCGGCAATTGAAAGTGTTAAATATTTTGGAATAATATATTTTTTTAAGAGTGTGCTCAGCAAGGGTGTAGTTTTAAGTGTATGTTTGTTAGTATGTTGTGTGTGTGTGGTTGTGTGGGTGTGTGTGTTTGTGTGTGCTTGTCTCCGCTGGCTCATTTGCACTTTGACGCGTCATTGCTGGAGCGATAACTGCTGAGTCAGGCAGGTGCAGCTGAAGGCAATGATGACGTTAACGAGTCCAATAACTGCTGTGCTCCATTTTGAAATCCCCATCGATGCAAATAAGAACCGAATGGCAGAAACGAAAACCGAACAAACTGACAGACTGACAGACTGACTGAGTAACATACGAAACGGCAGTGCGAGCACTCAGAGCAGAGATGAGGGATGGGGAATGGGAGCTGAAGGTTGGTTGTGGTGCAGCTTAGAAGCAACGGCATTTGGCCAACCGCAATATAGAAAAGCCGCACACGCAAAAATCTGTTAAAATTTCAACAGTTTGATGAGCGAGCGAGAGCGAGAGCGATAGCGAGAGTAGGCCATAAAGCGGCAATAGGCGCTTAAAAAAAGCTAATGGAACGTATGGCAATGACTGCCAACGCCAACGCCAAAGCCAAAGCCAAAACACCAAAAACCCACAGACGAATTCCTCACACAAATACGCAAATACAAACACACACACACACGCATACACACACAAATAAAAGCAGTATTACTACACTTCAAAAATGAAATGAAATAGAATTTAAAAAGTTTGCCTAAGAAAAACAGGTATTTTAGTTTATTTTTATACGCAAACACATTAAAAACGGGTCAAAAACTTATTATAAAGTTGTGCAAAAGTTTGTGCAAGTCAAAAGGAAGCATTTCCAATTCCAAAGATCTTTAGTCGTGTCGATTTATGTTTTTCCATCTATTTCCGTCGTCATAAACTCTAAAAGCTTGAAAAGGCTTGAAAAAGCATTTGCACATAATTCATTTTATAACTGCCATCGTTGCTCTTATATCGATACAAATCGATTTGCGATAACATACAAAAAGGCTATTGTAAGAGTCGGTCTTCCAACTAATTTATTATATAGAGCGAGTACTATTGTAAAAATTTAAATTTATTTTTATATTGAACAAACTTTTATCTAAGAGACTAAGAGCTGGGTAAAATACATCTTCTAGTGGAACTATTTTAACCAGAGCATTATATTTACATCTAAAATGCAGAAATTGTATTTGAAATGCAATAATATATCGAGAATACTTATATATATATAAAATGCAGAAATTAAATAATAAATGCAATAATATATCGAGAATACTTATACCAAATCGGATATTTGGAACTGTCCATTAGCTTAATCGACAATCATATTTAATATAATTTCTCTAACTAAACCAAAACTATAACAATTTTAATTTCAAATCGATTTTCTTAACTTGAGGGCATATTTTACTTCGAGTGTATCAGCCCCCAAGCCAAACTGCCCACTCATGCACTCTCCACGTACAATTTCCGGTTGAACACATTTTGTGGTCGGGCGCAAATGCATTTATATTTGAGCAGCAACAGAAACAGCAACAGCAATAACAACAACAATAACAACAACTGCAATAACAACAACAACAACTGCAATTGCAACAATAAAAACAGCAACAGGAACAGACGCTTTGCACAAAGCTTAAGCCATTTCATATTTGGTTCGTTTAGTTCGCTGGCAGCATTTTGCCATTTTGCACTGGCTGCTGCTGCTGCTGCAATTTTTATGACCACATCGCCAGAGACTACTGTATGTGGACTGGATGGGGCGGGGGCAGATCTCTGAGCAGCGTAGCGCTCATATTTCTTAGACTTCCTAGAAGCAGCAACAACAACAAAAACTAACAGAAAGCAAGTCAGCAAGCAGCTCTAAATAAACATGGATGGAACAAAAGTTATCCGCGTTCGCAAAAAGGTATTTTTGAAATTTTAGTATACCAGCGAGTAACCAGCTAAATCATAAATACGTTTGGTTTATGTGCATTATGAATATGAATATTTCATACCGGATATTTACATTGCGCAATTAATTTAGATTTAATGTTTACAGAGCGAAAATAGTAATAAGTTATGAAATAGCTAGGCAATTTTTATTTTGTATAGCTCAAATTATTATTTGATATTGTAGAAAAATAGGTAAAAATATTTAAATATATATATAAGAATATATATAAGAATTTATGTCTACTATTTGTATCTTAGAAAAATATATTTTATGAGTCTATAGACAATTTAAGTGTTCTTTAAACTATTTATCTATTTTTGGTTAGTGTATAGTAAAAAGTTATTCAAAGTAGAAACAATTGTTAAGTTGCTGCTTTTTAATCTTTGTGAACATTTATTTTGAATGTTATTTTAGTTGTTAGCCAATGTCAGAGTCTTAAATACAATTCCATTTGAGTTGCAAGCTCATTTGTAATTTATTAAACGCAGTCATAAACAAATCGAAAGCGAGTTGCCGCAATGGCTACATGAATTTCGATATAAGCATCTAGACGAGGAACGAAGACTGACTCAACTTAGATGGACTCACTCTCCTTCTCCCTCTCTCTCTGACTCCCAATGTCCTTCCATTTATCCATCTCTCTCACTCACTTTATCTCCATCGTGCTGCTCCTGCAACGACAATTGGAATTGTGGCGCGCATTTTGTGCTGAAACGCACTAACTTGTGTGTGTGTTGGTGTGTGTTTGTGTGTTTGAGTGTGTGTATATCTGTGTGCACAGACATAAATAGCATGCGACAGGCTGGCTTCCAATGGGCACTAGGCTAATTTACTTCCCACATGAACCAAACAATGCCGAACACACATTTACATTTACACTCAAAAAAAACATGTTTTCCGCTTGAATTTTACAACTTTTAATTTATTAAATTTTTCAGATTTCTTTTATAATTAATTTGCATATGAATTTAATTTCGTGTCGTAATAAATAAAGTAGAAATTGCTAAATCTTTAGCATTGTTTTATTAACTTTAGTCTGTTTTTAATATTCGAATTGTATATAATATTTTTCTTAGTGTAGACACATAACGAGCAGGAGTGATTTTCTGTGTCATTTGGTTGTAATCGTGTCTGTTGTTTGTTACATATTACTATGCGAGTGTGCCAAACGGCGTGTGTGTGTGTGTGTGTGTTAGTGTATTGAGTTATCGTGTAGGTGTGTGCATGAGTATGTGTGTGTGTGCGTGTGCGTATGCAGTTTGACTTGTCTTAATGGTCATGTTAAACAAATGTTTATCAAGCCATGCAGCTGCTTCAGTTGCTGCTGCTTCAGTTGCTGCAACCGCCACAACTGCTGCAACGACAACGCCCAGGTCTCCGCTCAGATCCATTAGTCATTTTGGTTAGTGGTTGTTGTTATTGTAATATGGCATTAGCCACTCCAGCATGTACGCACAGGAGGATTAGGTGGAATAGAGTCGAGCAGTAGCACTGGCTTGCCCTATACAAAATGAGTAATGCAAACTGAAATATACATAAGCATCATAGAAATTGCTAAGGTTAAGGTTAAGCGGTTTGTCAAATGTGAAAGGGCAACAGCAACAGCAGCAACAGCAGCAACAGCAACAGCAACAGCAGCAACAACAGCAGCAACAGCAACAACAGCAGCAACAGCAGCAACTACAACTAAAACATCTGACAAATTTCTTGTTAGATAACAAACAAGAAGCATTATGGCAGCCACACAGAGAAACATTTACGTTAATATGGTAACAGGTAAGAGGAGACCAGCCTATTATTTTTAATCTGCAAATTAGTCTCATTAATAACGTAAATTTAGCCTAAGCAAACCAAAATGGGTTTAGCTATATATTTACAATATGAACTTTATATTATTATTGTTGCTGATTAAAAATTAATGACCTTAACACATTTATAAAAATAAAAAAAATCCTAGCTATATTTTATTTTAAATGCGTACCAAGTTGAATATAACTTTGTTTATTGAGCTTGTTTGCATTGTTTACATCAGCAGCAGCAACAGCAGCAGCAACAGCAGCAGCAGCAACAGCAACAGCAGCAACATGACCAAAAGCAAATTGTTTACTCAAATGCATATTATATATATATGGAAAAATTGTGTGTGCTGTTGAAATGTTCTATTGGCCAGCTTTGTAGATGTTTGTGATTGCCTTGAAGGCAACAGCACTTGCACTCATATATATATATATATGTATATATACATACATATTACGCATTAACTTTTGTAGCACCAGTAACATTTTTAAATTTAAAATTTTACTACTCAAGAACTAGCACTTTACAAATAATAACTGTTTAATTACTGTGGCACTTATTATATATAAATAAAAAATAAAAAAAAAAAAGTTATGGCAGTGCAAAGTTATAAACCGTTTTTAAGAGTCCGAGATGCTGATTTCTTTCTTTGACAACTTTATAATACCCTAACTAAATAAATATAAATAAATATTTGATACTCTGTTAAAATAAAATTACATAACTAAGCTGTTTAGACTAAGCAGATCTCAACGTACTGTTGAATATATATATATATATATATGAATATGATTGTTATAAATTTAGGCATTATAATTGCTGATATTATTTTTGGTACTGCATGAAATCAAATTAAAGCATAAGCATAGAAGACGAACAGAAGCTGAATGATATAGCACCGAAACATGGCATTGTATGCGCTTTTCCGCTTTTCCGCTGAAACGCAAAATTAACAATATGCAAAATTCATGTTAAAATATCGGAAAATATATATATATATATATTTCTTTCATTTTTGCTCCAGCAAACATTTTCCATTCATTTCGCTTCTCGCAGCCCTTTTTATTTTGCTCCGCGTTTCTTTCGTTCGAATGGGCAGCAACAACAACAACAACAACAACAACAACAGCAAAAAGCGAGTTTCACATGCGGAAGGATTGGGCTCGAAGGCAAATGGAGTGGGCAGCATGTGTGTGTGTGTGTGTGTGTGTGTGGGTTATTGGTGTTTGTGTGTGTAACGGCATTGGCGGCGCTTTCATATGCTACACGCCAAGCAATAAAAATGTAACTTGTTGTTGTTGTTGTTGTTGTTGTTGTTTTTGTTGTGGTTGTTGTTGTTGTTGTTGTTGTTGTTGCGACTGCTTGCGAATGAATAAAAGCGTCGACCCGTCGACGACTCCACGCTGATGGGAAATCGAATCTCGAATGCTTTTGCCCGGCAAAGTGAGCGGCTCTCTCTCTGTATGAGTGAGGATGAGTGGATGCATGTTCCCATGTGTTTGTGCTTATGTGTGTGTGTGTGTGCGTGTTCATATAAAAATACAGTTATCTGTTCTATTTGCGCATTTATAAATATTTGTTTGCTTTAGTTCCGGGCATGCACATTACACAGGGCCCGCCATCTTCCTGAATGGCAATGTATATTTATGGCCTTCTATATGTATGAGTGTGTGTATGCCTGTGTGTGTGTGTGATTGTAATTCTGAGTAAAAGGTATTGAATGAGTGCCCTTTCGAAGCCGGTTGCCGACCTTTACTCTTCCCAAGAGAATAGATACTGCTGCTGCTCCTGCTCCTGTCCAACATCCAAAACTCTTTTTTTCTCACCACATCTCCTTTGTTTAGCTCTGAAAAAAAGAGATATTTTTGTGTGTTCCATCGAGTTGTTAGGCATAAGCACTCACAAGGCATAGATGTGTCCCAAAAATTTTCAGCAATTGAGCTGCTTGCGACAGTGCGTAAACCGAAAAGTATCTTACAGATGCCTTTTAAGCCATACATCTGTTTGTGGGTTGGCCACAAAAATATAATGTTATTTACTAGTAATGGCAAGCCAAGCACAATTTATAAGCAATGCTGTTAACTCTTTAAAATGCATATTTTTTAAATAAAAAAAGCGATTTCTGCATAGTATTTTTTTTTTTTATGCATTTCTATGCGAAATGCACTTACCAACTGCAGCAAGAAACCGTAAATCTTCTCTTAGTTTGCTTCTCTTTTAGCGCAGCAATTAATCAATTTCTTCCACTTAAAACTTCACAATGAAGCAACAACAAAGTTGCAAACAGGTTATCCTCTCTTCAGAGATATTATTTCTCCGCTTTTTCTTACACTTTCCACAATGCACTTTTTTCTAGCAAATAAAAATATTATGAGTTAAAAGATTTATACAACTTTTAATGCTTGTTTAAGTGTGTCACGCGATTTGAAAAAATAATGTGAAATGTGATTTAGATTTGTTGCATTTATTGTACACTATTTAAGTTAAATTAATATGTAATTTTAATTGTTATTATAATAATTAATCCATTTGCTTTGAATGCCATAAAGATGCACATTATTTGTGTTCCAGGAATTTTTTCCTTTTTTTTGTTAGCTGCTCTCAGCAGTTGCCCTTTTTTTGCATCCTGGAACACCATAAAGAATTTTAAATTATTTCTCTATCAACTTATCTTAATCATTTTTTTACACGTTTCTTCTCACCTGATGGTATAATTCATCATCATATCATCTAATTTCATTTCGATATTATTTATATAATTATAGTCACACACGAATTATTTTCAAGACAAGAATTTAACTTTTCAGCTGCCGAAGCGAGGCATAAAATTGTCTTCCTCTCCCATAAAAACTTTAATAATTATAAAAATAATAAAAATAATTAAAATAATAACAATAATAATTGTTAGCTTAATCGCTCGAGCCAAATCTTAAATTTATAAAATAGAAGTAATTAAGCTTAAAGCAATTTTTTTAATGGTAAAGAGGAAAACAATTAAAAAAAAAAAACTAGTAGCAAAACTATTGTTATTCTTTGTTCACTGTCTAAAACACGAATATTGTATAGTCAACACGTCGAGCTGACGTTTAGAATCGAAGGTCTTTATTTTATTTAAATATATATTTAATCTTCAACGTAAATAATTAAGTTACTTATCTAATGCCGCCGTTTTTTAAGGCGACTCCATGGAATATTTTTATCTAATGCAGCTGTTTGGTAAAGAGTCCGTTTCCGTTTCCGTTTCCTGCGATCCCCTGCGATTTCTAAACATAGCGTGGACATATGCAGGAAAGCCTCTAGATGAGTGCAGTATGGTTCAGCTACCTGATTCATACAGTGTCACATGTTAATAATCAATATGAATATTCATAATGGCCATTTAACACTTATAGTCACGTGAAAGTAAACTTTTTCTTTAAATAATTAATTAAGTTCAGTTAACTTATTGTTTTGAATTTACGATTGCCCAGTGTTCCTGCCTAAATTTTCCTAATCGTTGGTTCATGTGAATATATAAAAGTAACGCCTATGAACTAATTTTCTCTTATTCAAAGAACAGTAATTACATTTTAATACTATTTATTAAATATTCCACTAAGAAAATTTTCTTCCTCTCCCATAAAAACTTAAATAATAATAAAAATACATCTACTCTTTTACATTTTTATTATGGACAATTTATAAATAGGGCACTTGACAAATATACTGTATTTACGACTTAAAAATTTTCTGTGAACGGTAAGAAAAATACTCCGTAGAAAATAAAGTTTCTGTGAACTCTTTTACAATGATTAAAAGTAAAACGAACCCTTTTCATCAGAATGAGACATTTTTGTAGAGCAAAAACTTTCGCTGCACAATATTTTTTTAAGAACAGGTGAAAGTGCTGTGAGTAAATTCTTGTGAAAGTCTGTTGGTATATATATATATATATATATTCTCTACGGTTGTTTAACTTTTATAGCGAGTCAGTACACATATTGGAAGCATAGTTTTGGCTACATTTATAAAGTTATCAAGGTCATTCACTCGAGTGTCGCATGAATGAAGTAGGATAACATAAAAAAAAAAATATGTACAGAAAGTAAGAGAAATGTTGAGAAAATTTCATTTTCAAAGTGCACCCCAGTGACACATTTTGCAAACCAATCCGAGGGCATACAAAAAAAAAAAAAAAGCACAAATAGAAAGAAAACCCCATTCAGTTTACAAGCCCAGAACACTCCCAAGACAATCGGAAAAACTTGCCAGCGACTTTTACTGTATGTATTTCCATTTGCGAAGAGTTTTCATTGTTTTTCTTACGACTCATTTCACGTTTTAATTTCTAGGCGCCTCGGCGAATTTCTGCATCATTTGAC
The DNA here is from genome assembly GCA_035042365.1 of Drosophila dives. Classification (NCBI taxonomy): domain Eukaryota; kingdom Metazoa; phylum Arthropoda; class Insecta; order Diptera; family Drosophilidae; genus Drosophila; species Drosophila dives. The sequence goes on along the minus strand of JAWNLJ010000233.1, from coordinate 627,291 downwards.
ACGACAAATTTGCGCTGCCAAAACCAGCTGGGCGTATAACAATTGCTTTAGATGTGGGGCGTGGCAGACGCCTAGCAGCATTCCCAGAAAATGCCAGCAGGCCAAACAGGAATATTGTGAAGGAGTTCCGTGTTGCATCTGCCACCGGATTTTAAATATTTGCCTTCTTTGCAGACTTAAAACCAAATTGCTTGGCCCACTAAGTGTTCAATTACCGAGAACTACGACACGGACACACCATGGAGCCCTTAAAGATAATGACAATGATGAGATGGCAAACTAGGGCGGATACGGCAATGATCTGCCCGCACTGATAGCAGCTGCGATTGATGAGTGTCCCTTTTGCCAGCGCCTGTTTTTGGTGTCCAGCAATTGGTTTAAATTTTATTTATGAGCTGCCATCAAATCAGCATAAGTAGGTTAAACGCAAATGTCAATCGTAAATTTGCTGACTTTGGCCGTAAAGCGCCAAATAAATTAAATTGTCGCGTTTCACAGCTGAGCTGAAGTGCTAACCAAAGCACGTGTCCGCATCCCAGATGCGCATTATGCCACCCACCAACCCACCTCCTCTTCACTTTTCTAAATGCCACCCAAACATCTATCCATCCAAAAGTGTGTGGCGCCTCAATATTTCATAAACTTCAGCTAAGGGCGTTCCTCTTACTCTCTCTCCCTCTCTCTCCCTCTCTCTCCCTCTCTCGCTCTCTCTTTCCTAGAATTAGCTAATGCTGACATATCTACAATGAATGGCATAATCCCAAGACAGCATTTGCTTAGCCTAAGTGCCGGATCATATTGACTGAAGGGATATAGAGAGGGGAGTGGTTGGTCTGGCTTGGTCTGGCTGGGCTTGGGCTGTGCCATGGATAGTGGTCGAACAATTGTTGGTTTAGGCAGCATACTTAGACCACTTCTCGACTTGGCTATCATCAATAGGCCTGCAGCTTAGACAATCAAAAAATCTGTGCCAAGCAATTTGCCTCATTTCTTGAGATTTATTTACCAATAACTTGTATTAAAATGGGTTACATTTTATTGACTGGCGCAATTGTCGAGAAGAGCTCTGCCTTAGTAGTTTTTTATGACTTTTATTTATTTATTTAAATGTTATAAATTTATTTATTGGCAGTCACAACATATTGTTACAGTTTCACAAGAAAATGTCAATCTTTCAAGTGTATAAATTTAGTTAAAAAAAAAATATTCGCCTAGTTTCTATTTTTTTATTTCTATATTTTTTTTAGATACTTTAAAGATATCCCCTTAAATGCGCTGCAAATCAGAAAGCAACATTAAAATACACTCAAAAAAAAACTAATTTAAAAATGTATTTTTTCTAACAGCTTTAAACGTTTTTGGTATATTATATAAACCCTTCGAAGTTGTCCTGGCGAACGTTGAACAACGCGACAATGTCACGGAAATCATGATGACAGCCAGCAACGCATCCTCAAGAAATTTCCACTCAGTGCACTTTAAATTGACACAATGTATAAGTGAATATGTTGGCTGTTCCGGGTAACCTACCTCAACTGCCAGACGCCCCTACTGGCAGCAAACATAGCAGCTAAATCAATCGTCCTGGAAAAGCTCAAGTATTGCTACACTAATGATGAGGAGGTAGGTGGGAGGGATTGGGCAAAGGGGGCGGCATGGTAGGGTAGTTTACCACTCATGGCAGACTTGTCCTTAGCTTGGTTAAACCTGTTAACGTTAAGTTTGCCTCATTGTGGCGCCACATTCGTCTATAAATTGACTACTGGTCGCAGCAGCAGCAGCAGCAGCAGCTCAGCCGTGCGCACTACTTGACCACACATTGGCGCATTGTCACGCGCGTCTCTAGCAACTCCAATTTGGCCAGCAGAACGGAGGGGATCAGCCCGCATCGGTATGGAGTCGGCAACCAGCAGATTCATCAATGGTCCAAATGCCACATTGTTCATTCAATTCCGGGCAGAAACTGCTGCTCTTGTTGCTCTGCGTTTGGGTTAACAAAACACAAAAAAAAAAAAAAAACAGAAAAAATGAAATCTGTTAAAATAAATCACAACAATTTGTACATTTTCGCCTCGTTGGCCAGAACGCCAGACGGTGAAGACGGTGACGATGATGGCGTTGGCGACACATGGCACATGCCACATGCCACCAGCCAGCATATTTGCTCAAGGCACCATTTTGTGCAGTGCCCAACACAAAAAAAAAAAAAATAAAGGACAATGTCTGCTTGACGTGGTCGGTTTTTTTTTGCGGGTTGAGGCTATTAAGTTGTCATTTGACTATGTGTGCATATCTACTGAAATATATGTATATACTTATCTATAACTTAGACTTAGTGTGTGTGTGTGTGTATGTGTGTGGGCCTCAACTTATGACAACTTTGATTGCAGTCAATTTGTCTCTGACCAGGTGTTTTTTTTTTTTGCTCTGCGCTTCGAGCTTTACAAATGTCTGACATAATTGTTTAACGCCATGTTTTTAATTAGCCGCCACACATGCCCGTAAAAGTAGCTAACAAAAAGGTACAAACAAAAGGACATGATAAAAGGTTGGCAAATAAAATAATAAAAAATAAACACACAAAAAATCGCTGCGAATGTTTGCCAAGACATATATATATATATAAATAAATGCTTAAAACCCTATTACCATGGTAATCCTTTTGACAAATGAATTTCAACATGCCCTTACACACGCACACACATATGCAAACGGACAGCACACCTTCACACACACACACACACATAGACAGCAGCGGCTCAATGTCACTTGCCACATTCACAGACGCAGCGCGGAAAAGTATGCTATGAAATCTGAATGTTGCGCCGCATATGTCTATTGTGCGTGTATTGTGTGTGTGTGTGTGTGTGTGTGTGCTACTCGTAATGTGCGAATGTGTGTCTTACCAGGAAAAGGCTTAGCTGAAATTTACTAGCAAGTATAGTTTTGAGGCGAAATGAATGTCTTTAAAACCCATTAAAAATGTGTTGAACATTAAAATAGTTAAATGTAAAATTATTAAATTCTTGACCAGAATCAGAAACCTATTCGTGCTTCTGTGCTTTTTTAAAAAATATGTTATATAAGCTAGTTTCTTTCAACTTTGGATATATACCTCATAGAAACTTAATCCCCTTTTATCGATAACTGCCCCAGGTTCAGTTGCCAATAGTCCACGTGGCGACATACACAAAAAGTGGGTCTAAAAACGCTTTGAAATCATCGTCGTCATTATTCTTAGTTCTTGTTTTTATTTTTACATATGGGAAAAAAGACGCTTTTACGCATTTTTGGGGCGCACACCGAGCAGCCATAGAATCCAGGCAATGCACACAGTGGGAAGCCAATTTTGGAAGCCATATTGCCTCGTGCTACGTCAATAAAATATTCATTTACTTGACATTTGTTGTTTCTGCTTGCTACCCAAGATGCATCATTTACCTATGGGCTAAGGCTTCCGATGACACGCCCCACTCCGCTTCACTGGCTGCCACTGATGCCGCACACCGTGAACTTTTCGCTCGCTACTCATAAAAAATGTAATTTTCAAAACATTTGGAAATTTCAAATTGAATTTGCCGCACGCTTGAAGTTTCCTCAAAAAACCCCTCCCGGCGCCCCCTCCCCAGGCAGTATGTATGGAAAGCGTTTGCACAGCACATAAAAGCTGTGCCGTGGGAACAGAAGGCGGAGTGGATTTATCGTCCCTTTCCTGTGACATGTGAAAAAGTGTAAGTGACATGAAAGGCGCGCACACAAAGCGCAAAAACCTTTAATAACTTTACGCTTTTTGTTTTCAAGTGCACTTGCCAACCAAGTGCCACGCCCATTCGTCAACGCCTCCACGCCAAACCACTCTCCCGAAAAACGAAGCACGACAATAAAAAAAAAAAAATATGAAGAGGCTGTGCAACTTCCGCTTTGAAGTTGTTTCCTATTCGTTTCTTTTAACGCTCGGTTTCTTTGCCATTCAATTCCAAAAAAAAAAAAAAAAACAAAACAAAAAAATTAGACTCAACTTCAGAATTCATGACAAGTCCTTTAAAACGAGGCTGGCCAGCAACACTTAACACCGCCCCAACTACCACCCCCTCAATGTGTAATTTATGACCTATTTATTGTCAATAAATGCAGCCTCCAAGCGACCATTTTGTGCGCCGCGACTAAATAAAGACAAATGAACCATCACTTTAGTGGCTGGATCGGGACATGTGCTTATATATACACCAACACACACACACACCAACACACACATACATACATGTACGCACATGCATATACAAAGACTGGTAACTAAGGTACTCATTATATACACCAAATGGCCAGTTTTCTTTTTTTTTTACTTTTTTTCTGTGCTTATAAGCCAAATTTATGGGGCAATTTATATCGATGTATTTTTGCAGTTTTTAAAAGTTATAGGACAGTAAAAGCTACTACTATATAAACATAGTAACTTCACATACATTGTTTTCTTTTTTTGCTTTCATATAAAATTATGTTTTTCAGCTATTTGTACATAAATAATAATCATTGATTTTAGGCCAGTCAGCTTACAAGTTATTTTAACCTTAACAACTAACTTAGACATACCAAAACTGAGATTTCCTGGAAGATTGGAATTAATTTATTTTAGCTAAATGCAAATAATAATAATAGTTAATAATAATAAAAAAAAGTAAGTCAAAATAATTTTATTTAATTCCATTACTTTAATTTTTTTTATTTTTGTGAATTCAGTTTGAGACTTTCATCGAATTTATTATTTTGTCGTTAATTTACTGTATCAGCTGGTTTCGCATTTAGCTATCCCTTTTCCAGAACTTAGAACTCTTCCGAAAAGTCCAAGTTAATTCGCATACAGCTGGATAGACAGGCATGGCTATATATATTACGACAAAAATATTGATCAAGAATATATATATTTTGTTTGTACTTGCTTATTGTTTTGTGACCGCATTTTATAATTTAAGTAAGTGTTTCGCGTTCCAAACTTCACAAAAAAAATTAGAATACAAGAAAAATAAAACCGTCACAACAACAAAGTGTTATCTAAATAATTATTTGTACCCACTAAAAACTAAACCAATTCCAAAAACTAAAATTTAGTTTTAAGCACAACATTTCTGCGCATCAAAAGTTTAAATTGTTAGCTTAATCGCTCGAGCAAAATCTTAAATTTATGAAATTAAAACAATTAAGCTTACAGCAATTTATTTTTAGTGGTAAAAAAGAAAACATTTAAAAAAAAAAACCTAGTAGCAAAACTATTGTTATTCCTTGTTCACTGTCTGAAACACGAATATTGTAAAATCAACACGATAAGATGACATTTAAAATCGATGGTCTTTATTTTATTTAAATATATATTGAATCTTAAACGTAAATAATTAAGTTACTTATCTAATGCCGCAGTTTTTTAAGGCGACCCCATGGAATATTCTTATCTAATGCAGCAGTTTGGTAAAGAGTCCGTTTCTGTTTCCGTATCCTGCGATCCCCTGCGATTTCTAAACATAGCGTGGACATATGCAGGAAAGTCTCTAGATGAGTGCAGTATGGGTCAGCTACCTGATTCATACAGTGTCACATGTTAATAATCAACATGTATAATCATAATGGACATTTAACACTTATAGTCACGTGAAAGTAAACTTTTTCTTTAAATAATTAATTAAGTTTTTTTTTAAATTTTTAAAACTGTCATATCTTTGTTAATAATGGAGATATTGATGTTTTTAAGGTCAAATGCTATGAAAGTGTTTAAAATATTTAGCACCATTTAATTGAACATTTTATGTGTATTCTTAAATTGGCATCACAAATTATTTATTTCAAAAGCAATCTTTTTTTGCCAATCGCGCGAGGCCAGTCGCTTTTTTTCGTGCATGCATCTAGCAAAATTCACAAATTTTGGATGTTTTTCAGCTCCAAGAACCAGGCGCACAGAAATCAGCTGGTGGTTTCTAAATATTACTAAAATAAACGTAGCATACTTTTACTGCATGCCAAAATCATTTTTCGGCTCCGGATAAAAGTATGCAATGAAAAATTTGGATCTTAAAATTACCTGCAATAAAAAGAAGGCAAGGTATTTTAGTATTTGCTGAATTTTGGCCGTAAAAGTATGCTTTACTTTTATTTTGGCACATAAACAGCAACTTGCTGCTGATTTCTGTTCGCCTGGTACTTGGGGCTGGAAATCAACCAAAATTTTGAATTTTGCTTGATGCATGCACAAAAAAAGCTCGAATCGAAAATCAAAATAGACCCTGCCGCTGGCAAGTATAATAATCCGGTTGATCCTAAAATCAATAATTGTATACTTTAAGGATTTAAGTGTGTGTATTTTAATGGTCACAGTTTTGAATAGCCACTTTAAATACTCATCAATAGCGGTTTGACTATTGAGAATTAGGGATTTTTTTTTTAATTGATTTGACCGATTCGCTGGTGTCCTTTTGTCCTATAGCGTTTGGGAACTTTTATATCTTTGTTAATAATGGAGATATTGAAGTTTTTCGCCTATAATTTTTAAAATTTTTAAAACTGTCATATCTTTGTTAATAATGGAGATATTGATGTTTATCGCTTTTTTTTTAAATTTTTAAAACTGTCATATCTTTTTTAATAATAACTTTGTTGATAATGTTAATAATGGAGATAATTGTTCATGCCTAAATTTTTCTTAATCATTAATTCATGTGAATATATAAAAGTAACGCCTATGAACTAGTTTTCTCTTATTCAAAGTACAGTAATTACATTTTAATACTATTTATTAAATATTCCACTAAGAAAATTTCCTTAAACTTAAATTTAATGAACAGCACTATATATGTTCATATATGATTAATAGGGTACCAAGTCGACAATAATCAACTCACTTGCCCAAATTACTTCTTGAAAATAAATTAATTTTTAATTTGTAAATAAATTAAATAATTACATGCATAGTCAGAGTGTTAATATACTTTTAAAGTTGCCACAGTTAACCATGTTTTTGGTTAAACGGCTTCCACTCAAAAATATTTTTTTTATGATTTCTTGAGTGTTCTAGTCGAGAATTTTATATTCGAATATTCTGGCATACTTAAATTACTGGTTAAATGCAGATAACTTAAGCGTCTTTAATTCTAACCTTTTCGTGTAATTTTTCAAACGATTGCCAAAGCTTTACAACATTGTTTTGGTCTATCCCACGCTTTACGTGATCCGTAACACTTCAGGTCTGAACAAAGTTAAAATATCCCTTTAAATGTTTTGTTATTTTTTAGTACAGTGCGGGCTGAAAAAATAGCACTAGAACTAAAATAAAAAATTTCTTCGACTGAAATAATTTGAATTTGGAACTTCTATGTTTTTAACAAATATTTTTGGAAAATTATTTTTATATCGATAAGTCAAATCATCTAGCAAAACGTTAAGAAATTTTTATCGTACACATTTTAATTTGCACTCACAGTTAAATAGGGAGAATTGAATTATTGAGAAAAAGAAAAGCTGATTTACTAATGACATATTATCATTTTGGTACTATTTTTTCGTCCTCCGCTAAACATATTTTAATGCGTATGTAGGTAAAATGGCAACAAATATAATAACGACCACAACAATGCGTGACTTGCATGCAAAACTCATTGAAAGAGGCTCATAGTGTGCATTAGCTAAAAGTGTTTGTTTGTGTGTAAAATATTTTACATACATGTAAGCCAAATCACTTTCTAAATGCAATGGCTATAAAAAAAAAGCAGAGCAAAGTGTTGAAATATATAAATAGATATGGGATAGATATATATATATATATATATATATATATACAGACGAATACGCAGATATAATTTGTTGCCGCTGACAGAAAAGCGAGTCGCAGCCTGAGGCAAGTAACAAATGAGAAATGGACCCACTACGTGACAATGGCAAACCGAATGGCTGAAAAGTTCACAGAGCCAATGCGACATGGGGAGCAAATAGAAGAAATCTTTAAAACCAAACCTAATGCAATTTACAACTAGAATTCTTTAGTTTAACGGCTCTTGGACTACCTATAACCATCCCTTTCCCATTTATATTAATGGATCGCAGGAGTAAAAGTAAAAATGTATCTCACAGCTGGTAAAATAGCATAGTCGAATACAAAAATGAGTAGTTTACTCTAAAAAATCGAATTAAGCCGCAAAATCAAAATGGTTTTAAATATTTAAGGCTTACTTTCTTTTGGATCAAAATCTTACCACCCCAAACTACAACTGTTTAAAAGAAAAATTCAAAATTAAAACTTCAAAAAATATTTAATGTATTCATTTATTCCACAAAATCAAAGAAGCCCTCTGGCGGATTAACAGCGCAACTCAGCAAAGCTTTCGTTGGAAAGCTTATGTACGCACTAACATAATTCTACAATAAGATACTTCCAAGCTTTTTTCGATTCTTAACAGTTACATTTTTAGTTTGACTTCAACTTAATTTATAACAGTTTAAGGAAATTACACAATTGTACTTAAGAAAGACGATTTTAAAACAAAACAGTCCAATGGCCTTACAAATTACACATTTTCGGTGGTTTCGGTGCGTTTTGTGTCTTCGATTTCATTCAGCTCCTGCACCGAGTTGACAGGCTTCTTTGTTATCTACCGAAATAGTGCGCAAATTTTATATCCGTGAGCATCTAGCTTGATAGTTCTTAAAATGTTCTATACTTATCGGTACATGCAGTTAGCGTTCATAGCACATGCGAATTATAGCTGCCGTAACATGCATTAAGTACATACCATATTTCAATATGTAATAATTAATTAGTAATTATTTACTTAGGTCTAGATTAGATTTGAGTATATAATTAGGTGAACTTTACCATTATGTTATGCGGCACATGGGGAGCTTATAAATTGAGTATGGATCACTTAAACTTAGACCAGAGCGAGGCGAGGCGAAACGAGGCGAAAGGGAATTTTGTAACACCCACAATATATATATCACATAGCAAATGGACACCCTTTTTTTGGTTTTTTGATTTTTTTCCTTGATTTTGGTTCTTTTTTGTTTGTTGGTTGGTTGTAGTTAGTATGTAATTAGTTTCAATGGCTTTTTAACGATTTGTTATTTTTCTTGAATGTGGTATATTCAACGGAATTGCTGCTAGATTTTCTTACTTTAAAGCAACTGATTTTGAAATGATTACACATTTCCGAGACCTATTTGGAGAGACAATAATGATGTTATATTAATAATTCTGACGAGTAATTGAGCAGAAATTCTTTCTTACCAATCCGTAGCCATAATGCCAGTGAGCCAATGTGACGAATATTGTCAGACCATGGATGATCCAGCGCTCTACTTGAGGTGTAAGATCCATACCGAAAACATGCTCATACCAAGGGAAACAGCAGACTCCAACAGTGGCCGCCAAAGGCCACATAAGTATATTGAAACCATCGCAGCGTGTATCCGACATTTGGGCCACTATCAGACGGCACTGATAAAAATATATATAAAATGAAATTAATTTAATGTTCAATTAAAGTTTAATTTCAATTGAAAACCCACTGCAATATTTGAGAATATAGTGCCATAGAGCATCCAGAGGATACGCGGTTCCAAGTTGATGACATTGTTTCGTGAAAAGAAAGACCAAATCAATGTGATAACCAGAAGCCAAACGAATGCGAAAAATGGACGCAACATCTCCATCATGGGACGCATCTTTCCCGTCTTATTCTTGTACGATCTGAAAAGGCAGCATTGTTAATAATAATATTCGCAATTAGATGTTAGTTGGAATACAAACAGATATATGTTCCAAATGATTATTGGATGACTGGAAACAATGCCGGAACCAATTAGACCAAATTCGAACATGTTCGCCACAGTAATACCATAAAAGCTGGATCGATAAATTTCGGGACCCACCAAAGTGGCCACAAACAGCATCACACTGACGCCCTTAAAAACAAAAAAACATAAAATTAATATTATTTCAAATTAGTTAAAATTGGCTATACTTACCCACATGGTAAAGTCATAACCCCAGGGCAAGAACATAACGCCCGTGTTATACTTTTCGACATGCGTAAAATAGAAATTGAGAAACACGTTCCAAATGACAAAAAACATGCGAATTGGCGGCAGATCATTTGTGCCAAACAATGAGAAGATATATATGGGTATAAGCGCCGCCGAATAGGAGTCCAGTCCATGATCAAAGAGCTCACCCAAAGGACCACTTGTTCCCGTTCGACGTGCTTGCTTGCCATCCATACCATCTATGGGGATTTAAATTAGCTTTGATTTATCCATTATCGGTTTTAACCACCCACCTAAATTGTAGTAGATAAGTATATTTAACGCTGCTATCGTCCACACCCAGGCGGGCACTGTGTTGCCCAGCTCCTTGTTGTTGGCTGCAGTGAAATCCCAGTCGTAGTAAGCCAGCAGAATAAAGTTCACCACGGTCATGAGAAAACCCACAAATGTGAGCACATTGGGCGCCAGCCACATGGGTAAAAACTGCGTGAGTAAATTTGTTAGATTCCATTCAGAATTAGAAATGTATAATTACATACCTTTACGCAGGTATTCCATAAGGGGTGCATTACATAGACACTCAGAAAACTGGTATCTATACTGTTGTACTGTGAACAAAATGGATTAAAATTTAATTAATTATGAATAATTGTGATAAAATTAAAAAAATATAATATTTAAATAAATATATTTACAAAATTCTGAAAATGTTATGCTGAATAAGAGAATATGAAGAGAATATGAAGAGAAGAGAGACTTAAAAATAAAGAACATGAGAACTTTAGCAAGAGTTCTTAAGTTTTTAATTCTTTAAATAAAATAATGCTTATGTATGGAATTTATGAGATTTGCGCACATAACCTAAAATATTACAAAGTCTAATCTTGTTTAATCAGAATAATGCAAAATAAAACTTTAAAATAAAAACTGATAAATCTAAATAAACAAATTGATTTTCAGCTTATTCTAATTATAAAGACATTATATATATTTCATAGATTTAACAATCAGCAGTTAAGCCTCTCTCTCTCTCTCTCACTCTATCTCTCTCGACACGCATCTTTTAATTATAATTTAATCTCTTGAAGTACAAATTCCACACTGTGTGTGAAAGTCTTTTGAGTTGCCAACTATCTACGAGCAGCACATGCTTTATTCGCAGTTCAATGCCTTTTCTGGGATCTATGAAATATATATATATACAACTTTTTGTTTGAGCATCATCCGGTTGATTACTGACCAATGATGACCTAGGCCTAGTCATGCCTGCCATATAGGCCCCCAAAGACTATTTGATAAGCACTGACAATGATGAACAGAAGCCAGTGAAAAAAGCAAAAACAACAACAACAACATTTTGAAATCTTCGCTTTGCCCAATTCACAGATTAGCTTCATAAGGAGCGCAATTAACATGTGAGCGATCATGTACATAATACATACATATATATAATATGCATATATTCGTACTTACTAACCGGACATTCTCGTCATACTCTTGATAAGAACTAAAAATATCATTTATTGATGAGTCGCTTGGAAATATGCATGTGCCATTGATTTTTTATGGTCTCCGACTGTGGCTGTAATTGTTTATTTGTTGTGTATTTGTATATTTGTCCCCTTTAATGCTTACCTTGTAACGCTCGAAGCCCCGTAAATGAGTCTCCGTCAGATAGCGCATGCAACCCATTTTGCTAGCGTGTGTTTTTTATTCTTCGTATTTTTTTGTTATTATTAGATTTTATTGTTGCAACTGATAACAGCTGAGCGCACGTTAAACTTGCACAGTTAAAGTGATGATCAGATTAATTCTATACACAAATTATAGCACATTTTTTTGTATATATATATAATAAGGGGTTTCGATCTGGTCACTTGCACGCACTTCTCACACTTATGTTCATTTCTAAACTAAATGTCGGTAAATTAAATAATCGTTTACAGGCACGGAATGCAAAACATTCCCATCTGCACCTGCGCTGTTTCCTCCAAACACGACAAGCACGCCAACAGCCGTTACTTCGTATGCACACAAGAATACTTATATACTACATTCATATATATATAGGCATATGCATATATATGTATGTACACTCCTACAATTTATAACAGTAAAGCAGTTGAGCCGTATACAACAATGACAACGACTGCGACCGTCTCGGCACTACTTATTATCAAGACTAAAGACGATTTGCTGGCCGGTTCGAGAGTAGCCCCCAAAATAATAAACAGAACAACCAAGCGCTTAATTTACAACGCCGATAGCGACCGAGCTCTGCTCGCATTGAACTCGCTCTGGTTTCACAAATCCCATCGCACACACATTGTTATCGCCCCATTCTTTCTCTACTCTTTCTCTTTCACACTCTCTCACTAGTATTTACAGTTGTATTTGTGCTTTTGGATTTGGATTGAATGAATTAAAATTTGCAAATGTTAAACAATTACTAAAACAGCGTCCAGCAAGTTTATGTGTACCGCATGGATTATGTCAGGGCAAAGTGTTAAAAGTCTATAAATATGAGGTGTTTTTTTTTTATATTTACACTTTCTAATTACTACTGATTAATGTGCAATTGGGAGAGGTGAACAGCAATTTTATGATTGTGGGAACATTGGGATTCATTGGAATAAATATAGCATAGCAATAAAAACATATTTTATTTATTTCAAAACATGCAGTTCAAGTTCAACTGATAACCCCAAAAAGCCTACAAGTTGTCATCCGATTAAGTAGACATTACAAATACATTTATGACAAATCATTAATCACGAATACTTTTTTAAAAATATAAAGAACACATAGAAAATAAAATATGAAATTTCGTTTAATTATTTTTTGTAGTTTTTACAATTTCGTAAAAACACATTGTATAAATGTTCAATGCCAAAAGACCATTAAAATATTTCGTTTCAAAGTGAAAAACATGCATTATATTAGGATGCTCATATTAAAAATTTCCATTAAATATTAAGCAATCTAAAATAATGAAGTTATTTAGCACACCTATTCAAATTCCATAGCATAATTATTTTCTTAATCAGGAAATAAAACTAAAACGTGTATTTCGTGTTTAAAATGAAATTATAATCATTATTATCATAGGTACATGCATATCAATCATATACATAAGTATACAGTATAAAGATAACAAAAGTCTTATCTACGTTTTAACTGAAGACTAAAAGAAAGGTATGTATATAAATTACGGGGCATGCACATAGGTTCTACCATAACAAAAAAAAAAAAACAAATAGACTGGGACAATTTTAGCTAGATGCTAATTCGGCAGGCTATGAGCAAATTTAGTTGAGCCATCTGGAAGTCTCCGTGGCAGTTAAGCCCTCCGCGCGCAGACGTTGCAACATGGGTCGATAGATGTCCGGCGTGAAGGGAAGTAGTACACCGCGTTCCTGGATCTCACCTAAAAGAATGAAACCGAGAATTAGAACTGTTTTCAATATTGCCAAAACGTGCAGATCTAGTTTAACTGATCAGGTAAAAATCTGATGTTCTGATGTTGAAGTGCGCTAACATTTACATATATATATATATATATATATGTATATATATATATATATATATACATATAGCAAAAAGGGACAGTCATATGGACATGGCTATATCGACTCAATCATTATCACGAACAATATTAATAAAATTTGAGATATAAATAAATCAAAATCCGTTGAAAATATTAAAAACGCACCATCCAGAATCATTTTGGCTGCAATCGCAGCCGGCTTGCCCACGGTCATGGCCATGGCAGAGTGACCCTGCGGCTGGCCATAAACGACAAAGTTGATGCCACGCTCCTCGCGACGACCATCGGGCCAACGAATGCCCACCTCGTGACGCAGCACAACCAGATCACGCTCCTCACGCTCTGCAAGTCAAATTCCATTGAAAAGATATAAGAATTTATTTATGCATAAAAAAATGTATAATATCTCACCAAAGGCCAATCGCTTGGATAAATAATGACTCAGTGTGTCCAGCGGGGAGTTTAGCTTCACCACCGGCGTCTCATCCAGCAGACCCAGGCTCTCAATGCAATCCACATCGCCCAGACGTTCGACTAGCTTCTGCTTTAAATTCTCATAGAAGATGCTTGAATCGGACATGCCCAGCAGATTGGTGACCAGCTGACGCCATGTGACATCAGGTCCGCTCGGATGCAGCATGGCATGTGGCTCCGGATCGATCAGGCCCAACAGCTGCATCGGTTTAATCGAGTCCGAGAATCCCTTGTAGCGTATGGTGCCACGCAGCAATGTGTGCACATCTCTGCCCAGACCATAGAGCGAGCCATATTTGGTCGAATCACGATTTGGGAAACCCTCCAGTGCAAAGCCGGGCAAAAAGTCCAAGCTGCGATTTGAGGACATCAGATCGCCACCGCCAGAGATCTCGACAATCTGTCCCTGGCTCAGATACTTGGCTGCCGACAGAGTATTGAGTAGGACGCCACGTGGTGACCACGAGAATTTGTAGCGCAGTGCATTGTTGGAATGCTCCGGCGCTGGCAATCCACCGCAATAGCTGACAAAGGATTCGACAACGGCGCCTTTATCCTGCAGCTCGTGAATGCACTCCAGGGCCAGCAAATGATCAATACCCGGATCCAAACCCACCTCATTCATAATGGTCACACCATTCGCGCGCGCCTCCTCATGCAGCGATGCAATCTCATCGTTCAGATAGCTAGCGGTGACCATGTGGGTGCGTTCCGCCACACAGTAGCGTGCAATCATACCGTGCAGACTGTAGGGCAGAAGGGAGATAACCACATCAGCCTTACTACACAGCTCCTGCAGATGACCAGTGCTCTCATTCACATCCAGGTATTGGCCATCGACACCAGCATATTGCTGGGCCAGACGATCCGCTTCCTCTTTGACCTGCGAGCAGACCGTTATGCTGACATCCTTCTCGCGATGCAGCCACTCAACGAGCGGCGCGGAGACCATGCCAGCGCCCAGCACCAGCACCTTCTTGTGTGACTCGGAGCTCCCACCTATTTTGTGGCGCGAGCGAGTGTTCTGCGAATCGCGCAGCTCTTGAATATATTGGAAGTTCTCCGTCAACTCTCCATTGCTAGCGATAATTGCCTGAGAATAGAGAGAGAATTAAGATTATCATTAACAGTGAGCAATGAACTCAATATGCACACTTGAACAATTTGAACAGATAAGCTTACGTTAACTTTTCCCATATTTACGTATATATTTATTTTATTTTAATTAATGATGCTAAATTTAAATTTCATGGTAAAAATAATATACAGAAATAATATAATATAAAAATACGTTCTAAGAAACAATAATAAATTCGTTTCGTAAAAAATGTCTAATAATTGATCAGATTTGTGCCGAGGTATGACCGGAAAGAATTGACTATATCTTAAAACCTGTAGCTTGTAAATCTATCGGAAATCGATTACAATCGAGATAAAGAAAGACAAATAACACTTTCGATCAAATTATGCAAAAGTTTATATTATAAAGATAAAAAAAGACGGCAGTAGAACATATTGAAAAAAAACTTGCATTGGTATATCATAAAAATTGTTGATTTAATTGCATTCGGAACTCAATTACTATTGAGATAACGAAATCGAAGAACATAATCGATCAAAGTATACGAGAATTAATATTTTTAAAGTAAGGTTCAGACATTACTGAAAAATGATTTATGTTGCTATCGGAAATTGATTTCTATCGAGATAAGGAAGCATAATCCATTATCAATCAAATTATAAAAGAATTAACTATTTAAAGGAACAGACTTAATTGGAATATATATATATTAAACAAATTTAAATTGCTGTTTTAAAAATTTCAGCTTTCTATCGATAAACCGACAACGGAAGACATTATCGGTCAAATTATATTTTAACAGTTGAAGAACTGATAAGTGCGAATATATTATTGGTTCTTCATTCTGCCTATTTACTGATCTACTCACCGATTGTATGGGATAGGGAAAGTGCTCCTCGTGCAGCGGTTTCTTGGCATCGCTCTTGATAATATCGTGAACATGTGGCGTCAGCAGTTCACCAAAAAGATCCGTCGACTCACGGGGCAGCTGTGTGGGCATATTATCAATGGAGCAGACCAGCACGCCAGGACCCTTGAAACTCTTGGTATCCTTGTTACGATCCGCATCGTACAGACAGAATGGGGTATCGATTGTTGTGCACTCGTTCATGAACTCTATGGAGCCGCCGGGATCGGCGGATATATCACAAATGGCGAGCATGCGATGTGGCAGCGCCGGACTGCCTTTGCTAGTCGGCAGCCAAGGTGTGTTGGCTGGACGCAATAGATTCTTGGCATCAGGAATGCTTATCAGTTTGGGACTGCCAACAGCCCAGTAGATGCCATTGACAATGACCGAAGCGTAAGGTGCCACTTTCTGGCTAAATGTGGATATATAACGCTCGGGAAACTCATCATATTCCTTAGCATCGAAGCCGCCGCCCTCGCGACGCTCCAAATGATCCGAGCGGCTCACCTCGCAACCGTAGAGTTTATTTTGATCTAGATTGTGATAGTTTTAAAAATTGTATAATTAAAAATTACTATTATTAAAATGAATAATTTGTTTTAAAACTTACTGCCATGTTCAGCTACCTTCCGCAACATTTCTGGCGGCACATACTCCACGGGCAGCTCGGAGAAAACCTCCTGTGCGCCCTGCGACACATTGCCGGAGCCAGTGAATACAAATGTTAAGGGTCCAATTGATTTGGGCATCATGCCCAGCGAAATCTCATAGCCGCAGTCGCGAATCGCCTGACGAGCCATCGAGGAGTTGCGATAATTGTGGGCGGGTCCAATGTGCATGAAGGGCGTATGATGACCGAGAGCCAGCAGACGCAAACCGATGCCATGTAAAATGTTAACCATGCCAGCGACTCCGGCGTATTTGCCAAACGCCACCTGGCGGGCGCCACGCTCATCAATGATCCGCTCGTAGTCAATGAGACGTATTTTCTAAAGGACTTCAGATTAGATCGATTTCAATATAGATTCATGTGGACTAACCTTCTCGAGTATGGCATCCAGCAGGGGCATATTGGACTCCTGCGCCTTGATCGTGTGCGAGAAGAAGCAGTATGTTTTGCCTGGAATGAGTGCATCAATGGGCACCTGCTTGACTCCGAATATGACCGAAGCATCGCTTATATCTTCCTTGATCAGAGCGCCAGCTTGCATATACGCCTGTAGAGATATAAAGATAACGAATTGAAAATTACGTTTTTAACCATCAATAATATTTGATAATAAAACATATTGATAAATCACCCAATCTAATCAAAATAAATTTCCCCAAAATGTGTATTAGTTAATAAATAATGCTCACATTGAGAATAATTTGTTACCTTTTTCGTAATCTAAACTGTAGGCATATAAGTTGATAATGTCAACATATCATGCCAAAAATACAAATTATTAACAAATAAAAGAAATCGATTAAACTGATATCTTTGTAAATCTCTTGTATAAAGCCAAATCGTTTTTAATTCAAAAATAAACATTTTCTAATCGCTTAAACTAATTACTACAAACAGAGAATGCCCTTGGCAACAAAAAAACATAATCGATTTTCCTATAAATTATATTTCTTGATTGTTATTGTTTTATTCTTAATAATGCACGCTTTTATTATATCTGCTAGCAAAATCAGTTGATTCTGAGGAACATATGCAAGTACAATAACAAAAAGATAACAAGAATTTAAGATTAGTTTTTTATTTTTATTTTATTTGGTTTCTAACTGCTTTCAAGGGCAACCAAATTGCCAAAAATATAACACTACAGATACTCTTATCTACCACATATTATACGATGCAATATATATAGTATATATATATATATACTATATATATTATTCACTTGGTAGCTGTTTGCTGTAGCTAATGCACCCATAATATATGATATTTTGGATATATATATATATTTATCCAATATATATAATATTACTCACCTGCATGGGATACGCGCGACGGTTGGAAGGTTGTACAATGACCTTGACACCCTGTTTGACCAGCTTCTGGACATGTGTGGGTCCAAATGGAGCACGTCGCTCCCAAACCGATTGATCCTCACGACGAATGGCAATCACGCGTCCCTTAAAAAAAAAATTTAAATGAAAGTGAGTTTTTTTATTTGCATTAAATGATTAATTATAATTGACGGCGACTTACATGACGCTGCCTGGTTAAGGCAGGCGCGATTAATTCGCGTTGTCGTTGAATCAAACGCAGCATTTTCTCTGATTTGCCAATTCACTGGTTGACTACGATAAGCAGAGCTGGAGATGATGTTGCGAACGTCAAAAATTTAAAATAATACTTATAATCCCAATATACTAAAGCCGATTCACCATCCGTCTGCTCTGATTACTGGCAGCGTTCTAACCACTTAGCAAGACGACGACGAGCCCCTATCAGCTTCAGGGATGGACAGACGGACGGACGGACAGTCAGACCAAACGGACGGACATGCGTATGTAGGCGATAAGCTACCACATAGAGCAGATCGTCTCCGTCGAGCGTGTGCTGTAAACATAATAAAGAATGAGAGGCGTGTTTAACAAAACAAAAATTATTGCTACTTACGCGACAAGCTGAAAACTTTCCATTCATAAAAGGGAAAAATTCCATTGAGGATAAGTCACAAGAGTTTTCCACACGTGATGCGAGATAACAACGAGATGAATTGGTGTTAAAGCATAATTCTTTTATTTATAATTGCAATTCATTGATTTCATAGTTTCGTTTGCCACAAGCACGTGTAGCATTCCCATCAAAAACAAATTTCCTTAACGATAATAATAATTAAAGCTACGGGGTAAGGGGATATAGGCTGCGATGTTGGCAGGGGCGCATATATGCGCGCACTCTACTCACAGTCGAGATACATATTTATATATATATATATATATATATATATATATATACGCATACAGTTCATTACATAGCTAAAAAAACAGATATTGCAAAACACGTTCAGGTATGCCAAAATGATAACATTTAGTAATGGGGTGGTGTAAAGAAGGAAAGTGTACGGGGAACAAAAATATATTCCATAGGCCATAAGAGGTGGCAAGACGCAATGCGGTTTAACCATTTTACAGCGCCGGCGCCTCGGGCAGTAGCGATGTGAAGAATGTGACAACAAAAGTGCGCACAATGGAAATCACAGAATTATTGGCATTCGCTGGCTCCACTGCAACAGTCTCGGCGGCAGCCACAGCCGCATCGTTCTCATTTGCATCAGCGCTGGCCGGTGCAGCAAAAGCAGCAGCAGCTGGTGGGGCAACGGCAGCTTGATCGGCATCAGCCGGAGCAGCGGCTGGCACTGGTTCATCAGCAGCCTGCGGATTATTGTCATGATCGATTGCAGCAACCATCAATCGTTGCAATTGCTGTACGTCGGCAACGGGAACAATGTCATTGCCAG
Source organism: Drosophila dives (assembly GCA_035042365.1). Lineage (NCBI taxonomy): Eukaryota > Metazoa > Arthropoda > Insecta > Diptera > Drosophilidae > Drosophila > Drosophila dives. The sequence goes on along the minus strand of JAWNLJ010000233.1, from coordinate 607,798 downwards.
CATTGTTGTTACGATTAATGTTGTTGTTGTTGCGCTCGCGACGACGTCGAAGTACTCCAATGTGATAGCTAATAACGTAGAAGATTTAAGTAGTAATATTTAATCATCATCGTATTACACACTCACAGGTAAATAACGCTGACGATAAGAACCACAAGGACGCATCGCATCGGCGACGAATTGAAATACAAAACCATTACAAAGAACGCCAAACGAGTAAAGCTAAACAAGCTCTCCAGCCAATCACGCAACTCCGGTTCCTCGTGTTGAACGTTGGGAAAGTTCGGAGCATCTTCTTCTTCTTCTACCGGTTGCTCGACAACGGCCGCATCATTCGCCTGTCCAGCTATAGCGCCAGCAGTTCCCACAACGGCTGTTGCCACAGGTGGATGCCCCACAAGTGGCACACTTAAACTGTTTGGAACAGGCAAACCTTGCAGCAAGGGATGCAGCATGGGCGATGGCATAGTGTTATCAGTTCCTCTCGTGCTGTAAACGATAAATTAAATTCTCGAATTAATATATATATATATTTATATATTATTTATATTATATATATATATATATATATATATTTCTTATAAACATATTTGTCAGTGTTAATGATATTTCAGCACTCACCGTTGCATCATCTCGTGCATGTACTCTTCATAAAACTCCTGCGCCACGGTATTAATCCAAACCGCGTACTGGTGCTGCCGCTGCTGAAAGGCCATTTGTGCCGCTGTGTACGGCGGTACCGGCTGTGCGGGATTCCACTGTATCCAGGGATACATGGCACTTGGATGTAGTTGTGACTGCGGCACATGTTGCTGCTGATAAGGAGTCTGTGGGAAGGCGTCTGGAACTGCAGCACCATGACGTTGTCTAAGCTCGTTATTAGTATGATTGACATTTGTATCCAGGCGTGATGTAGTCGCCGTATCCTTTGCTGGTGTTGTCATCTTAACGGGCGCTTTAATCACATTCTTGTTGGGGCACACCAGGTGAAAAACGTGATGCTGCTGATAGACATCTTTGTAGCTTCGTATTACTTCCGATAACTTCTGGGCATCATCCAGCAGTTTGCCGGAATAGATTAGCTTTTGGTCCGCAATTTCCTGCAAGTCGTAATCAATTTTAATTAACCATTGCATACAATACACCATAAGTAAAAATGTTCTTTAGTTAATTTACATTTTCACATTTGCAGATTACATATTTTAAGCTTTTACTCCTCCGATTGTGCCATAAATCGAATTTAAGCTGTTATTTTAAGCGAAATGCAAATGTCCTTCAAAAAGCGAAAAACCAAAAATTATACAATTACAATCTGAAATTAATTTTAAATATGCATATATATATATATGCATATGTATGCATATGAATATCATTGCGCTAGTCTCTTATAACAAGACTTGGTTTCAACAACTTGAGATGTGGTGGCAAGTGTTGCATACGTGTACATTTCATAGCAAAATTAACGTTAAATTAAGACGCAAATAACAAAACTAGCGGAACACTTGACGCCGCAGATAAACAAAAACAATATATATTAAATTGGACGCTTTCAGCTGATACGATAATGGAACGAGTCTGACGTCACCGGGTGTGTTTGTTATTGTTGTGTGTGAACACTTACGGGCTTGCCAGGATAAACAAGGGATAGTTGCTTCTTGAGTCTGTGCACCGTCCAGCAGAGGTCGCTCTCAATGTTCATATCGTCATATTGCTGATTCGCCGATTTAATCAAGAGGCTAATGCTGGTGCTATTGCTGCCGACAGCGTTTGTTTTGTCGCGAGCAGCGTCGTAGCCAGCAGCTGTGGCCGCTGATGACGGCGACGGCGTTGTGGCTGTGGTGGTCTCATCCATAGTTAAACCGCACACCCTCCTCCTCCACCGCGTTCAAGAGACAACTTTCTGCGACGTTGCTAATTGCTGCAAACAGCTGCAAGCGTATTTCGAATTTGAACAATACGAACAACACTGCCAAACGGACAAGCGACAAGTGTTCGTCAGTGTTTGAAGAGTATTTTCCTAAATTACACACACACACACACGTACACACACATACACACACACACGTACACACACACAAACACAGTTGTGTGTAGTTGTTGTTGCAGTAGAGATTTCCTCGGTCACTTCCACTCCCCGTCAGGCACGGTTTTCTTTTTCAACATAAATTTAACGTTCGTCCGAATATTGTTGACGTTGTTCCAAAATAAACGTAGCTGTTGCTTTGTTTTCGTCCGTGCCCTCTGTAGTAAATTGAGAACTGTTGATTATGAAACGAAATTTTCTAGCAGAGCCGAGCTAAGCAAAATAAATAATCAAAGTCCCTTCGTCTACAGCAACACTTGTTTTAATATAAGCAAGCCAGGGTTGTTTTTTTTTCATGATAGCGTTGCCACTTTTGTCGACATGACGTGTATGTAACATTACAACTCAGAATTTTATTTGCTATAATATACAATAATCGAAAATCATATTTATAAATATAAAACAAATACTTATTTGTTGTTAATCAATAAGTCTCTGTGTTGTTTTTAAAATAAAGTTTTGTATACCAGTGGCAAATTTAGCACATTTTTATTATTTTCAGTAGTTCCCAACACTATCAGGTGTGCAATTTTAAAGCAAAGCACGTAAAAGTCAAATTAGTCAAATTTTGACAAAGAAATAATACAAAAAATAAATACACCCTACGGGTATTTAAAGATTACAATTAATTCGTGACAGTGCTCGATAACGTTTGTGAGATATGGAAAACAAATCGTCTGTTTCGGCACTTCAGGAGTTTTGTGCTAAGGCGAAGACTGGGAATCCCACTTATAATTATATCGATGGTGAAGATGGTGGCTATATATGCAAAGTCGTTCTATTGGATTTCGAAGCCTATGGAAATGGTGAGAATAAGCTGACATAGTGATATGCTCTGGACTCAGCTCAAATTGCGTTAATATTGTTTGATATAAGCAATCCACTTATGTTTTCGACACGAGAAAAATACCAGTTATAATTTAAAAAATGTTTACTTTACGTTTGTGTTTGCAGGGCGATCGAAGCGCGATGCAAAGCACCTGGCCGCCAGTCATATATTAAAAAAGCTGCCGAAACTTGACAGTTCTGACCTAGCAGCTAGCAGCGATGCAGTGGAAGATGAGTTGACGAATGTTAATCGCGACATGATAAGGGAACTACGCGACTTTTGCGTGCGTAACGATATGCCGTTGCCGACCATTGAGATTGTGCAGCAGAGCGGTCCGCCAAGTTCCCCCGAGTTTGTCGCCTGCTGCTCGGTGGCTTCCATCAAGCGTTACGGCAAATCGGATAAAAAGAAGGACGCACGTCAGCGCGCTGCAATTGAAATGCTATGCGTCATTACAGAAGTTAATGCTGATACGAAAAATCAGATGGTGAGCACCCAGCTGAATAACGCCATTTATCTGGAGGACACCTTGGAGGACACGGAATCAGAGCGTCGTCGCAAGTTTAAAACATTTCGTGAACTTACCGATGCCGGCGCCGAGGATAATTTTGCAGTTAAATTATGTGATCGGCACAATTACTTTAAAAATTATTATCCCCACCTGAAGGAGGCTGCTTTTGAGGCAATAAATTCCACGGAGTATTTTTCGTCCAAGACACAATCCATGGCCGTCCTGAAGGCACTAAAGCTTAAGCCACGAACTACAACAATGGAGTCAAGCTCTATGGAACCGCTTCTGTTGATCGAACTGAATGGCGATTATGATACCTGCTTCATGGAATTGGAGAGCAAGATCTACCAGCAAATTATCGACTACTTTCGAATAATGTTAGTTTAAACTTTTGTGTTTAACATGTATGTTTTTACTATTATTTAAATTTAAATATATATATATATATATTATATATTATATATAATATATATATATATATATATATTATATATAATATATATATATATTTAAAAGGCAAAAAAAAAACAATTTTGCTGCTTCCTGTATATCAAAGGCTGCAAGTAATAAAAACATGCCGAAATATAATGTAAAAATATTTTCCGTATCCTTCTCCTGCAATTCCCACAAACCAGAAAATGGGAGTTTCCTTTCTTCAAAATTTGTACATTTTGAAACATGTCAAAAAATGCCATAGGTCAGTTGGAGGTACGATAAATTTCAATGGATCCCGGCGTAATTAAGTTGCAAAGGAAAAAGTTTTTTTTGTACATTGTAAAATTATTAAAATTATTAAAAAAAAAAATATATACATCTAAAAAACTACTTATCCCCAGATTAATGATAAACAAATCGTCGGTTTCGGCACTTCAGGAGTTTTGTGCTAAAGCTAAGACAAGCAGTCCCAATTATCAATACATTTATGAATACAAGTTCCATGCCTGCAAGGTACTTCTAATGAACATCGAAGCCCTTGGCTATGGTAATCTAAATTCACAAAATCAAAACAATACATTTAAAAATTTAATTGGTTTTACAGGGCGATCAAAGCGCGCTGCCAAGCAGATGGCTGCTGGTCACATAATACACACGCTAATCTCAGAAAATAATAAAGAGAACGACGATTCCGACAATGACGATAGTTTTGGGTGCAGCTTGAAGGGTTTGGTGAGAGAATTCCATAGCATGGTCGAAGCATGTCGCGATCCGACCGATATTGACGAACAAGACATAGACATACATGATCACAACTACTTTAAAAAAAATTATTCACATCTGAAGGAGGCTGCATTTAACGCAATGAATTCCAATAAATATGATTCGTCCAAGGTACAATCCATGGCCGTACTGGATGCACTTCAACTGAAGTCACGAACTACAACAATGGAGTCAACATCCATTGAGCCGATTTTAATGATCGAACTGGATTGTGAATTTGATACCTGCTTCATGGAATTGGAGAGTAAGATCTACGGGCAAATTATTGACTACTTTCGAGTAATGTTAGTTTAGACCGCATCTGTATATAGTATATAGAATACATTCATGTATTTGAACTAATACTTAGAACTAAATAAACGTGTTATTTACATACAAACACATAAATAATGCACATGATTATATATAACTATGTATATACATGTATATTATGTACATGTGCTCTTATGTATACTATGTTCAACGCTTAGTCCTAGAAAACCTTGTGTATTAAAAATTCATATATATATATAAATATATATTTATATATATATATATATATATATACATATGTATGTCAAATATAAAAGCAAGATTTCTGTTAAGGTCGTAAAATGTACTTTTGTTAACATTGTACAACAACTGGGCCAAGGAACGAAACCGCAAAATTCTTTAGCAAAAGTTTTCCTTCGCTTAAAGCTAAAAATGTAATTTCTAGAATTTAGATTAATTCGTTTTTTTTTGTAGTTGTAAATGTTTTACTACCAAAAATTAATTTGTAATTGTTTATAATATAATATTATATTATAAAAAAAATTTATGTTATGTATTTATACCAATAGTAAAAACGTAGAATAACAAAAGTGTTAACTTATATTAACGTTTGATTTATACAAATATTTAAGATAGATGCTTAAAATATAACTTAAAACTTCATTCACTTGACTCTTGATCTTTAAGATCGGCTAGTTGAAACAAACAGACGAACATATTTTTGATTTTTGCTGATACGGCTATAACATTATTATACCCCTTTACGGATTTAAGGCAATAAGCAGATACATTTTGAATCTTTCAATAAACTTATTTGTATAAATTTGGCTAAATATATGGTTATTCGAAGTAAGACAATAATCTGTTTAAAAAATACTTGACTTTTTCACAGTTATCAGAAGGCAATTAATTGTTTCGATTTAAGGATTGCGATTTCGTTCCCGATTACTTTTAAAATAATAAATAACCACAGCTCTCTATTTGTGGGCCTCAAGTAAATTTTACTATTAATACTAGAAGAATTTCGCTTTACAAAAATTGAATGGCAACAATAACAATTGCTTTTAGCTTGTATAGAAATGGAAGCGTTAACGTTAATAGCTGATCTTCTTGCGCAGCTTGAGATGCTGCTGCTGGTGCTGCTGCTGTTGGTCGCGATCCGCGGTCAAGCGACTGACGCCACGTGGATGATGCCCCGATGTCTGCTGCCAGGGCAGTGTGGGCGGCGCCGTCGGTGTTGGTATACCAGAATTGGAGGCGGACGTGGAGGCTGATGAACCAGATTGCTCGGCAAAGATTCGACGCGATAACCTAAAGCTGCCGCCACCGATGCTGGTTGTTGGAGTGCCACTGTTGCTATTATATTTACTGCTATTGCCGCTATTATTGCTGTTGTGGTTGTTGTTCGTTTTGTTTATGGTCGAGGAAGAGTAGTTTGATGCGGAATCTGCGGCTGCTGCTGCTGCTGCAGCTGCCGCTGCGGCGGCAACAACGATCGTCTTGCGCAGCAACTTTGTGTTGTACTCATCGCATTTGTCCTTCTCAATGCGTGTGGAGCTGAGCGAACGCTTGTTCCGCTTGCTGATTCCCAGCCTAAAGTTATTGGGCTCGCTGCTGCACTCCGGCTGCTGTTCATCGCTGGCACGTCCATTGCCCAGGCTAAGTCGGCTTGTGTCTAGGGGAGGTGTAGAAGAATGCGTATTACTCAAATTGCAGTTCTGATTATTGTTGTTGTTGTTGTTGTTGTGGTTCAAGTTGGGTATCTTTGACTTGGTTGCAGTTGCTCTTGCTGATGCTGTTGTTGTGCTTAAGCAAGAGCTGGAGCTGACAGCGGGCAGCGGATTAGAGTTGAGATCAAGGGTGGCAGATGAGGAGCGCGTTGCAATGCTATAGCAAAGAGCACTTGCACCGCCCAGCGACGATGACGATCCATTTGCCGGCATGGCGGACACATCACGATAATAACGAGCCGTTGCCAATGTGCAGGATTGAGCTGCTGCCGGTGCAGCCGCCGGCTGCTCGCCAGCGCCTGGCCTCGAAAAACGTATACGTGAGCGACCCCTTAACGTCATAAGATGATTTGAGCTGCGCGAGACGCTGCTCCGCACAGGCGGTATTGTTGCCGAGCTGCCGGCACCGCCGATGCCACCAACATTAACGGGAATTTTACTTTCATTTATCGTTGCATAGGGTTTCAATTGCTTATCGAGCACAGCGGCTAGACCGGAAGTGTGTGTCTGTTCATGTTGTTGTTGTTCTTGTTGTTGTTGTTGTTGTTGCTCAGCTTTGCGCAGATGCTTCAATTCCATTCTGTCATTTTGGGGGGATGGAGGAGCGAAATATGTGTGCCCACAGCCAAGCAGCCAAGAGACGGAAGAGAGATAGATTTTTAAGTTGTGGAACAGTGGCTGAGGAGACCAACACACAAGCCGACAAACCAAAGGGGAAATGTACAAAATACATACAAAAGCGCAACATATAAGAGCAACAACAACTCAAAATTGGCCAAAAAGTTTTAAAAACAAAAATAAAAAAAAAATATGGCAAACTCAAAATTTTGATTTGGTTTTGTGTTTTTTTTTTTTGTTTATTAATTTGTAATTTTGCATGCACAAATAAATTGTAAGACTAATTAATGGAAAATGTAAGTACATACTCAAAATACAATAAAAAGACGAGAAAAAAATAACTGCTAAGATTAGTTTTTTGTTTGTCGTTATCGATATCGATAAAACGTTAAACTGTTCGAACCACGGTTGCCGCATGAGGTAAAAGTGTAATATATAAAAATCAATCTTAATCGTTGGAAATCTGTTTACCAAGCAATTTAAAAGTTATAGAAAATACTATTAATTCATTTTAATTAAATACCTATAAAACTGAACAATATTTTGTATTAAGAACT
>JAWNLJ010000223.1:0-20621 GCA_035042365.1 Drosophila dives | reverse complement strand
CAAGATTAGAAGCTATCTTATTACCTCACGTAGTAACAGACCAACCAGCACAGAAGATCGATACATCTCTATGGAAACTCCCGGCAAACATTACTTTGGCGGATCCCAATTTTGATAAGCCTGGAAGAATTGACATACTTTTAGGAGCAGAACATTATTTTGAAATCATTCAAAATAATCATGTGAAAATTGGAAGAGGAATGCCTAGGTTACAGGAAACGAAACTAGGATGGATCATAGCCGGAAAACTATCAGATGCATCTTCTACAGCAAGCACATGCTCTGTTCTGACTGAAGTAGATAAGGTTGATCAACAAATAACAAAATTTTGGGAACTGGACTCATATGAAACGAAAACATCGTACTTTTCGCCACATTAAAATTGCAGTAGACAAGAAATTCATCGTCCGTCTCCCATTTTTGGAAAATTCTTCAGCCCTAGGGGAGAGTCGTGATCTGGCAACACGAAGATTCTTGTGCTTAGAAAAACGACTCATGCGGGATCCTGTGACTAAGGCCAGCTACATCCAATTCAAAGAATACGAAGCCCTGGGACACATGAAGGAAATGCACACAAGAGAAGTAGCAAAGGCACGCTATTTCATACCACATCATTGTGTGGTAAAACCCGATAGCTCTACAACAAAGTTAAGAGTGGTGTTTGATGCTTCTGCAATTACGTCATCCGGAAAATCCCTGAACGACTTGATGCACAAGGGACCAACTGTGCAAAATTCATTATTCTTAATTTTGCTTCGATTCAGAATGTACAAATATGTATTCACAGCGGACGTTGGAAAAATGTATCGTCAGATATGGATAAATCCCGATGATCAATATTATCAGACCATAGTATGGCGCAACGACCCATCAGAGGATCTACGATACTACAGATTGAAAACAGTTACATATGGAACAAAGGATGCACCTTATTTAGCCACAAAATGCCTACAATATCTGGCACAAAAGGCACAGAACTTCCATTGGGAGCTGCTGCATTGGAAAATGATTTCTATGTTGACGACTGTTTAACTGGAATGGATACAATTTTAGAAGCTCTCCATAGACAGCAACAGCTAAAGAAACTTCTGGACAGCTCTGGATTTAAGTTAAGGAAATGGTGTAGTAATAATAATGAATTATTACAAGGAATTCCAAAAGAAGATACAATTTCAAATGTTCAGCTGGAGGATACCGCATATGAGGATTACTCTATTAAGACGCTGGGGATCACGTGGATACCCAAATTAGATCTTTTATGTGGTAAAACAGATATTATCAATAAAGACAAAATATCAAGAAGAGAAATTTCGATCCTCTAGGACTTTTCTCACCAGTATTCATGAAGGCAAAAATATTCATGCAACATCTAACAAAGGAAGGATTTGATTACAAAGAAGACCTTCCAGTGCATCTTCAAGAGGAATGGAAACGATACAGGGAGGAGTTAAAAATTCTGAGCACGATTCAAGTGCCACCACACATATTTCGTGGAAAATTACTTGTATCAACAGAAATTCATACATTTGTTGATGCGTCAGAAAAGGCATTTGGAGCTGCTGTTTACATAAGAGCAACACATAAAGACAAACAACCAACTGTTCAATTGTTATGTGCCAAATCGCACCTAGCCCCAATCAACACAATAACATTACCACGCCTGGAACTAAAGGCTGCTGTATTGGGAGCTCAGTTAGTAGCAAAAATCAAGGAAGACACATCAATGAAAAACGTACCAACTTATTATTGGTCGGATTCAAGGATTGTACTATCCTGGATCAATTGTCCAGCATCCATTCGGGACAAATTTGTTGCCACAAGAATAGGGACGATCCAAGAACTAACAGTACAAAAGGAATGGAGGCATGTCGCTTCGGAAAATAATGCTTCTGATGTACTATCCAGAGGAATAGCTGCTACTAAATTCGCCAAAGATAGTAGATGGTTTTATGGTCCACTTTTCTTACATGGCTCACCTTAAAAATGTCCACCACCGTTTAGTACTATTAAACATGAGGAGGAAATCCCAAAACCTCCAAAGATAATAGAGAGATCCATAATGGCTATCACCAGAGAGGAGGACATAATCTATAAAATTCGGCATAATGGCTCATTAAATAAGCTAGTCAGAATCATAGCTTACTTGATGCGTTTCCGAAAGGATAAAAGGTACACCAGCCAAATTGTACAGTTCGATGAACTTTACGAAGCGAAAAAAATCATTATCCGTAACATACAACGGAATGATTTTATAGACGACATAAACCAAATTAAAAAACAAAAGGAGCCGCAAAAGGACAGTGCACTTAAGGCCTTAGCACTCTTTTTGGATCAAGAGGGAATCTTGCGAGTAGGAGGTCGACTTGAAGCAGCGAATCTCTCGTTCGACGGAAAGCACCCGATGCTATTACCATACAATGATCCAATAGTAAAAATGATTTTGGTACAAATTCATAAGGAACATATGCATTGTGGTCCCCAAGCGCTGCTGACCATATCAAGGCAGCAATTCTGGATCCCGAAAGGAAAAGGCATGGCCAGAAACATTGTTCAAAATTGCATCAAGTGCACTAAATTAAAGCCGAAATTAATGAGTTAAATCATGGGAAATTTACCACAACTTCGGGTCACACAGGCCAGACCATTTTTTAACTCTGGTGTTGACTACTGTGGACCTTTTAAAATCGACTACAAAATTCGTGGAAAGAAGCCTAACACTGCATACATCGCAATATTCTGTTGCTTCGCTACAAAGGCAGTTCATCTGGAACTAGTAAGCGATCTCACCACAGAGGCATTTCTAGCAGCACTACGGCGCTTCATTAGTCGCCGAGGAAAGTGTCAAACATTGCACTGTGACAACGCAATAAATTTCGTGGGAGCAAGAAACAAGCTTCATGAGTTAGAGAAAGCAATATTTTCTGAAAAGGCTCAGTCTACAATAATACAGAAATGCACCAGTAAAGGAGTTCAATTCAAGTTCATACCTCCTCGAGCACCACATTTTGGCGGACTATGGGAAGCTGCAGTAAAGTCGGCAAAACATCTATTATTAAAAAATGTGACAACTGCAAATTTGACATTTGAAGAGTTAAAAATTGTCATAGTCGAGATAGAAGCTATACTCAATTCTTGCCCTTTAACGCCTCTATCAGATGATCCGTATGATATCACTGCACTAACACCAGGTCATTTTCTAATTGGAGAACCACTAACCGCGCAAACTGACAGTGAGCCATCCCAGCAACCCAAAACGCTAGGACAACGATGGCAAGCAGTGTCAAAATTGAAACATTCATTTTGGACACAGTGGTCTCATGAATACCTGCAGCAGCTACAGCAACGTCAAAAGTGGAGAAGACCGTCAGCAAACATCAAAGTAGGAGCATTGGTTCTAATAAAGGAAGACAACACGCCAGTATTACAATGGCCCATGGGTAGAATTGTTCGAGTCTACCTTGGAAAGGATAATTTCGTGAGGGTTGTAGACGTAAAAACCTCCAAAGGAATTTTTAAGCGAGAAATTCAACATTTAGCTCCTCTATTTAATGAAGAGGAACCCACCCACAAGCATCCAGCAGATGATCCTGTAGAAGGCGAGGAATCAGATGAAAACTTCACATCCAAAAAAAAAAAAAAGAGGCGCATACCAAATGGATCACCTCCGCAAGCCGAACCATCAATGACACCCAGATGCGAACTTCCTTCTGGAAATCAACCTTTGATCAGTAGATTTAGTGATGGTTGAATCTGCATTCAACGGCCGGGAGTATGTATGATTTCTTCAAAAGCAGAAAATCTGACGCTGATGATAACGCACAAAATCAATATGAACACGACCCATTGGTTGCACGTTAGCATTGTTTCTTAAACGTTGCAAGGCTCAGCTATTTTAATTTCAAAATATCACACAGAGTCGACGTTCAAGTGGTTGCAGTTAAATAAGAAAATCTCACACGAAATCAATTTCAAGTGGCTGCATTGGATTAGGAATACATCACATGGAGTCGCCTTACAAACTCTGCAACACTCAGCTAGTTTAAGAATAAACATCACAAGGAGTCGCCTTACAAATTCTGCAACACTCAGATAGTTTAAGAATAAACATCACAAGGAGTCGCCTTACTAGTACTTGAAGTGTATTTCGGTTTAAGAATTTTTGTACATAAGCCACGCATTTTTATTAAATAAACCAGTACGAAAAGAACTCTTTGCGTATTCACATCTCTAGCCCAATTTGTTTCAAGTACCGATTGCGGCGACAATTTGTTACTGGTACATGAACCGGTAGCACACCCAACAAAATTTCAGCGTACCCTAGGAAATGACTATATAGTCAATTTTCTACAACCATAATCAAACTAAAGATAGTCTTGCTGTTTATAGCTGTTATATACTAAAATAAAATATTAATTTGCATTGTATGTATTTATTTATTTATTGAAAAGTTGAATACAAGTTACTTCAAATATTCGTCTTTATACTGCATTAATAAAAATCTTAAAAATAAGTGTCCACAATTAAAAGAATCAAATCGTTGAACTTGATTATAATTGTATTTTATATTATATTAAATATCTAATAAGCTCTAAAGGTGGTGGCAAATTCCCAAAACTATCAAAATATCTGATTTGCTTATCTCTTTTGTAGTAAGCTACCCAATGTGTTCCAACTCCACTTGAAATGTCCAAGTTAACAATACCACTTTCCTTTCTGTGTACTCGTTTTGGTAATGAGTCTCTCATAAAAACACCTCTGAAAAAGGGGATATGTTTGCGAGTAAAATTCATAACGTCAATGTTTGAAAGCGGCTTATTAGGTAGCTGTCTTAAAAGTTTTTTGAATGGTCGGTTGATATACCATATCCCTTTGATATGGTTTTAAATAGAGACCATTCCCTAAAGCAATGGCTTCCATTTTTCTGTTATGTCGTTTATTCTCCTCTAATTCTTTCTTTGCATTTTTCGCGTTATTAATGCTCTTTGCAATAGATGCACCACCAGAGGCAAGTCCGCCTTATGCTCCGAGTGCCGTTATAATGGGTATAAGTGGTAAGAAACCACCAAGTTTAGGAACACTAATAACTCGAGGAATTATTACTTCATTTTTCTTTCGTCCAAAAGTTTTGTCTATTGCTTTCTTAGCGATTTTTATAGCAGATTGAATATCATATGGCTTCTCCTTCTTTAATACTCTAGTAGCCACTCTTACAGCGTGCATAAATTTTTTCTTTTTCTCACATGATTTATTTTTATTTTTTCTTTGCTTTAGTCCCTATCCAAATTTTTTCTCTTTCATTATGTTTGTTACAAAATAAGCAGCGGTTTTCTCGCCGAGACTACTATCTGAGGCCTTTACACGCTCCCTACAAGCAGCATCTAATGGATTTATTCCCTTTTCGCCTTTTTCCAAGCGATTTTTTAACTTTGTTCCTGGACCACAGAACTGATAACCTGGTATATGTATCTCAAATGGTAGGGAGTTTATTATTTTATCAATAAGACCTCTACCTTGATAGAGGTGTGGTTTGTTACTAGGCAATTTATAAAAGCGCACTACCATTTTAATTGATGTTTATTCTTCAAAGTATTATAAGAGAGTAACGACATGGCTCACCTTAAAAATGGCCACCACCGTTTAGTACTATTAAACATGAGGAGGAAATCCCAAAACCTCCAAAGATAATAGAGAGATCCATAATGGCTATCACCAGAGAGGAGGACATAATCTATAAAATTCGGCATAATGGCTCATTAAATAAGCTAGTCAGAATCATAGCTTACTTGATGCGTTTCCGAAAGGATAAAAGGTACACCAGCCAAATTGTACAGTTCGATGAACTTTACGAAGCGAAAAAAATCATTATCCGTAACATACAACGGAATGATTTTATAGACGACATAAACCAAATTAAAAAACAAAAGGAGCCGCAAAAGGACAGTGCACTTAAGGCCTTAGCACTCTTTTTGGATCAAGAGGGAATCTTGCGAGTAGGAGGTCGACTTGAAGCAGCGAATCTCTCGTTCGACGGAAAGCACCCGATGCTATTACCATACAATGATCCAATAGTAAAAATGATTTTGGTACAAATTCATAAGGAACATATGCATTGTGGTCCCCAAGCGCTGCTGACCATATCAAGGCAGCAATTTTGGATCCCGAAAGGAAAAGGCATGGCCAGAAACATTGTTCAAAATTGCATCAAGTGCACTAAATTAAAGCCGAAATTAATGAGTTAAATCATTGGAAATTTACCACAACTTCGGGTCACACAGGCCAGACCATTTTTTAACTCTGGTGTTGACTACTGTGGACCTTTTAAAATCGACTACAAAATTCGTGGAAAGAAGCCTAACACTGCATACATCGCAATATTCTGTTGCTTCGCTACAAAGGCAGTTCATCTGGAACTAGTAAGCGATCTCACCACAGAGGCATTTCTAGCAGCACTACGGCGCTTCATTAGTCGCCGAGGAAAGTGTCAAACATTGCACTGTGACAACGCAATAAATTTCGTGGGAGCAAGAAACAAGCTTCATGAGTTAGAGAAAGCAATATTTTCTGAAAAGGCTCAGTCTACAATAATACAGAAATGCACCAGTAAAGGAGTTCAATTCAAGTTCATACCTCCTCGAGCACCACATTTTGGCGGACTATGGGAAGCTGCAGTAAAGTCGGCAAAACATCTATTATTAAAAAATGTGACAACTGCAAATTTGACATTTGAAGAGTTAAAAATTGTCATAGTCGAGATAGAAGCTATACTCAATTCTTGCCCTTTAACGCCTCTATCAGATGATCCGTATGATATCACTGCACTAACACCAGGTCATTTTCTAATTGGAGAACCACTAACCGCGCAAACTGACAGTGAGCCATCCCAGCAACCCAAAACGCTAGGACAACGATGGCAAGCAGTGTCAAAATTGAAACATTCATTTTGGACACAGTGGTCTCATGAATACCTGCAGCAGCTACAGCAACGTCAAAAGTGGAGAAGATCGTCAGCAAACATCAAAGTAGGAGCATTGGTTCTAATAAAGGAAGACAACACGCCAGTATTACAATGGCCCATGGGTAGAATTGTTCGAGTCTACCTTGGAAAGGATAATTTCGTGAGGGTTGTAGACGTAAAAACCTCCAAAGGAATTTTTAAGCGAGAAATTCAACATTTAGCTCCTCTATTTAATGAAGAGGAACCCACCCACAAGCATCCAGCAGATGATCCTGTAGAAGGCGAGGAATCAAATGAAAACTTCACATCCAAAAAAAAAAAAGAGGCGCATACCAAATGGATCACCTCCGCAAGCCGAACCATCAATGACACCCAGATGCGAACTTCCTTCTGGAAATCAACCTTTGATCAGTAGATTTAGTGATGGTTGAATCTGCATTCAACGGCCGGGAGTATGTATGATTTCTTCAAAAGCAGAAAATCTGACGCTGATGATAACGCACAAAATCAATATGAACACGACCCATTGGTTGCATGTTAGCATTGTTTCTTAAACGTTGCAAGGCTCAGCTATTTTAATGTCAAAATATCACACAGAGTCGACGTTCAAGTGGTTGCAGTTAAATAAGAAAATCTCACACGAAATCAATTTCAAGTGGCTGCATTGGATTAGGAATACATCACATGGAGTCGCCTTACAAACTCTGCAACACTCAGCTAGTTTAAGAATAAACATCACAAGGAGTCGCCTTACAAATTCTGCAACACTCAGATAGTTTAAGAATAAACATCACAAGGAGTCGCCTTACTAGTACTTTAAGTGTATTTCGGTTTAAGAATTTTTGTACATAAGCCACGCATTTTTATTAAATAAACCAGTACGAAAAGAACTCTTTGCGTATTCACATCTCTAGCCCAATTTGTTTCAAGTACCGATTGCGGCGACAATTTGTTACTGGTACATGAACCGGTAGCATACCCAACAAAATTTCAGCGTACCCTAGGAAATGACTATATAGTCAATTTTCTACAACCATAATCAAACTAAAGATAGTCTTGCTGTTTATAGCTGTTATATACTAAAATAAAATATTAATTTGCATTGTATGTATTTATTTATTTATTGAAAAGTTGAATACAAGTTACTTCAAATATTCGTCTTTATACTGCATTAATAAAAATCTTAAAAATAAGTGTCCACAATTAAAAGAATCAAATCGTTGAACTTGATTATAATTGTATTTTATATTATATTAAATATCTAATAAGCTCTAAAGGTGGTGGCAAATTCCCAAAACTATCAAAATATCTGATTTGCTTATCTCTTTTGTAGTAAGCTACCCAATGTGTTCCAACTCCACTTGAAATGTCCAAGTTAACAATACCACTTTCCTTTCTGTGTACTCGTTTTGGTAATGAGTCTCTCATAAAAACACCTCTGAAAAAGGGGATATGTTTGCGAGTAAAATTCATAATGTCAATGTTTGAAAGCGGCTTATTATGGTCGGTTGATATACCATATCCCTTTTGATATGGTTTTAAATAGAGACCATTCCCTAAAGCAATGGCTTCCATTTTTCTGTTATGTCGTTTATTCTCCTCTAATTCTTTCTTTGCATTTTTCGCGTTATTAATGCTCTTTGCAATAGATGCACCACTAGAGGCAAGTCCGCGTTATGCTCCGAGTGCCGTTATAATGGGTATAAGTGGTAAGAAACCACCAAGTTTAGGAACACTAATAACTCGAGGAATTATTACTTTATTTTTCTTTCGTCCAAAAGTTTTGTCTATTGCTTTCTAAGCGATTTTTATAGCAGATTGAATATCATATGGCTTCTCCTTCTTTAATACTCTAGTAGCCACTCTTACAGCGTGCATAAATTTTTTCTTTTTATCACATGATTTATTTTTATTTTTTCTTTGCTTTAGTCCCTATCCAAATTTTTTCTTTTTCATTATATTTGTTACAAAATAAGCAGCGGTTTTCTCACCGAGACTACTATCTGAGGCCTTTACACGCTCCCACGCTCTTTCGCCCAAATTTGAATCAGCTATATGACGGTCGCTCAAATCATTATTATTTGAATATGCTATGTCGTGCTCCCTACAAGCAGCATCTAATAGATTTATTCCCTTTTCGCCTTTTTCCAAGCGATTTTTTAACTTTGTTCCTGGACCACAGAACTGATAACCTGGTATATGTATCTCAAATGGTAGGGAGTTTATTATTTTATCAATAAGACCTCTACCTTGCTAGAGGTGTGGTTTGTTACTAGGCAATTTATAAAAGCGCACTACCATTTAAATTGATGTTTATTCTTCAAAGTATTATAAGAGAGTAACGATCTGCTGAGAAAACAATATCTGATATGAGATTAATAAAACAAAAAACGAATATAGAAGTGAAGAATATCGATTTTAAAAATGGGGAAAAAATCAAGTTAGACAAAGCAGATTATTACCCAATTCAATTAGAGACCTTATCGTTGGACCTTCTAATTGTGGTAAAACAAATGTAATGATCAGTTTGATTGAAAGCCCAAATGGGCTTAAGTTTGAAAATATTTATTTATATTCAAAGTCTTTACACCAACCAAAATATGAATACTTGAAAACACTCGTGAGCCCAATAAACGGGATGGGATATTTTACATTTTCAGAAAATGAGAGCGTTCTCTCGCCATCTAAAGCCAAAAGTAACTCCTTAATGATTTTTGATGATGTTGCATGTGAAAAAGAAAATAATTTTCATGCATACTTTTGTATGGGGCGACATAATACGTTGATGCGTTTTATTTATGTCAAACCTATACACGTGTCCCTAAACATCTTATTCGTGACAAAGCAAATCTAATAATAATGTTCAGGCAAGACGAATTAAATATGAAGCATGTGTACCAAGATCACGTAGGCGTAGATTTGAATTTTGTTGTATTTAAGAACATTTGTCAGTTTTGTTAGAAAGAAAAGTATGGTTTTGTGCTTATACGTAAAGATGATCCTCTAGAAAATTGACGCTATATACGGGGAAATTATTGCATATTGGAGAACATTTTTTTGAGATACCTGTTGGATCCTACGAGCTTAGCGATATAAGAAATATTATTATTAAGAAAATGGAGGAAAAAGAAGCAAATAAATTAAATCTCCCACTCTTTGAAAGTAACAATAATACGCTTCAAGTAATGATTTTGACTAAGAAACAACCTATATATTTTAATAAAGCCAATACTATTGGTCAATTATTCGGATTTAACAAAAAGGTACTAAAGCCGAATTCTATACACATCTCAGACTAGCCTGTGGATATGTTAAAAGTAAATACAATTCGAATAGAATGTAACATTGTGAGCGGATCATTTGTTAATGCAGAATCAAGTCATGTATTTCATGAACTTGCTTTGAATGTTCCTCCAGGCTATAAAATGAGTGAGAAGCCCCGTAATCTTATTTATTTCCCCGTGAACACGAGAGAGATACATTTATTAAAAGTACGGATTGTTGATCAGAACGGAAATTTAGTTAATTTACGTAATGAGAGTGTTACACTTCGGCTACATTTAAGACAACAAAAATGATTATTTATAATAAAACGATATATTTTACCCCCCATCTTCAAGCACTTTGAGTTATACTGCAGAAGAAAGAAGGTCGTCAAGCAAAAAACTCACAGCTGAAAATAAATTATTTTTAAAGTCATTGGGTCTAAAAATTAGAGAACAATGATTAATTTATTAACTGTTCGAGAGAAACCCTATTCGGATGAGAGTATAATCAAAAAAGAATACCATAGCTACTTTCCTTATCTCCAATCATTTAAGAGTAATGAAGAAGTTAGAATCACAATCCAGAATCAGGACTTATATGTCCTGCCAACCGAGAGTTTTATTAATATTGAGGGCTTCATTTCTTTGCCTAACAACACTCCTACTGGAGGAGGTAAACTAAAAAACAATTGTATGAGCGACCTGTTCGATGAGGTTCGATATGAGTTGAATGGAATTGAAATTGATCGAACCAGATTTGTTGGTATTTCAACAACCTTAAAAAACTATATTTCATTGAATAATCCTGAAAGTCGTATGCTTGAGAATTCTGGTTGGTTTAATAGAAACGACAAAAACTAGAAAATGATGGATATTTTAATTTCTCTATTCCACTTAAATGTCTGCTTGGATTTTGTGAAGACTTTAATAAAGTCTTATTGAATTGTAAGCATGAGCTAATACTACTCATAACTAAAAATATGGACGATGTATATCATAGTAAAATTGAAAGTGCCGAGTATAAAAATGTTTAATATAACAAAAAGCGGAGGCTCACTACCAGTAGCATTCCGCAGTTGGGATTGTTGGGAGTTTGATGATATGCTATTTCCTGAACATTCCTAATTGTTTGAGAATTTTTCATGGAGTATGAAAACTAAAGTCTAATTCAATCAAAATATGGAAAGCACTTGACGGTGTGCTCATGGTCCTCAAATGACGCTATAGATGGAGTTGATACTTGTGCTTGTCACTACTTTGTATCATATAAGAGAAAACTGGATCGCCTAATATTTCAATACACTAACCTTAGAAACAGGTTAAACTGTCGAGATATTAATAATAATACACTTTAAATGAAAATTAATATTAGAAATTAAATTGTAAAATAAACAAATGTCTATAGTTGTAAGCATTTTTATAATAAATTATACAATTAAAAACAAAAAAACAATTTTCATTATTTAAACACATGAACCTATTTGACAAGTCAGTAGGTAGTCAAATCAAACCAGGCTATTTTATAGAAGAGTGCGCTGTAAGAAGGGAGAGTAAAAACACACACACACACAACTGCTTACCGATCTTCTACTTGACGCAAGCCAATGACAAATAGCAATATGAAAAGCGACACCCATTCGATCATAAATGAATGATTCATACTTATACCAACCCAACACATATTTTCTTAACATAGTCGTGCACAAGTGCTATTGAGTGATCCACAAGCCAATGACAAATCACAAAGAGTTTGCTATAAAAAAAAAATGATGCGCATGAAGCATTGTTGTCCACTCAATGAATTAATGATTGAAGTGTAAACATTCGCATATTGATATAGCTGCTGCTGGTGCTGACGCCGCTGCTGCGGCTCCTAACATGCTGACGCTGCTTAGATTTTTTGGGGCTGCTGCTGGTGTTGTTGCTGACGCCGCTGCTGCGGCTTCCAACATGTTATGATTTGTCAAATGAGACAAGAGCAAAAAAAAATCTATGCGAATGTTTACACTTTAATCTTTCGCCGATAGATGAAAGATTAAAGTATAAACATTCGCATAGATTTTTTGGAGCTGCTGCTAGTGTTGTTACTGACGCCTCTGCTGCGGCTCCCAACATGCTGACGCTTCTGCTTAGATTTTTTGGAGCTGCTGCTGGTGTTGTTGCTGACGCCGCTGCTGCGGCTCCCAACATGTTATGATTTGTCAAATGGGAGAAGAGCAAAAAAAAAATGTTGCGCTTGAAGCATTGGAATTTTCGCCGACGCTGCTGCTGGTGCTGAAAAGGGGCGCCCAAAAATCAATCATAAATATTGAAATGTAAACATAAACTAATTGGGGCAATAAAAACTAATGGGGCAATAATAACTATTGGGACAAAAAAAGGGGAATGTGACAAAAAAAGAGGAACGAGGCAACAAAAATAGGAATGGGGATTCTATGACAGGAAGTAACTTAACTTCCTGTCATAGAATCCCCATTCCCCTACTACTTCAACTCTTTAGTTTTAATGGCAAAAGTTACGTTTTTTGAACATTGGCTTATAAGCTGTGACAGCCTGATTAAATTTGCCTTATTACCTATTGGCAAGACTTACAAATTTTATTTACAAATAAGGTTATTTTTTTTTATACGATAGGAAATAACAAATGCCTGCCGCTTAAAAACTAAACTAACAATTTTGAAAATTTTCTCAATTTTCTCTGGCAACGCCCGAGGTTGCCATTGTCAATGCCGTACAGTCACACATTTTTTACATTTCACATTTACTTTTTGACAACTGAACCTAATTTTCGATTTAGCTTATGGAAGACAATTTTATGCAATGGAACAGTTCCACATTGTTGGTTGGACGGATAACGCCTCCTGGAAGATCGCCGATGAACTCGATAATTAAATGAAATGTGTCTGTTGTTTGCATCTGCAGCAGATTAATCAGAACTGTAATATATATTTATTGTATTTTTGGTTTTAATACTATTATTATTATTATATACTAATATTTCTGATATTGTTATAATAATTTGTATTATTAATTTATGTTTTGTGTTATTTTATTTTTATTATTTGAAAATGATTTTATTACTTTGTAATCCTGCTTTTTCAGGCAATGCTGTTGGTGAACGCTTTATGCCCATTTGATATTTGTAAGCTGTAGGAGTAGCGTGTGTAATTAATATAGTTTTGTTGTTCAGCTTCTAATTTTTTATTTTTTTTTTATCAGGTACTTTTGTCTTTTCTATCGACATAACTAATTTGATGCAGCCATCGTCTCAGTGGGATTGTTTTGTCCAACCTTAAGACAGTCTGGCTATCAGAGTGTAAGCATATAGTCATGTACCAGAAAGTAATTTGCAATATCATCCATATCCATCCATGATTCTTCATGAGCATATTTTGCCATTACCTGTTTGTGTTGTTCGACATCTGATGGACAGGGTTATTTATTTTAATTACAATAAATAAATAGAACATTTTATACTTGATCTCTTCTTTTCTGAAGGACCGTAAATATGTCCGGGTTAAGCTGGTGCTCTTGCTCTCGTTGTTTTGCTGATGATCACGCATTTCAAGTTTGTTCAAGTTTGTGCTAAATCAACGCAAAATGTTTGTTGGCCTGTGGGTTATGGCGGCGATAGTTCTTCGGACAGCATTTGTAGCAACTTATGTGATTGTCGTTACAATTTGCACATTTCGTATCCTTTAGTCATTGTTTTAAGCACTCAATTAATTTTTGTTCATCATTTACACTGAAAGCCGCTTTATGTAATTCCTCATATTACATGGAACACTTTTACAATTTTGAATTACATCAATACGATGTTTGCTTATTGTATGGAATATTCAAAGAATTTAACAAATGGTATCCTTTTTTATTTTTTTACAATGTAAAAGTTGGTATTTTTAGTATTTTAGTATTAATTTATATCTTTGGTTGCAGGTATTTGAGTAAGGTAAACAGATCGCATCCGGTGTATCCAGACCGGACTCAAGTTTTGGATGTGCCGATAAGGTAAGCAAAAAAGTGGGATTTATATTGTAATATGTGGATGTATATTTTACCTTTAATTATTAATTTTATTTGTTTATATATATATTTATTTTGCTATTATTTGTATAGCTTTGGTGTATCTGTTTTCATTTATGTTATTTAAGACCATGTACACATATGCATATATTTATATATACTTGTTTTTATTTAAATTAAGTAAGAATTTGATCAGGATGATATTATTTAGGATTAGTTTCATATTGTTTAGTTATTTATTTTCAAAATGATATGTCATATAATGCCTAGATATTAGCACCTTTATCAACTCGATTCCAATTATTTTTTTAGAGTGGTGCAAAATGAATTTAAGAAAATAGTAATTGGTTTATAAGTAATATTAGCTGCTATAAGACAACGAGCTCAGACTCCTTTTCTTTATACAATGGCAGATCCAACTCTAGTTTCTGCTTTAGTACAGATATCAACAATAATATCTGGGGCCTATTTATTATTTAGGTTTAATATCCTTTTATTATTCGTGAGTCGGTTAATCAATACTTATATTAAATGGTTTGACAATTTTTATAGTTGGTTTAGAAGCTGACTTTGATTTTGATATTAGAATTGATAATAACTATATGACTATCTATAGTGTTTTATAAGTTATTTAAATTTGTGTTTTCTGTACTGCAACCTATTATATCTTTTGTGGCCCCTCCTGAGCTTATAGCTCCTCCATCAAGTTCCCAGTTCCTGCGCTAATGCCAGCCTCTTTGATGGGTCGAGGGCTTCTATGTCATTGAAATTCATAGCACGCATCCATAGGATGCTGCATCTTTTCCTGGATAGGGCGATACATTATGTTAGGATGTGAGTTGAGGTCTCCTCCTCGACGTCACAAAACATACCCTTATTGTTACTATAAATACCCATTTTGGATAGGTTGTTTTTTAGTCTACAATGTCCTATTAGTAGAGCGACAAGTATCCTTATCCTATTCCTACCCATGGATATTACTTGCTTAAATCGTTTATGATTATAGCCGGACAAAAGACATTTAGCCTCCCTTTAGGAGTCCTGGTGTCTCTTCTCAGCTCTGTGTCTCCTTTGTCTTTCTTCATTTCTGAGATGTTAAAAAACCAATGTGGCCCTGTTAGGGGCCTCTCTGCACCCATTCTAGACTGCTCATCCACCGCTTTGTTCTTGGCTATTTCCCTGTGTCCCGGGACACATCTTAGGGTGAGCCTATTGTGAGCCCCGAGTTGGTCAAGCATTGATCGTACATGTGTTACTTTTGATGTTAACTTCCTCCCATTTATATGATTATTGCTGCTGTACTATGGAACAGGATAGATATATGCGCATTCCGATAGTTGCGCTTTAGATTAAATTCCGCACACCTCAGCTTGAATATGCTGGTGTACGTCCCCAGGGATTCATATCAGGATATCCGATGGCTCAGCACTCTCAATCCTATTTTCTGACTGGTGTGTTATTCGTGGGTATACCATTTTATGGTATGCAGTTTCATAGGATGGATTTTATCTAGTGTCGTCCATTCATTTTTACAGCTGGCTTAAACTTTTAAATTTCGATCGAATATATATTCGGGTTTTATTTCATTTCTGATGTTATAGTCCACCGGTTTCTCCAACGTCTTCAGTAAAAAAAGGCTGATGGGTCTCAAGGACTTTGGGTTGGTGATGTATTTCATCCCTGCCTTGGGAAAGAAGACCACTCTAGATCTACTCCAAGTGATCGGGGTATGTCCGAGCGCAAGGTTACTAAGTAGCGTTTTCCTAATACGAGAGAGGAGCAAGTCCTGACACATTTGAAGAAAAATTGGCAATATACCGACAATTCGAGTAGATTTATAGGGCTTAAAAGAACTTATTGCCCATTTCATTCTCTCTACGGTGACTGTCGACTTGGCACATATCCAGTCGTCAGTCAACGGCCTATTCCATCTCCCACTGTTCAAAATGGTTTAAACGGATAAATTAGAAAATGCGTTTCACACTGGAGCTCTAGCTTCTGAATTTTATTTTTTGTAAATAAATCATCTTTACGTTTCAACGACATGTAGGTTTCCGCTTGGAAGCCTAGCGCCGTCGCTGATGCTTATATTATAACACAGAAAATTCTATAATTCATCCGTTTAGCCCTTCTGATCTCCTTGTCAAACTTTTACGGTACAGTTCCTATTCTCCGTCTCTTTTTGCTGTGTTAAAGAGATGCCGTGGAGTATGACGCAGCTTTTCAAGGCTGACGTTTCACCAAGGGGGCATCTTTTTCCATTTTCTTGCTTCCTACCGGGCAGTTTTCTTCAAAAGCATCAATTTTGTTTTTATTCAAATTTATGATAGCTCTCTCTAGGTAAATTCTTGGGTATGCTATATGTTTCTCTGGATAAATTGTGCAGTAGGGACATCTTACATCGTTCCCAGTTCATTTTCCTGGGGTTACGACTTGGCATACTACTATTCGTATTTAGTTGTAACCTACATAAGATAGTTTTATGGTCCGACAAAGATTCCTCTGATGAGACGTGCCAGTCTCTTAGGTGAGATTTTATGGACCGACTAATAAGGTTGATGTCTACGACATATTCCCTGAATGTATTTATAAATGTCGCTGTGGATCCGACATTGCCAAGCTCAACATTGTATCTAAATATTAATTCTGTGAGCTACTTACCCCTTAGATTGTTGTCGGTGTTGCCCCACATCGTGTGGTGCGCATTGGCATCGCAACCGATTAACACCGGCATCTTCTCTTTTGTGCTCCGTCTCCTGCCATATAGACCACATTACCATTATTTTGTAATAGTATTGGTGAGGAATTCTGAAAGGATAGTGTAGATAATACTCTTCTTCACTATAATGCATGCATGGATCTCTCCGATCCCAGATTACCTTGGAATCGGCCGTGTACAGGCCATCCATCGTCCATCCACGGCTCCTAGCTAAGAATGCTGAAGCTGCCGTAGCGTGATGGATGTTTACCTGGGCTAGCCCAGTGTTGATGACTTCAGTCATCTGCTGGGTGGTATATCCCAGTGTTTCCGGCGATTGGCGCCTGGGGTTGCCACGGTCACCGTCACTCGTTATGGTAACGTCAATCTCAGCCGTGTCTATTTGCAGTTCTTCTGCCAGTCCCTGCGAGGACATTATGATGTCCTCATCCCCTACCTCTGATTCCTCACAGACTCCTCGTCTTCCACAAGGTCTTCAATCAAGTCATTGGCTTGTTCCGAGTGTTGGCTCGGCTCTGCGAGAGTGGTTACTGTGGTGGGAGCTTCTACCAACTCACCATCGTTTTTCGATGGAGCAGTTGTTAACCTTGCTCCACCAGTTTTCTTCAGTCCGCTTACTGGAATGTTCCCATATCGAAATCTGACTTAATAACCGCGTTCAACTATCGCGTTTCTGAATAGCCCATCTATTCCGATAATCTTCTCCACCCTCGGCATAACACCACGGCATAATAAATCTCTACTAAGCAAGAAGCACTGGTCCGTTTGTTACCACACCTGAACTCGTAATGAGTAGTTAGGGACATGAAATCCAATATGTTTAACGTGAACACCTGCCTTGACAACTTAATCTCACGGTGCCCAACACAGAATTGAATTAACCGTCAATTAAC
This sequence comes from Drosophila dives, assembly GCA_035042365.1. Taxonomy (NCBI): domain Eukaryota; kingdom Metazoa; phylum Arthropoda; class Insecta; order Diptera; family Drosophilidae; genus Drosophila; species Drosophila dives. The sequence goes on along the minus strand of JAWNLJ010000223.1, from coordinate 2,765 downwards.
GCCCCATTGGGACTATTGTACCCACTGGTATCGAATTAAAGTCACTACTGTTTGGTCGTGAACTTCCTCCTTTGGCCGCCTATCTAAAACTACTTCCAATCTTTGGGTCCACGGCACCCTGTTGAATACGCAACAACACGTCGAGCCAAAACTCTACCTGCATTTGGGTGTTAAGCCACAGCCACCACGATACTCCCTGAAGGGCCACATCCAATAACCAGGATGTACCAATTTAAATGCTTCCAATTTTAACTCCAAAACCGTTACGGGTTGGTGACCCAAAAGAGAACAAGATATCACTGTTTGGAATAGCAAGTGATTTGATGATGCTTATGGGCATGGTTATCTCACTGTGAGGAGCAAGGCCTATTCTATCCTCATCCGCAGGCAACGGCATTACTAACTGACCTAAGTCAGAACGCTAGGCGGTCGGCTGATATCCTTATCAAATGTTGAGAACCGAGACCGCCTCCAAGAACCCAGACACCCAAAGTACCGGATAACTTGACTTACGTCAAACCCATTTATTCCCTGCGTTATCCCAAGCAAACTGAGATCTCTCAGATCTGCATGTTTCCATGTCTCTCTTTCCCAGCCACAACCGCATTCTGTGCTATTACTGACCCGTGGCCCGTAAACAAAAATCGCCGACTCATGTCATAAATGTAAATGCGACCCATCTGACCTGCCAGTCAGACAGAACACCCATTCAACAATCTCTTACGTTCATTAGTCCCTAAACTCTCCACATCCCTATCCGCTAGCCATTCACTCTGCAGCAATAGCAGCCACCTCTTGATCTTATAGCACAGGCTACGACGCCTGATCTCTAAGTCAAGAGGGGCTACCCCTAGTAATAACTGCATTGTCTCCGTAGACAGTGCGGCATACCGGCAGACATCCAAGCAACATCACACGCTGGTAACCCAGCACATTCCTTCTGCCTACAACAGACATCACCGCATCACACCACACAGACGATCCATATGCTGCGAATGCAACAAAAAGACCGCCGTACATGATGCGCGCAGCGCGTATGCTGAGGCCCCATTCACTTCGTAAAATCCGACGCACCTGTCAAACCAAAGTGAACAATCGCTCTTTCAAATAAGCGATATGAGGAGTAAATCACATCCTCTCGCCCACCATAATTCCGGACATTTGACATCCTTTTTACAACTCAAGCTGACTCCATTAACCTGGATCGTTGGATTACGACGCTACGATAATTTGCCCTTGAGCAACATTATCACGGTCTTGTCCATCGCCAAACTAACGCCAAAACTGAGACCCCACTCATTCACAACACGCAAGAGCGTTTCCGCCCTTGCTTCCAGATTCGCTCGCGATTGCTCCTCAACCAGGATGAGCAAATCATCCGCATACGCACAACATTTACGTACACTCTCAAGCTGCCACAGCAAGGTATCCATCATGAGATTTCATATAAATGGACCACAGATGAAACCGTGCGGGCAACCACACACAATATGCACACTTACACTCTCACTCCGCCCTACAGCAAACGCACGTCTGCCGAGAAAATAGCTCTCCCAGAAACCTATTTCCTGGCAGCCACATTCACGAAACCTCTCTAACACACTCGGCCAACTCAGGTAGTCAAACGTCCCCTCAAAATCAACAAACATACCTAACACATACTTCGAGTTGCTCACATACCTCCAAGTATCATCCACACATCTTCCATGCCTAAAATTGAATTGCCTATCCGACAATCCAACTACTCACTCTCACTTGAAGCGTTTCTATCATAACTCGTTCCAGCACTTTACCAAACACTCAAGAAAGCCCTCTCCAACTCACTATCCAAAAGCGGATTAACATCATTGACCACACTGGGTGGTAAATCCGGATGATCCGCCCTTGGGAAGAACTCATTCAGAAGAACATTAATACAATCCCGCCATGTCGTTAACTGAATGTCACCGACACGGAGGCCACTTATATCCGTTTCCCTACGGCCCTTCACAACTTGATAAGCACGACCCCAGGGATCGTCCTTATTTCGCTGCAAAAAGGAGCGCCATTCCTCTTCTTTCGTTCTTACAAGCATTTGCTTGTACTCACGCATACCCTGACTGTAAGCTAGCCTAAGTTGGCCCACATTCTCTGCACCGACAGCTCTGGCCCTTTGGAATCGCTTCCTCAGAGATCGAACCGATCGACGCTAGTAGTAGGGAAATGGGGATTCTATGACAGGAAGTGACGTCACTTCCTGTCATAGAATCCCCATTCCTATTGTTGTTGCCTCATTCCTCTTTTATTGCCCCATTCCTCTTTTTTTGCCCCATTCCTCTTTTTTTGCCCATTCCTCTTTTTTTGCCCCAATTAGTTTATGTTTACATTTCAATATTTATGATTAATTTATGGGCGTCGCTTTTCAGAACCAGCAGCAGAGTCGCCGAAAATTCCAATGCTTCAAGCCCAAAATTTTTTTTTTTTTTTGCTCTTCTCCCATTTGACAAATCATAACATGTTGGGAACCGCAGCAGCGGCGTCAGCAACAACACCAGCAGCAGCCCCAAAAAATCTAAGCAGCGTCAGCATGTTAGGAGCCGCAGCAGCGGCGTCAGCACCAGCTGCAGCTATATCTATATGCGAATGTTTATACTTTAATCTTTCATCTATCGGCGAAAGATTAAAATGTAAACATTTGCATAGATTTTTTTTTTGCTATTCTCTCATTTGACAAATCATAACATGTTGGAAGCCGCAGCAGCGGCGTCAGCGCCAGCTGCAGCTAT
>JAWNLJ010000189.1:0-14204 GCA_035042365.1 Drosophila dives | reverse complement strand
ACATTTTCTGAATCCAACCAAATTTTTAATGCTGTACTCATGAATGCTGAGTCTTTGTCTTTTCGTTGGTTGGCTAGGTGGTCTATTATTATTACTTGATTGATAATTGATAGGGTTTTGCATCCTGCCTTCATTTAATTCATTTTGATATTCATTGTATAATTGTCTATCAACTGTTGGTTCATTTTGAATATTTTGCTTTCTATAATTTGTGTTATAATTTTGTTGGTTCCTATAATTCTGATTATAATTTTGGTTGTAATTTTGTTGTGTTTTTGGGTAATATTGATTATTACCTTTATTGTAATATGTATTGTTTGTAGGTTTTGGTTTTTCTGATACTCGGTCTTCATATAGACCCAGTTCCTGAGCTACTGCTTTTAATTTTTCTGTTGTTGATATATCGTATCTCGCTAACTGCATGTATAGTCTGTCTGGCAATTTTTTATGTATTACGTCTCTTACGGTATTATTTAATGCCTTGGTGTACAGTGTTTTATTGTCGTCATTGTTCTCTATTGCTAACTTATTCAATATTACAAAGGATTTCTGCTCGAGTTCTTCGAGAAACTTACGGATACTTCCTCCGAAATATGTGTTGTAGACTCTCCTTAATAGTTCTTCACATGATGTTTGTGTTTTGTAGGTGGAAATTAATATGCTCCGTAGTGTTGCCCAGTCTCCAGGTAAGTGTCTTAGTGATGTTTTCATTGCGTCGCCATGTAGTTGCATCTGGATTGCGCTGTACACTATAAGTTTTTCGCGTGCATCATTGGTTGGGTAGAGTTCCATGATGAGATCAATCCGTCAGATGAATCCTCCCAGTTCGTCCGTTTCTCCCCCGAAGGTGGGTACTTGGCGGATTTGCTCGAGTGCCTGGTTTATTGAGTCCGACATCGTTTTGGTTGTTGATTTTTTTTTATTTGTGTGTTGTTTTGTTTTTTATAAATATGTTTCTTTCACTTTTGCTTAGTTTCTTTGTAGTTTGTTTTTTATAAATATGTTTCTTTCACTTTTGCTTAGTTTCTTTGTAGTTTGTTTTTTGTAAATATGTTTCTTTCACTTTTGCTTCGCGTATTTATGCTTACTTTTTTTTTTTTTTTTTTAAAAAATTTACAAGGATCACGCGGTCCTTATGCGGATAATAGTTGAACAGTTTCGTGGAACACTAGTACGTTGTCCTGAAAGGTATACGACGTTTCACGATATTTCACTATTATCCTACCGGCTGCGCCAATTAAATATCTTATTACGGTATTTGATTTTAAAAAAATAAAATTCTTTATTTATCAAAACACGTCTGTTCAGTTTGGTGTACAAAATAACTCTGACTTATGCTACTAGTTTACTCGATAATGTAAGCTCGCATTTGCGTCTTATCTTATTATTGAATTTCATCATTGGCTTAGGATACCGTACGTTTGCTTATGCTAGACTATGCAGTTGGGTTTCATAAATGATCGCTCGCAATTGCGTCTTATCTTATTCTTGGAATTTCATCATTGGCTTATCAAAGCATTTTTGTTTTACCGTACGTTTGCTTATGCTAGACTATGCAGTTGGGTTTGATAAATGATCGCTCGCAATTGCGTCCTATCTTATTCTTGGAATTTCATCATTGGCTTAGGATACCGTACTTTTGCTTATGCTAGAATATGCAGTAATTGCGTCTTATTATATTATTTGAATTTTATCATTGGCTTATGAATTGCATAGGGCGTTGTCGCAGTGAGTGTGGACATGAGAGATCTGCATGATCTGGATATGTCACTATATATACGTCTAAATTGTATGTAAATATATTTCAAGAGCCTTAGTTGCATTTTCATGTTGTATCAGACTTTTCAGTCCATTAAAGTTTACAATTATTATTATGTCAAGGATGCGAGGTCTTCACCAAATATTCAAAATGTGAAATGTACCCTTAACTAATGGCAAACTGAACATTCTGCCAATCAAAAATATGGTTTTTTCTCACTTAACTCTCCAGTTAAACAGCGATTTTCTCGCTGTAGCTCAGCCAATTTTTTGGCACACTCCCCATAAGTGGACATCTCACGAAACATATCAGTCCGGCCCTGGTTGAGCAGTTCAACGGCATTGTTGCAGTCCTGAGTCTTGACCTCCAGCTCCTTGCTGAGTTTCATCATCTCGAATTTGGTCACGTTCTGCGCATTCATTCTCGCATAGCGGAGCTCATTCAAATCAGACACGGACTGGACTCGATGAAGATCCGCCTCCCGATCATTGCATTATCGTTGTCATCGGCATATTATCTCGTCACGTCTGAAGAGTTCATCGCGCAGACATTATATACAAAACAAAAGACAGCATACACAAGGAGGTTAACGGAATTTTGTTCTTTGATTTAATATCTGATTTCCTATACCCTTACAGAGGAGACAATTATCATATGGTAATGGGTCGTAACATTGTCTAAACCCAACTGCTTTTTAATGACTTGGCCAGCTTAATCTTGCATTCAAATTTATACACAGAAAATAATTAATTTTTATCTCAGTTTCATTTTCGAGTCTTGGCAAAAACAATAACTACCACAGCAACAACAAAATGCGACAATTTGGATTCTTGCTTACCTTTAATTTATATTTGCCAATCCGAAGCTGTTCCTGCAGATTGCAAACTTCAGTGCTACGTCGTCGAAAAATTTTATTGCTCTCATACGACTGCCCATTTCCATTATTCCTGCTGATCCGGGTGCATGTGGAAGTGTTTATGTTCTTGGTGCTTTAACAAGATTGACGCAATATTCGCCTCCGGTTGCATCATCTTTTCGAATGTTAATTTGAAGTCGTCAGTGCACTGGCAAAATTAGCACGCAACACGTAACACGTTCATGGAAAGTAATCACATTTGACTTGCCACTATCTTCTTATCACTTACCAATTTTCCAACGGATTTAGAATTTAAAATTATTATATATATATGTATTTTAATGCTTTATTCTTACGTACTGAATTTACAATGACGATTACAAATGAGAAGCACATTCGACCAAATAGAAACTCGTATTTATGTTTAACACGGTGTTGTATATAGATTTGTTCTTAATGTCGATTAAGCAATAATCAATGTTAAAGTTCCCAAGTTCGAAAATATATGTTCAAATAAATTAATTAAATAATAAATTGTGGAAATTGGGTTTTTTTTTTATTAGATTATTTAGTTACTAGTCGATTAATGAAAGTATTTTAAATATCGAAGATATTTTATCTGTTTAGAATTTTCTCTAAAGAGTTATTATATAAAATTGTTGCTCTTAAGGCTTTCTACAAAATAGGCTTCTGCTTTGCATCATCCTTTCTCGCTCATCTGAACCATTTAAGTGTAACAATATCGAAGATTTAATGCAGTAATCAATAAAATATTGCATATATTATAAATGAGAATTTCTCTAGGACAGACATGACTAGATCAAGTTGGTTGTCGATGTTGATCAAGAATATATATATATATGTTACCATGACTTTCAAACGTATACAGATTTCCTACTAGTTTGGCCTCTATAGTATACATTTGCCCCCTTGGAATACTAGTGCACTCCTTGCATCGAAATATACTTTGCACTTCCTTGCTACGGCTTGTTCCACAGGGATGAAATTGCTCGTCCACTTTGGTATGTACAATACGTTGTTTAGTACCAGTATACACAAATCCGTTTTTATTTTGACTTCACCTCTGCCTTCTGGCAGCAAGGTCCCGGAGTTTTGCAAGCTGATCGTTTTGGTATGCGCCTCTAACTTTGAAAACATTTGTTTATCACAACACATATTATTTGTCGCTTCACTGTCCAAGCACCAGCTGAGTTTCTTAAAACTTATGGCATCCAATGCGTTCAGTAAGCTGCAATTTCCTCGTCCGTTCGCTATTTTGTCATTTTTGGCAATTAATCTGCGGCAACTCGCCTTAATATGCCCTATTTCACCACATTCGTAACAGGCGACCTTTTCAGATTGTTCTTTGTGGTGCCTTAACTGTAAAAACCTGCGCGATAACATTCTGCTTCTCTGAGCCTTCGCCTTCTTCTTTCAACTTTATGCACAGAATTCAAACGCAGGCAGACTGTGGCGCGTCTCGATGGTGAGAACGAAATTCTCATAAATGTCTGGAAGGCTGGAAAGCAAAATAATGACCTTGAGCTCGTCGACTATTTCTATTCCAACTCCGCCAAGCTGATCCACGATTTCGTTAAATGTGATCAATTAGCTAGTCATGCTTTGCCCCTCCGCTATGCTAGGATTGAGCAACTTTGTGCGGAGCGAGACTTTACGAACCGGCTCTCTTTTCTGATGGACTGCACACAACCTAATCCATGCCTCCTGCGACGTTGTGTAATTCTCGATGTCTTAACAGCGTGATCGTTGTTAATGCCTTATGATCCAACGCACTCCAGTTAATATCTTCACCCACATCAGAATCCTGTAAATCACCTGCACCAACACGCTTCTTATCTGTACGCTCCAAGAATCATAATTCTTTTCTTCAAGCTTCTCAATTTGGTACAATCCATTCATGTTTCTATTTTTGCGACGCACTTTATCTTTACACAGACGTACCTGCCGATTTGTCTTATATTACATCCGAGTTCGTAATTTTGGATATTAAATCAAATAATCCGTAAACAACCTTGTCAGGCCACGAGCCCTTGGCCCACAACCTGTTGGAGCGAAACCTTTCCCCGCGTCAGAGAATGCCTGGACATGAAAATATTATTATTATTAGTGTTCCTAAATTTGCTGGTGTTTTAGCACTTATACCCATTATAACGGCATTCTGAGCAATATGAGGGCTTGCCTCTGGCAGTGCATCATTGCAAAGAGCAGTAATAGCGCGAAAAATGCAAGCCATTGCTTTAGGCAATGGACTCTATTTCTATATCAAAAGGGATATATAATGTATAATTTATTTATTTAGATTAAAAAAGGCTTACAACTATGAAGATTTTTTATTTATATTTAACTGCAAAAGTTGATTTAGAACTAAATAAAAGTTTTAAATAAGTTGTAGAATATGTTGGAGCAAAGCCTTTCCCCGCGTCAGGGAATGCCTGGATAAGAATTTACAACTGAGTCCCATTAGCATTGTGTACTCAATCAAGGTTTATTCAAGACTGTCTTATAGTTAACATTATAAGTATCGATTAATGAGAGACATAACATAAGAATTGATGCACGTTTGAAAGTTATAAATTTTAAATATATGAAAGTTAAATTCTGAAGGATTATAAATGTAACGGAACTAAATTATCTATATAATTATAATAATAAAGATTTACTTTATTCAATTTAGTCAAAGGGTCTACATCATACTTAGATTTAAGATTATAGTAAAATCTACTACTACTCGAGTGTTTCTTATAACACATACGTCTTTATTTAGATAGAAAAGACATTTTGATCTAATTTGATCTAATCATGGACATCAAAATTCTTCAATGTTAATTACACACGTATTTAAAAACTGCCGTTTTACGAGACTTCTTTGCTAATCTGAGAAAATCGTAGAAGCTATCAGGTGAAAAGGTATTACAGAAATTTGAGGGCGTTTTCTATTTGCTGCAAAATTTAAATTCCATAAATGATGATTGGATTGAGATAATAATCCCAACTGCTGGTAGTGCGCCTCAAAAATTTTTTATATTTAACTGAGTTTTTCTCATAACTGAGAGTAATATGTGGTACTTTCCAAGTAGTAGTTTGAAATTAACTAGTAGCAAACCACTGTTCTATCGAGATAAAGGACTTACTAAAAAAATAATAAACTCCATCCCATTTAAGCTACATACGAGGTGTGTTCAAAAAGTATCAGGAATTTTGAATTTTCGCGGGTTACGTACGTATATTCGAATTTCGATTTTTTTTGTGGCGTTATGTTGGTACTCATGTCTCTCACTTATGCCGACAAGCTCGGCCATTTTGAATGTTCACTTAATTGTTGACAGCTGCTTTGCTTGCACGTGTTTTGGATCGTCTTCGATTTTTATTTTCAAATTTTGTGTGAAAAACGAAATTAAGTGCACGGATGCATTGCGAATGTTGACTGTGGCATACGGAGAAGCTACCTTGCACCGAATGTTCTCAGAAGGCCGAGAAGATGTGAACGACGAAGAGCGTGCCGGACGCCCGAGCACTTCAACAACAGACGAAAAAATTAATGAAGTGGAGAAAATGGTATTAGCCAATCGATATGTCTAGGTCCTCAGCAACTTCTCAACGTTTTCCATAATCTTTTCATTGACCGCATTCTTGTGTAATTTAAATAAGTGTTTTTTCTAATTATTTTTTGCATGAGTTCTATAAAATGAATTTAAGTCTATATACTTTTTAAGCCAAGAAGACTGTTTAAACTCTAAAATTTTATGAATTAGACATTGCTGGAGTTTTCTATAGAGTATATGATACTTTGCTTTAGACCTTAGGTCAGCAACAAGTTTTTGCACTTTAGCCTCCGGAGTAGGTTTTTGGTTTGATGGACAAAGAGATAGATCATTATGGTAACCATTAAGGAAGTATAGATACAAAATTTCAACCTCAGGAATGTGACCATTCTCTGAATTTTCGGCGATAGATGAAAGATTCAATGCATTTACTTCATTCTCATTCATCCATCTAAAGTCAGAATATGGGAGATGTTGAAATATAGCCCAACCATATAAATTATTCGCATCTAAGTACATTAGCAATTATAAAAGCCTATGGTTATCTTTTGAATAGCGCTTGCAGCACTGAACCAAGCCACCCCAAATACCAGTTGAAATAAACCTATACATATTAATATCTGTTAATAGTTCAATTTGAATTTTTTTTTGTTCTTTATCAAATGAATAAATTTTTTTTGCATATGGCTCGAAATTTTTGCAAAGATTCAGTAAGTAAAAGAACATCAGTCTTAAGATACAATTCCAATTACATCCAAAAAATGACCAACCTTTTTGTGCATGGGCAAATTCTTCAGCTGAACATTCGTTATAAGTCAGACTGTTAAAGAATATTTCCTTATCATTAAAGAATTACTACTTAGTAAGGGGTAGTCTATGATGTGAATTTGGCACTCATTAGTTCCGGTTTTGGGCTAGTGTTGGCCTAAATATACCCTCAACCCATTAAAAATAGTTAAAAAGGATAAAAAGGAAGGCCATGTCCGTCTGTCCGTCCGTCCGTCTGCCTGTATGATGAAGATGAATATTATTGAATCTTATGAAGATTCTTAACGCCTAATATGCCTATGCATAACATTTATACTCTGCTCCAATTTCAAGGTCGGATAAGAAACACTCTAGTTATGGTCAAAAACGTGTTCTCATATTAATAGAATTTCTTGCGCCAATAAGTTTCTGAAGAAACCTGTTACGTACAATGTATGTATGTATGTTTTTAGCCAGCCAATTATGGTTCAGATCGGGCTTGTGAATAAAATTACGGGCTGCATTGGTTTTTTTTACTCTTCAGTGTCTGTGTTTTCGATGGGAAATTACTTAGCCTGGGTTTAGGGTATATCGTAATCAAAATACACCGACTACATTCTGACTTATTTTTATGAATGTCCTGATTCTTTAAACACATAATTTTCCTACGAATTGAGTGGAAGTGAGCGGAACTACGTGCACAGAGTTCCACGTGTGAGGCTAAATAATACAAGAGGTTCGATGTTTAGAGTACAAGTCCTAATGTCGGTAACTTCAGGATGACTTATATGCTACTAATAATTGCTACGCTCGATGGTTCAATAGAGTAATTTTACAAATAAACTTCGAGGAACATTTGATAACATAAGTAAAGTCAACATAACAGGTAGTAAAGAAAAGAGTTCCCAAGATTATCTGACGAAATTTTCCTGTAGATTTCAAATCGGTGATAGATTTTAAATAAAATATATAAAGATGTAGATTTTAAATAACGGAAAATATGGGATATTGGAAATTTGGGGACGGAGTGCATGTGACTTAAAAAAAATAAAGAGAAGGTTCTTACTAATCTTATGTTCGTGTTTGGTAACTTGCTGAAGATATAATTAAATGTGGCTACCAAACGATCCTCGAAATTCAACATTTAAAAAAAAAAATAAATAAATAAGCTGTTAAGTTTCTAAAATTAATAAAACATTTTTAATAACCTAGTAACCTTTATAGTAAAGAAAAATTGGATTTATCATTTATTGGACAACTTTTAGAACTCAATAAGTGGAAATTTTGCCGATTCAATTCAATTGTCTTTAATCTAATTTCTACAAGCGTACTTACAAAATTTAAAATAATAAAATATTAGTAGGCTGATTAACTAAAGAAATATTCAAAAAATTTGGAGATGCAAAACAATGAGTTCAATAAAATTTATCTTATTGTTTTTCTTAGTAACCGTAAAATCCTACGATAGATACCAAAATGTTCACATTTTTATAAGCCGATTTCATCTAAACCGAACTGCTTGTTGTCTTATAACACTACAAGCTGTAGAAGACTTCTGGTTTACTACAAAAGTTATTATAAATGATCGTCGTATAGTTGATTACTTCCAAACCAACAAAAGCGAAGTACGCGAACAGATGCTTTGGTTTCGAACAAAAAGTCTAACAAAAACACTTGATTTCTATGAAATATTCACTGAAAAATATCTTCCTTATCAAGAGTGTTTCTATCATATTACACTTATTAATTTTTTCTATAATGGTTATCATAATGTGTCTTCGATCATAACCACGATTGGGATTTCCGCTGATGAAAGACGAGTTTCTAGTTATACATACATTGACTTGAATGAAAATCTTCGATGTGAACCTCGATTTAATATTCCGAGATGTCATGATGCAAATCAGCCGTTGCAACATGAAACCTCTGAGGTAATTGTACTGAGAGCAGCATTTTACAGCCGATGTCCCATGGATAGCTTCATACAATACTATTGGACTCTACACGATAGTGCGGAAAACCGTAAGTATTTAAGGATTAATTACAAAAATTGTATGTATAATAAAAATATTGCTTAGATCTGTTGGACTTTCTAGGAGGTACCTCGAAGCCAGAGCTAAAACTTAGCCGTTATCGACTTAAGGTTCGACATCAAAGTCCTTTAAATCGAATGGTATTGGTGCGTATGAATGCTAAAGTCGTCGGACGCCGCGTGCCACTTGTATCAAGAGTAAGGAGTCATTTAATATTCATTAAATATTTTATTAATTAACTTATTTAGTGTTACCTATCGCTTGCTCCTCAACGCTTATATGCTGTCATTCGAGGCGGTCCATATCGTAAAGTGTTTCGGGGTAAAGCTGTATCTGTTAACGGAAGCCCCAGTCGTGACTTATCCTTACCAAGGAACGCTAAGCAGTTACTATTATATGAATGGTCGTGCGATTCTACAAAAAACAAGGCAAAAATTTGCACACTTAATATGGGAACAAGTAAACTTAAGCACCAGTTTAATTTGTTAATTATTAATCAGATATTAATTGCAGGCACAGGTTTTACAATTCCATCTTACACTCAAGAAAACGAACAGACTCTTAAATTCGTTTTACACATTCGGTCCACTTATGATAACCTCCGTTCGGCAGTGGCCACGCAGACCTTATTATTTTCATCATTTCCAAGACGATTTATTGACATAAATATTTTGTGCATAACCAACTGCATTGGAAAGAAGTATACTCATAAAATTCCCATCCATCTTAAGAGCCAATGCCTTGGATGTCGAACGAAAAAAATAACCAAGTGGACTTGGATTGTGGATAAAAAGTTGGTGGGAACCTCTAACAGGCTAATATACGAAGGTCCGAATAAAAAACACTCGATTACAGTTTACTTAAAAATGGAAGCTGCTCATAGATATAAGCAGACCTCGTTGTACCAAGCAACATCCAGTATTCATCTAGAGAAAAATTTAGGACCAGTTAACACTATCTGTAACGTAAAGCCACTCGATGGGGATGCCCTGGAAACCATATTCCTAATTCAGTGTACAAATAATAATACTCTGTATAAACCTTTTCAATACTGTGTTGGTATCAGGGGACTGCTTATCGATGAGTGCAAGACCGATGAGTTAATAATGATGAGACTACCACCAACATCGATTATTAACGTCAAGGTATGTATCCTCTTGCTTTTATCCTATTGAAAATACGAAATAGTGTGATAAAATATAGAAAAATTGTATATCTGCCCAACAAAGATAGAAGAATATGATTTTACCGTATCAAAATATAAGAAAGCTAAATACTATTATTTATAAACTATATGTTTAAGTCTTTCTTTTCAATTTAATTATGACGTAAAATGTATTCCTCTCAAATGCATCTTTAACTTTCAGTCAAAATGGATTGAACTCTGCACCAAAACGGGTAAGCGATTTAGCGGGAACACCTCTGACTAAAATTGTTCCGGCCGTGCTCAGATCTATTGGTCTGATATTTTCTCTTGCAAAGATGTCAAGCTCGACCAATCAATATAACTACTGTTGGTACTATTTTCGTTTAATTTTAACGATTCTTATCAAAATAAAAAGTTTTCATTTAAGCTCATAAGGGCAGATTAAAAATTCGATGGTATGATTTCAGATTCTTAAATAATATTTGTTGAAAATAATGTTTTTTTACATTCAATGCAACCGTGCATTAATAACATAAGTATGTTAAGTCCCATATGATCAATAGTTTTAATGTTAATTAACAATCTTGAATAAACTTCGCTTGAGTACACAACGCTGGTGCGACTCAGTTTTATTTTCTTATCCAGGAATTCCCTGATGCAGGGAAAGGATTTTCGTAACGTAACGTTTGTGTAAAAGTATACTGCGTCGCAAATAATAAACATGAGTGGGCTGTACCAAATCGAGAAGCTTGAAGAAAAGAATTATGATTCTTGGAGCATACAGATGCGAAGCGTGTTGGTGCATGCGGATCTATGGGATGTTGCGTCGGGGGATTAAAAACAGTCTGATACATCAAGAATTGCACAACGTCGCTGGAGGCATGGATTAAGTTGCGCGAAGTCCATCAGCCAAGAGGGCCGGTTCGTAAATTCTCGCTTTACAAAAAGTTGCTCAATTCTCGCATGGCGGAGGGGCAAAGCATGGCTAGCTATTTGATCACATTTAACGAAATCGTGGATCAGCTTGCCGGAGTTGGAATATAAATAGTTGACGAGCTCAAGGTCATTATTTTCCTTTCCAGCTTTCCAGAAAATTATGAGAATTTCGTTGCCGCCATCAAGACGCGCGCCAGTCTGGCAGCGTTTGAAATTCTGTGCATAAAGTTGAATGAAGATGGCGAGAGGAAAGAAGGCGCAGAGAAGCAGAGCGATATCGCGCAGGTCTTTACAGTTAGACAACGGCATAACGCTACTGCGAAGGTCGCCTCAAAGAAAAAATTTAAAAAGATCGCCTTTTACAAATGTGGTGAAACAGGGCATATTAAAGCGAATTGTCGCAGACTAATTCCCAAAAGTGATGTAATAGCAACCGGACAAAGGAATTGCAGCTTACTGAACGCATTGGATGCAAGCAGTTTTAAGAAACTACCCTGGTGTTTGGACAGTGGAGAAACAAGCCATATGTGTTGCGATAAGCAAATGTTTTCAAAGTTTGAGGCGCATACCGAAACGATCTGTTTGGCGGACGCCGAAAACTTGCAAGCTGAAGGCAGAGGTGAAGTGAAAATGAAAACGGATTTGTGCACACTGGTACTACACAACGTATTGTACGTACCAAAGTTGACGGGCAATTTCATGTCGGTGGAAAAAGCCGTAGCAATGAAGTGCAAGGTATATTTCGATGCAAGCAGTGCACGAGTTTTCCAAGGCGGCGAATGTATACTCGAGGCCAAACGAGTAGGAAATCTGTATACGTTTGAAAGTCATCGTAACAGATGTTATGCAGCTGTTAAGTCGGACGGCGAGTTGTGGAATAACAGATATGGTCATCTCAATTATGATAGCAAACAAGATGCTGGTGCGAGGAATGGAAAATGTTGACGTGTTCCAACGGGTGTCGTGCATGCTGAACATGGTTCACGTGCACCCATTTCCTGGGTCAACAGAAAGCCATGGAACTTCTGGAACTGGTGCACACTGATGAGTGCGGCCCCTTCGAAACGAAGTCCTTTGGCGGTTCTAAGTATTTCCTCACATTTATTGATGACAAGTCGAATCCCAAAGGGAAAGAATACCGCATGGTTGGCTACTTAGTGCAGGCAAAAGGCTATCGGCTCTACGATGCAGAATCCAAGACAGTTGTCGACAAAAGAGATGTTCTCTTTGATGAGGCCAGCTATCTGGAGAAGGCAAAGGGCGAAGCAATAACATTTAATATGGCAAATGTCGGGCATCGAGTAGAGCAATCTGGTGAAGAGGATGATGGTGATAAAGTTGACTCCAGCGGTGAAGACATCACATCTCGGTCAGATGCTACGGATCAAAGTAATGCGATGAAACCTTTGGAAGTGCTAAAATGAAGCAAAGCTGGAGGAAGAGCGGATCCCACGAGTGGGACCTGGTAGGCCGAAATTGCTTAGGACGGGCAAACCTGGACGTCCAATGAAGCATGATTGCATTGTGGAAGGGTGTCGAAAATAATGATATTTTACATTCAACGCAACAGTGCATCAATAACATAAGTATGTTAAGTCCCATATGATCGATAGTTTTATTGTTAATTAACAGTCTTGAATAAACTTCGCTTGAGTACACAACGCTGGTGCGACTCAGTTTTATTTTCTTATCCAGGCATTCCCTGACGCGGGGAAAGGATTTTCGCTCCAACAATATTGATATTGTAATAATGAAATTATTAATAATTATTTCGATATAGGTACTGTAGTTCATCCAGTCTAATTAAAGAGGACAATTAATATACATAGGATAGTATAGCATGTGATATATAATACATAGTACACATAATGTTATACATGACAGAAAGCATGCAGTACAAATTTATATTTACTGTGTTTTTTTAGAGATAACAGGAATACAGTCACAATTCACAGCTCACTGTTGAAATAAACAGAAGTCACCGCAATCTAATGACATAAATTCCATTTTCTTCCACTAAAGCATCACTGTATAGCTATCCTCGAATTTCTCAAAGAATTCATCACAAGTTTTAAGGAAATACACATACACAGTACCTGTAGAACATTTACTCGTTGGGCCTAAATATTCGTACTCTATAAAGTACGCTGCTCTCGAATTTCTTTGAAAATCGTTTTATATTTATTTTGCACCTTGTACACATGTAAATGTTCTTTTATGTTCGTTCACTACGGTACTTTCAAGCCGCGCACAAAGTATATCTTAATCATTTTATTTAGGCAGGAAATGTTCAAGTACAGAACCCGCTTGTGCTTTTTCAGTATGTCTGTTAATATAGCGAGCGCGCTAATATAGTTTTAGTCATCTGTTTTGGATATATAAGTCTTGCTGCTTCTTAGCAACTAAAATTTAGGATTTTCTATGCGCACAAGTTTTTGCCCAAATTTAACTCTGAATCCCTTTTTAGACTACTCTCGATTCTGACACAAAGTTATGTTGAAGATCTTTTACATATAATTAATTTTATGCGTGCTTTTTCACGCTCATATACCTTTATTGGCTGTGGTGCCAATGTCTGAACACCACTTTTTCTTGCTATGTGGCCACGTCGACCACATATCCAGCACTCAATTAACCGTTGATTCTTGTTTTCTCCATTGTCAATTTGCGAAGAAAACATTTTTGTATCACGGCTTACTCTTATCGAGTGTTTGATTTTTATCACACTTATCGACTGCCATTGATGTTGTCAGTTTCCATGGCGATCACAAAATGTTTATATCCGTCTGAAAAATTCGATAAAGCCGATCTCGCTTAGTGTTTTCACTAAGTCTGCAATTTTATGTTTGTGCTCTGTATGTACCCTTCTCTACCAATCTTAGCTGTAACAACTGCTTCTTAACTAAGTTACCCGATGCGCATTATCATATTCCGCTTCGTACTACTTAGACTGCGCGCTTCAAGCGAAAAGAAGCGATAGCCCCTAATTACATGTACAAGTGTTTTTAACAGAATTTCCAAGAAGGTTATGCTTAGGAACTTATATTTTCCGTTGCTCGCAGGCAACAACAAATTAAGACTACTGACGTGAATGCAAGACAGGCTGAGGTGTAAATAAGCGGGAGTAAGGCGATGTCAAAAATTTTTTTAAGTACGATCATAT